>CM053591.1:171531552-171546566 GCA_028646515.1 Pseudochirops corinnae
GTGTTGGCCTCAGAGGGACCAAGTCTCTTCTTATAGCATTGTTTTTCAGGGAAGGAGTCAAACCAGGAGCAGTGGTCCAACCAAGAAGAGAGAGAGAGGCTGAGGCCGCTCAAGAAGTTTCAAAGGCACTCCTTTATATTGTTCTTGTTTTAGGACTGTAACCAATGAAAGAGGCTTCTGTCTCACATAGTTTACAGACCAGAACCAGTCATAGAATATCTATGCATGTTTCACACTCTCTCCATGGCGCTCCTATAACATTTCATTATGATTCTCTTGGAGATAGGCCTCCAAACTCTTTCATATAGGAAATTGTATCAATTCAGCACATTTAGCACTTCAGGCTCATAAAAATGGTTTATTGGCCAATCCCTCACTACACACACACACACACACACACACACACACACACACACACACACGCATACACACAAACTGAATGGCAAACAACCAACCCAACCCAAGATAGAAAGCCTGGATGTTCATCTAGCTCCCAGGTATATAAAGTAATTGAAAGACTTAAGAAGATAGAAAGAAAAAATGAGTAAAAATTCAAAGGGAAATCATAACACGTGGAATAGACATTATACAAGGAAGACAAGTGAACCAAAATGCATGGATGAAAAAGAGAATTCTGGACTCCTCAGAGATCATGGAACAGCAGTAGGAGACTCTAGAATGATTCAAAAGAGAAATAAAACTTTTGTAAGAAGATATTAGGGTGGAAATTAGGTTGGAAATCAGAGTAAGTACAGAATTAAAGAAGACAAAAAGTTATGGAACTTGATGAATAATCTCTTCAAAGTGTAAGCTCTGAAAGAGAATGACAGATTTGAAACTTAAAAATATAGAAATGGAAAAAATAGGCAAGAAAGAAGAAAAATACAGGAAGTTTGAAAGAATGCAAATTCTCTACAAGACAAAGTGATTGACCTGGAAGATGAGATGCATAGAGATAAGTGTCTACCTCACAAGGCTGTTTTATCAAAATGCTTTACAAACCTTAAAAGGGAATAGAAATGGGAGTTATTACTATAAAGACAACTTAGCACAGTAGAAAAAACCCTGGCCTTGGAGCGGAGGATCTGGATTCAATTTTGGTTTTGCTACTATGTGACTTTGGGCAAATCCTTTAGCTTCTCTTGGCTTTGCCTTTCTCATCTAGAAAATGATAATGAACTCTAAGGACCTTTCCCACTCTAAATGCCATGATCCTCTAAGCAAAAAGGTATCCAAAAGTGGAATAGGTTATTTTGGAAGGAGACCTTGAAGTGGAAACTGGGATGGCCATTGTAGATCAATGGTGTCAAATGCAAACAAAAATGGGGGACACTAAATAATACAGATGGGCAGCTAGATAGCATAGTGGATAGAGCACCAGGTCTGGAGTCAAGAGGTCCTGAGTTCAAATCCAGCTTCAGACGATTACTAGCTATGTCACCCTGGGCAAGTCACTTAACCCTGTTTGCCTCAGTTTCCTTATCTGTAAAATGAACTGAAGAAGGAAATGGCAAACCTCTCCAACATCTCTGCCATGAAAACCTCAAGTGGGGTCATGAAGAATGAGACACAAATGAATTGACTGAACAGCCACAACAACAAACCCCTACATAAGGGACTGTATATTGACTTAGAAAACTAAGATTTTCTGTGTTCTATTGTATTTTCATTTATTTCGCTGAATATTTTCCAATTACATTTCAGTCCAGTTCAGTGGCACTAGGGAGTTGCCTTCATGTAGCCCACTGGCTGAGTATTTGATATCTCAGTTTGGACAGTGTCCCTTTTCAGGTATAGGCTGGGCTAAATGACTTCTGAGACCCCTTCCAGTTCAGATTCTACGGTTTTATGAAATGAATCAGCACTGATTTCTCTTGATTAGCTGATCAGCCCTGGTGAGATCACACTTGGGGTACTGTGTATGACTTTCTAGGAAGGATGTTGGTAAGTCAGAGAATGTTTGGAGGAAGACAGCCAAAATGGTGAAGGATTTTGACCCTTGACCTTGTCACAATTAGTTGAAGGCATTGGGGATGTTTATAATGTGGAAGAGAGATTAGGGGAGATATGAAAGCCATTTTTGGGTGTCTGCAAGGCCTCCCTGAGGAAGAAAGAATTGGACTGGTTCTGCTTGGCCCCAGAGAGCAGAATCAGCAGAAATGGGCAAAAGCTGCAAAAAGGGCAAACTGAGGCTTGCTGTCAGAAAAAAGCTTCCTAACAAATAGAGTCATCCCAAAGGAGAAGGGGCTGCTTCAGGAGATCTTTAAGCAGAGACTAGGCAATCATTTGTCAGATACATAATAATGATGTTGCTGTTGATGATAACCAGCATTTATATGGAACTTCAAAACTCTTCACATATGGTAACTTATTCCCTAGGGGACTGTCATCCCAGTACAAGTTGAAATGAAGTCTATTCCATGGTGGAGGGACAGTGATCCCATTCAACCTTTCTTGAATCTCCCATTGGTTTAGAGTGAGTTCCTAGAGGATCTGAGTGTCTCCTTCTGGTGACAAACAAACAGGAGATCCAAAGCATAAATCAGAATTATTCAGTTTTCTTGGTAATTTTATGCATAACACTTCTCTATTAAGAGCCGCCAGAGATTAAATTGCTTCTACCAAATAATGTTTACACTCTAGGGTCTCTCAGGAATATATGAGGAGCATTGGGGGTAGAAAGGGAAATAATTAATCAAAAAGAAATCAGCAAACTGCCCTAACTAAACACAAACACCTTTGGGGTATTATTAATGGTAACAGCAGCTCACATCCGCGCAATCCTTCAGTCTGACAATGTGACTGCCCAGGCACTATCTTGTCTGCTCCTCACAACCTCTTTAGCCAGTATCATTTAGCAATCTCTACTTTTGTGCAAGAGGAGATGAAATCTCAGAGAAGTTAAATGACTTTCCCAGGGTAGTTAAATAATACAATAGTCAAGAAGGGGAGCTGAGACAAACTTAGGACTTCCCTGTGTTAATTCAGCGTTCTTTCCATTGTGGCATCTTGTCCTTCTGAAAAATGGGAGATGCCAGCTCACATCTGTGTTTCTGTTCTTTAGTCCTTCTTCTTCTATCACTGCAAATCACAAGTTGCTTCATGTTTCATTTTAACCTGAATGCATCAGTTATTAAAAGGACTGATAGAGTTCTTGACTGTTTGAAAACATAGCAGTTGCCCTAATTTCCATATTGTAGTGGAAATAGCTCTGAGCCCAAAGTCAGGAGAGATCTGAATTTGAATGCAGTTGTATTTTTTCTATCCTTAAAAGTATTGCTATCTTTTGTTTTTATAAGGTCTTCATTTCCAAATATGTCCCTCTTCTTCCCTCCTCAGTAAAAAAGATTTTAAAAAGAATAGAGGAAAAAGTCATTTCAGCAAAACTAAGTCAAAACTTGATGCTGTGTTTTACATCTGTAGACCTTCATCACTTCTGAGAAGGGAGGAAGGTCCATTTTCTTATCTTTTCTTGGGTCAGCATTGGTTTACCTTTTACCTTTTGACTAATTTTGGGCAAGTCACTTCATCTTCTCAATCTCAATTATTTCATCTAAAAAAATAGGTAATAAGGCCTCCAGTAACTGCCTCCTTGAGTTGGTATTGTGAGTAAATCACTTTACAACCTCTGAAATGGTTTTTTTAACCCAACTAAATACCATGTTTCTTCATGAAATTAATTTTTGATTCCATAGTCATTAGCCACCTTCTCCTTAGGACCTCATTAGCATTTTTTTTTCTTTTTGGAGGGGGGAAGGCAGGGCAGTTGGGGTTAAGTGACTTGCCCAAGGTCACATAGCTACTAACTGGTAAGTGTCTGAGGTCAAATTTGAACTCAGGTCCTCCTGACTCCAGGGCCAGTGCTCTATTCACTGCGCCACCTAGCTGCCTCTCTCACTAGTATTTCTTTAAGAGAAACAGAATGTTTAATGAGGACATGCCCTTTGCCCTCATGGAGTTTATAGTCAGTGTAATAGGGAGAGTAGAAACCCAAACAAAATTATAGAATGTCAGGGTTGGAAGGTAGCTCAAATGTCATCTAGTTCGATTGATACTGAAATGAGAATTTCCTTGACAACATCTCTAGGAGACCATTCAATTTCTGCTTTAAGACACTCCGTAATGGGGAAGTCATTACCTCCCAAGGCAGCCACGTCCTCTTTTGTCCAGTTCTAATGGTTAGCAGTTTTTTCTCTCTGTCAATCGTCAAACCACCACTCTTATTTCCCTCTCTTGAGGGTCTATTGGCCATCTGTTGATCAAAAGAATAATTCCTATATGTTTAATATGATTGTACATGTATAGCCTATATCAGATTGCATGCCATCTTGGGCAGGGGGCAGGGAAGGGAGGAGGGAAAATTTAGAACTCAAAATCTTATTAAAGTAATAGCTGAAAACTAAAATAAATTAAAAGGAAAAATAAAAACAGATAAAATATAAAAAAATAATAATTCCTATCTCTGTTTCCTGGTGTATAGATGATAGGGGCTTGAGTCTAGTCCCAAGGTAGAGTTCCTGCCTCAATCCTCCAGCAATTGTGCAAAAATTGTATCTTTTCTCCATTGCTGGGAAAAACAAGAACTCTGAACTCCATAATGATCCTGTTAGTTTAAGCATCAGGTCACTTCATTGGAAAACTAGGTTTCAAAGCCTTAACAGAGAGAGTTTCCAGGCACATGAGCTAGGATAACAAAGCCAGCTAGATGGCACAGTGGTTAGAGTGTTGGGTTTGGATTCAGGAACACATGAGTTCAAATCCAATCAGAGAGACTTATAAGCTATGTGACCTTGTGCAAGTCACTTAACCTCTGCCTTGGTTTACCTGACTGTAAAATGGGGATCATAATATTACCTACCTCCCAGGGTTGTTGTTTTTATCAAATAAAATAATATTTGTAAAGCACTTAGCACAGTGCCTGGCACATAGTAGGTATTTCACAAATGCTTATTTCCTTCTCTTCTATTCTCCCAACAAAGAAAAGAGAGAAGAGAATGCTTCTAGGAATCTGTGGTTTGTGACACATAGAGTATATTCCTTTGCTGCTTGTTCTTCTTTTACCTGTAAAGAGAATGAAAGCTTCAGATCGGGATGTGCCTATGACAGCTTCAATTGTTGTTTGCTGAAGCACAAGCAGATGGGCCCAAATCAGACAACGTGCCAGGATGATTGAGCAGTTAGGGCTTCTCTTACTTACATGTGCACACACACCCCCTCCCTCTCTCCAGGAATTTTTCGCCTTTTAAATTACTCAGCTGAAAAGCCACTCTGAGAATTGGCACTCAGGAACACTAAGGGATTTCACAATCAGCCCATTCTTCCCAATTATAGGTCAGAAGCAGTTGGGATTGAATGAAAAAGAAGGAGCATGTGTAGCCTTCAGTCCCAGAGAAAGGGAGGGAGGGGTCTTCCACTTCCTCTGGGAAATTCCATCTGGCAAACTCACATGAATATGCCTGCTGACTCCTGAAAATTTAGGAGAACAGAACATCTGACCACAATGCTTTTGCAAGTAAAACACTTTTCATCTAGAGATCTCAGAGTACTCTATAGGCATATAGAATATGCCTATTAATTAATTGACTTTGCCCATGTTTCCTGTAATTTAAATTGTATTTACCCAATTTTGCACATGTACAAATCAGGGTAAAGATGGGGTTTAAGAATCAACTGGGAGAGGCAGTGTGGTGTAGTAGATAGAGAGCTGGAGTCAGGACAATGCGTGTTCAGGTATATCCTCTGACATATACTGGCCATGTGAATTAGTGCAAGTGTTTTTAACTTCTCAATGCCCCAGAAACTCTTTAATACTATAAACTACAGAGTTGGTGCCAATCTGCATGGTTGGATGGAGTTTTCTCCCCAGGAGTTACCTAAAACACAGAAATTGCACCTGCTATGGATTAGGCTTCTGAACACATACTGGCTGTGTGACGCTGGACAGGTCTCCTACCCTCTCAATGCTCCTCTAATACTTTGCCACCCTTTGATTTTTTTTAAATGAGAATTTCCTCATCAGAGAGTTCTCTATGTCAGTGAAATCCCTTTCTCCTAATCATTAGGTATTGGGAATGTTTGTTGTTATTGTTCAGTCGTGTCTGACTCTTTGGGACCCCATCTGGGATTTTCTTGGCAAAGATACTGGAGCCGTTTGCCATTTTCTTCTCCAGTTCATTTTACATATGAGGAAACTGAGGTAAATGGGGTTAAGTGACTTTCCCAGGGTCACAGCTAGTAAGTGTATGAGGCTAGATTTGGACTCAGGAAGATGAGTCTTCTTGACTTTAGGCCCACTGGCTGTATATACCATGGCACCCCGTAGCTTTCCTATCCATTAGGTATTGAAGATACAAAGACACAAGGGAGTTTACAACTCAGGGTGGGTGGGAAATACATCCTGTATCTGAGTAAATACAAAGTACATGCAATAATGAGAGAGAGAGAGAAAAAAAAAGAGAGAGAGAGAGAGACAGACAGACAGACGGACGGACGGACAGACAGAGACAGAGACAGAGAGAGACAGAGAGAGAGAGAGAGAGACAGAGAGAGAGAGAGACAGAGAGAGAGAGGAGAGACAGAGACAGAGAGACAGAGAGAGACAGAGAGAGGGAGAGAGAGAACAAATCATTAGAGGGAATCATGTGAGGGGAAAGGAGAAGGGAATAAGCATTTACTAAGGCCTTATTATGTGCCAGGCCCTGTGCTAAGCACTTTACAAATATCTCATTTGAGTCTCACTACAGCCCTTTAAGCCAAGTGCTATTATCATCCCCATTGTAAGTACCTGAGGTTAAATTTGAACTCAGGTCTTCCTGACTCCAGCCCCAGCACTTTCTCCTTTGCACCCCTTAGTTATGAGTGTCTTTGTTCACAGAGCTCAGACATAGATACCACAGCCTCATTGAGCCTTCCCTATAAAACGTGTTCATGGTTTGGGATAGAATTGTAGGAATCATAAGAGTCCTAGGACTGTAGTTCCAGAGCTGGATAGAACCTCAGAGGCCACCTAGTCCAACCTCCTTATTAAATAGATGGGGGAACTGAGGCAACTAGAGGTAAAGTGATCCACCTGGGGTCACACATTTGGCAAGCATCTGAGGCTGGATTTGAACCTGGGTCTTCCTGACTCCCAGTCCAGCTCTCTATGGATGACATCTTGAGGATGAGCCTGGAAAAGGAATTGCTTGTTGCTCCTCCTCCAAATATTATGAGTATCTAGATGGTGAGGGAGGACTGTCTTTTACCCAATACATGCTTAAACAAAGGTTTAATGATTGACATATGTCCCTGGAACAGGGATTCCTTCCTACCCAGACCCTTTGAGGACTTTCTCTCCTCTGTGGTTCATTTCCTATTTCCTTACCCTCATGGCTAGAAGGAGACCTAAGAGATTCATTTCATTGTTGTTTTTATAAAGGATGTTTTTATTTTATTTTTCTCAATTACATGTAAAATGATTTTAACATTCATCTTAAAAATACATTTTTGAGTTCCAAATTTCTTCCCTCATTTTTCCCCTCCTCCCAGAAGGTAAGCACTTTGATATGGATTATACATGTATGACCATGCAAAACAAATGTCCACAATAGCCATGTTGCAAAAGAAAACACAAACCAAAAAAAAAAAAAAATAGAAAAAGAAAAAACCAAGAAAAAGGAAGTGGAAATAGTATGCTGTGATCTGCATTGAGACCCCATCTGTTCTTTCTCTGGGGGTGGATAGCATTTGTCATCCTAAGTCCTTCAGAACTGTCTTGGATCATTGTATTGCTGGGACTAGCTAAGTCATTCACAGCTAAGCTCCCTTCATGTCGGGAGGCTGTGGTGCACCACCATGGACAGAGCCCTGATTCTACACTTAGGGGACTTGAGATCAGATCATCTTCAAAGCTTATTCCCTATGTGACCTTCAGCAAGTCACTTGACAACACTCTCTTTAACCTCTGCCTCAGTATCCTCATCTATAAAATGAAGGAGTTGGACTAGATGTCCTCTGAGGTTCTGGATCTATGATCCTTGAGTTTTGCAGAGGAATAAATTAAGTCCTTGAGAGGCAAGGTGACTGGACCATGGTGATACAGGGACAGAGGTAAGATTCAAATGCGGGTCTAGCTCTAAGTTTATCAGCCCATCAGCTGGCATTTATACAGGACCTATAATGTTCCAGGCACTGTGTTAGACACTATGCAACTGTATGATACTCACAACAACTCTGGGAGGTAGGTGCTATTATCATCACTCCATTTTACAATTGAGGAAACCAAGGCAGAGGTTAAGTGACCTTCTCAGGGTCACAAACCATCTGATTTGAACTCAGGTGCTTCTGACTCCAAGTTCAGCATTCTCCACTGAACTACCTACTTCTAGAGACTATTGTGTTTTTGTCTTTATATCTCTACTGCCTAGCACAGTGCTTGATATAAAATAAATGGTTATAAATGGCTGTGGAAATGAATTGAGGCAGTGTGAGGTTTTATGTGACAGCCCAAGAGTTTGACTGTTCTCCTTTGACTTTTGAATCTGAAACAACTGAAGGCCTACTCACTCTCCCAATGTGGCCTGGGTGGGGGACACTCGTGGAGACATTAGGCATAGGAGAGTCAGCGAAGCCATTGTGATTTCATACATCACTAGGACCAGTGGGTTGCCCTCCTTCTGAGAGTCTTAACCCTGTGTATATTATTTTCAATTTCATTAAAAATAATCTAATTTCTCTCTACAGTGTGAATTTTCAGGGCACAAAATTGGGAAAGCGATTAGAATCTAAATGGGAAGGGGGCAAAATGCACCAAATAAATGATGATTTAGGAAATATGCTTTTGAAATTTTCATAAAGCTAACATATGGTTTCATTCAATAGTATCATACATTAGGCAGAAGTGATTTATCTGATTAATGCCCCCAGTTATTAGTTTTTCCTTCTTGAAATGACTTTGTATTTACTTATATGTCTATGTGATGCATTCCTCTTCCTATTAACCTCCTTCCTCACTCCAGTAGAATGTAAACTCCTTGAGAAAGAGCTGTTTTTGTTTTGTCATAGTCCTAGAGTTTAGCACAAAGCAGGTACTTAATTCAACTGATTACCTAGCATTCTAGGAATAACACTTCTGTATAAGTATTGTTTCATCCTTTCAGTCAAATGTACCTCTTCATGAACCCATTTGGGGTTTTCTTGGCAAAGACACTGGAGTAGTTTGCTATGTCCTTCTCCAGTTTATTTTACAGATGAGGACACTGAGTTTGGGTTAAGCGGGTTAAGTGACTTGCCCAGGATTGCACAGCTAGTAAGTGTCTTGAGTCCAGATTTGAACTCAGCTCTTCCTGATTCCAGGCCTGGCACTCTATCCATTGTGCCACCTATCTGCCCTGTATAACTATAGCATGATTCTTACTATTGTCAGATATTTATGTGTAGACAGTATTCCCTGGATCACTTGTGTAAAATCAGGCAAATTTCATCTGTCCCTCAGGGTTCTACAGTACCTTAAAGGATTTGGGTTATCCCTTCTCCAATGCCATCATCTTGAGCTCCCATCAGCTCTGCTCATCTCATTGTTAAGGGCCAGTAGCTAGCTCCTCAGGACAGTTACTTATGAGGTATGGCAAGATGAAATCTAAAAACATTCCACCCAATACCTAAGGGACACACTTTTAGCTCAGTTCCTACAGAACATTGGTCTCACACTCTGATTCAGGCTGACTATTGAATGAGACCTTTCTCAGCTTCCACTGGCCTGGATCTTCTACTCTTTGGGGCCTCCAGTATTGGACTGGCTTCAGAACCTGGCTTGGACACCTGCTCCCAGGTTCTTCTGCCACATTCTTCTGACCTTTTATTTTATTTTTTGGTGGGGGGAAGGCAGGGCAATTGGAGTTAAGTGACTTGCCCAAGGTCACATGGCTAGTAAGTGTTAAGTGTCTGAGGTCAGATTTGAACTTAAGTCCTCCTGATTCCAGGGCCAGTGCTCTATTCACTGGGCCACCTAGATGCCCCATCTCCTGACCTTTTAAAACTTACAAGATTAGGGGTTCCACTACCTCCACCTCTTGTTGTTTGTCCTTTGTTCTCAAAGAAGACCAATGATATCAGGGAGATGAGGTTTTGAATTGAAAGTGAATTGGATTTAAGTGAGGCAGGGCTGTACAAAGTCACCAGCCTCATTTTCTCCTCCAGAGTCACCTGGGTCCAATGTCAAGATATAGGACAGGATGACTGGAGATAGCCCCAATGCCATGAGAGACACTGGCCTTTTTAAGCTAAGTTCTTTAACTGGTCTTAGTTTGACTGAGACAATGCCCATTCAGTGATTAAGGTTGGGTAACAAATGAGGCAGAGAATGGCCTCTTTCACTTGGTAAAAAAAAAAAAATTCAATCTGGGATGGAATGCAAAAGCCAATAACCAAGGCCCTTTCACAGGGCCTTGTAGCCTGAAGGGAGAGGGGGAATAAGCTCTAAGGTATCTCCATTTAGGGAGAGGATGTTTCTCCTCCAGACCAAGAGTAGAGGATTCTACTAGATCCCCCAAGAGCACTGGGATGAAGAAGGTGGGCTGAAACTGACTCAAGCCTTTTTAATTTTGCTTTTTTTTTGGGGGGGGGGGCAATTGGGATTAAGTGACTTGCCCAAGGTCACATGGCTAGTTTTGTGTTAAGTGTCTGAGGTTGGATTTGAACTCAGGTCCTCCTGACTCCAGGGCTGGTGCTTTATTTACTGAGCCACCTAGTCACCCCCTCAAGCCATTTTAAAGCCTCTGCAGCCAATCAAAGAACTTCCCATTCACCATGTGGTTAGCCACCTAAACCTGTTACAGAATATCATCTATTTCACCACAGCCATCACTATTCTCTCTGAAGCAAGCTCTCCCAAATCTCCAAGGGGAGAGATGGCAACAGAGTCACACCGGCTTATATTAGAACCTGTCACAGACTCTGTGTACCTTTACACTGTACATAGGGGCAACTAGGTAGTTCAATGGATGGATCACCAGGAGTGGAATCAGGAAAACCTGAGTTCAAATCTGGCCTCAGATACTTACCAGCTGTGTGATCCTGGGTTAGTCACATAATCCTGTTTGCCTCATCTGTAAAATGAGCTGAAAAAGGGAATAGGAAACTACCCTAGTACCTTTGCCAAGAAAGATCCAAATGAGGTCATAAAGAGTCAGACATGTCTGAAAATGACTGAACAACCACAAAACACTCTACATAACCTTGTAAGTCCAAACTTATTTCCATGTTCTCTCCCTCATAAAAATGGGAGCTCATCTGAAGATAAGGACCTTTTGTTTTGCTTTTCTTTGTAGCCTTGCACTTAGCACATACAAATAACAACAAGCATTTTTATATCACTTTAAGATTTACAGAGTACTTTACATATTTTAACTAATTTGACTACCGCAAGGTCTTAAATTTTTGGTGACTCTGAGGCATTGTCAGACCCAGAAGTACCTTCTAAATTACTTACTGTAACAGACTAATCTGGTGAGGGTGGCATGTCCCTTCCCCCTTAACCTTGAGTTGAAAGTATTCCTCACCAAGTACAAAGTGGTCCCTTGTGGTCTCCTAACTTCCCATAAGAGTTTAGGTTTCCATGGTGATGCATCAGGTTGCTGGAGCAGAAACACAGGTGATGGAGAAGCAGCTTTTAATTAGGTAATAATTGGTTAGAAGCTTTATGTCTGGTAAATTGACCATTCTCTTTTTGAACATCTTTTAAAATGTCCAATTGGGATGAACCAGGGACCTGTGACATGCCAAGGGCCAGGCAGGAAGTTCACAGTTCTCAAGGAGACCAAGAAACTCCAAATAGTAGGTGGCTGACAGAACGGGGCGAGGCAGAGGCTGCTTCTGATGGCTTCCTCAGGGACTGCACTTCCGTTTGGTCTGAAACTTCACCCTCCCCTGCTCCCTTTGAGGCCATGCCTCAAATGAAAGGAGTCCATTCTGCCCAGCCCCCGGCCTCATGCAGCCGTTCAACGTCCCCATTCAGATCACACTGCAGGGCAGCCGGAGGCACCAGGGAAGGTAAGAATTGAGCAAGAACTGAGAATAAGAAGAACTCACTGTATTAACTCCAAATGTTATTGAAGGATGTTGTTAGGCTTTCCTGTGTGGGGAGAAGGGGAGAGGAAAGAGGAAGAGCATTATCTTGGTGGCATTCCACTTCCGGGAGGTAGTGGGACTTCAGAACCCGGGACTTCAGAAATTCTTTTGAATTTCCTTTGGGTAATTTCTGCAATTCCTTATCTATATAAAAGTTATTTTCCTCCCAGTGAATGTTTTTCTCTCAGTAAAAATCCTTGAGGGCAGAGACTTTCATTTTGCCTTTTATCTCTAGTGTTTAACATTGTGTCTTGAACATAGTAGGTTTTTACTAAATAATGTGTGTTGATCAAATTTTACATATAATATGCATTTGTATTTATTCATCTATGCATATGTATATGTTATTTCCCCCCAGGAATGTAAGATTCCTGAGTACAGGGGCTATTCTATCATTGTCTCTGCATCCTCAGCACCTGGCACTGTCCATGGCAAGTAGTAGATACTTAAAATGTTTGTTGAATTCCACTAAATCAAGGTTTCTTTCACCTTATGCTGAGAATCTTGAGACATATTCTGTCCTGGCACTTAGTACTCTCTTGGCTGATGATGGGGCTCACTGGAAAGGAGAAGAGTGAGGAGTGTGGCAATAAGGGTAGATGTCAGGCAAGGGCATTAAATCAATACAAGCTTTGCTCCTGAGATGTAACATTCTACTACTCAGATCACCTGAAAGAGAACATAAGACCTGCCCATCGTATCAGTGTGTCAAGATCTAAGATGGAACTAGGAGTCTGATCACATATTGAAAAAACATTGAGTTGGAAGACAGAATACCTAGGTTCAAATCCCAGCTCCATCATTCACCAACAAGTTCTTTCAGGGCTTCAGGATTTTTAGGTATAAAAATGAGAGGACTATAATAGGTAGTCTCATAATAATATTACTTAGATTGATGCATTAAGGCTGACAAAACACTTTACATACATCAGTCATTTGATCCTTGCAACAATCCTGTGAGGTATGTAGTGTGAATGTAGTCATTTTACAGATGAAGAAACTGAGGCTCAGAAAGATGCAATGATTTGTCCAGGATTACACATCTTGAAAGTCTTGGATGCAAAAGAACCCTTCCATTCCTGTGACCAACAGAGAGGAAGTAATGATTAAGATTCTAAAGCTCTTAGTTACCTCCCCAATATCACATGCGTTATCCTTTAAATACAGATATATAGGAGAGTGGGAAAGATAAAAAGAGGGCCCAGTCAAGGGGCAGGAGGGTGCAAGGTAAAGAGAAATTGGGAAAATGATAGAGGCACAAGGACAGAGGCAGGATAGAGGAAGGAATAAAACCACATTCTGGAAAACAACATTTCTGGAAAATAAGTGACCTTTATTGCCATGTGGCAGGGAAATAGAGAGCCTGTGAACACCATTAAACTTTGACATTAGAAGTTTAAAAAAAACAGGCAGGGAAACAAGCCGTGTTATTCTGACCCTAACTCTGATGGATGCTTACAATATAATTAGTTGTAAGCTTGCCCCCAAAGCAAATGCTCTCTCATTCTCACTCCCAAAATGACTAATTAACTCACAACACAGTTTTCCTGTTCAATTTGATGAATTGTTCTGCTCTTTCCAAAGAGAGAGTTTGTTTAATAATTTCTTTTTAAACTAAGAAAATAGATGTACAGAAAAGATGACTAGGGAAAGTCTCTAGTGCCTTATAAACAATTAAAAAAGGAACTATTATTAATTCAGTAGATCAACTGTTCAGAAGCCTCCCACTCCCACAGGCAGCCCAATGAAGAAATGGTCACATTTTGGGGGAGTTCTAAATCTTTGTAAGACAAGTCAAGAAAGAAAGTTAAGTCAACAAATGGTTTTTTAAATTAAATTTTATGTTTATTTTTAGTTTACAACATTCATTTCCACAAGATTTTGAGTTACAAATTTTCTCCCTGTCTTTCCTCTACCCACCACCCCAAAACAGTGGTCCCACTAAATACCCCTTCCCCAATCTGCTTTCTCCTATATCCATCCCCTTCCCCCCCTCCGACTTTCCAGTAGGATAAGATGGATCTCCATTCCCCAGTGCCTATATATCTTATTTCCCAGTTGCATATAAAATAATAATAATAATAATTTTTTAAACATTTGATTTTTAAAACTTTGAATTCCAGATTCTTTCCCTTCTTCCCTCATCACCCACCCTTACTGGGAAGATAAGCAATTCAATATAGGTTGTACATATATAGTTACTCAAAACATTTCCATAGTGGATATATTGTGAAAGACTGACTATATTTACCTCCATCCTATCCCACCCCTCACTTGTTCTACTTTCTACTTTGATCCTGTCCTTTTTCAAAAACATGTGCTTCTAACTACCCTCTCCCCCAACCTGCCTTCCCTTCTATCATCCTCACTCTTATTCCCTTCCCCCCCTACTTTCCTGTAGGGTAAGATACCCAATTTAGTGTGTATGTTATTCCCTCCTTAAGCCAAATTCAATAAGAGTAAGGTTGACCCATTCCCTTTTGCCTTCCTGTTCTTCCCCTCCATTGTAACAGTTTTCCCTTACCTCTTTTATATGAGATAATTTACCCTATTTTGTTTCTCTCTGTCTCCTCTCATTATATTCCTCTCTCACCTCTCAATTTCACTTCTTAAATATCATCCCTTCCTATTCAATTGATCCCATGCCCTCTGTCTATGTATACCTGTACACACATATATATATATACACTCACATATGTATTCATATGCACATATACCCCTCTATATAGACACATTTATATTCCCTTCAACTATTCTCATACTGAGAAAAATTTTATAAGTTACAATTATCGTTTTTCCATGTAGGCATATAAATAGTTCAACTTTGATAAGTTCCTTATGATTTCTTTTCCCTGTTTACCTTCTCATACTTCTCTTGCTTCTTGTATTTGAATGTTAAATTTTCTATT
>CM053591.1:171547066-171588242 GCA_028646515.1 Pseudochirops corinnae
CTGGATAATGAAGACTCCAAGACCAAGACCCACGACGAGGATCCGGATCCAGGCCGCTCCACGCAAGAGCCCTGGCCTGAAAACAATTGCTCAGTCTCCCTGCTTTCTGCAGGCCGCGGGCAGGAAGCTACAATGCAGAGGTGGGTGCAAAACCTCTGCCTTTCACTTTTCCACTCTGGAGACCTTTCGGCCGGACTGCTTATCTCCCCCTTTCGCAATCCCCACTCGCAGCTGTTGCTAATCCGCAGCTGGTGCTAATCCGCTCACCTGAAAGGCTCTTCCGCTGCCCCTGGGGCGCAACTGTGGCTTCAGGCCAGGCTGGCTTCGGTTCGCAGTGCTGTTATGGTTCCTCGTAGCCGAGCTGACTTTAGTGGGAAGTATCCTTGTGTGCATTTTGGAGTTATAGGATTGGTTTAGAGTCCTATTTTATGGGTATTTTGGGGTGGCTATGTGAGAGCTGCGATATGTTGCTGCTGCTACACGGCCATCTTGGCTCTGCCCCCTATCCTGTGATTTTCAGAAAGTCAAAAAAGGGAACCTATAGAAGACTGGGAATCCAACAGTTAAGTCCATGAGGGATGTTGAAACCATCATGGAGTGAGGAACAACCTCCAAGACCCAGCCCAGCAACAACTGAGAATGCGACTGATTCAGCATTGATGCTGAATTTCTACAGGAACCTGGTAAAACCAATGCTGTGTGGAAACTCTGCTAAGTCTGAGCCCATTCTCCCCAGAGGAAAGGACTAATCCTAGCTGGGTTTATTTTCCCTAAATCGTGAAGTCTCTGGTCAGTCCACTCTAGGCTTCTATACCACCTATCTTTCACCATTACACCTCTCCTCCTGTTTTGACCTTCCTTTCCATTCCAGGGCTAAATAAAATCATTATCTTCCATCTCTTGGATACTGAATAGAAACTAAGAATAGCAATCATTATTTAGTGAGACTTTTATCTTTTGTAATGTTACTGTTTTGTGGAATTAACTTTCTTTATAGATGATGCATATTTCCTCTTTTTTCAGATTCTTAGTTGAAGTGATTTGCAGAACATCTTCTGCCATCTTGTTTATCATATGACCCCATTTTCATTTCCCAGAGAAGCCAACTAATGTGCCCATAGTCACATGGCTAGTGACGGTCAGACCTGTGATTTGTACCCCACTTCCCAAGACCCCCAGTCCAACTGTCTTCTTCATTATATCACTCTGCTTCTTATAGCTGCACTTCCTCAGGATGAGTCAGAAGCCTTTCTCTAGTTAGAAACTTATTATTAGTGATTCAGCTTTCATAAGAGTCAAGTAGTGACCTCAGCTGTGGTTAGAGAAAAACTAAGCATTGCTAGGCAACAGAGGAGCTGACAACAGTGAAATCTGACTTATTATATATAGATGTGTATCTGCATCCACATCTCGAGAGAATCTCCTAAAAGAGAATAAAAGGTTTCTGTTGGAAGATGGGAATTCATGAATGAAAGGATGACTAAGAATCGGAGAAAGAGTGAATTTGGATGCATGCCTCCCAGCTTGGCAAATCAATAACTACCGTAACTATCCATTTTCCCCAAACCCTAGTTATTACCTATAATGTCTACACTCCCACACAGCCTCTTTATTGTGCATGAGCAGGTCCTCATCTGAACTTCAACAATAATAGCCTTTAAAAAGCATTTTTGGTAATGGTTTTGAAACTAAGTATCTTGTAGTGTTTAAAAGATTTCTTTATATAGCTCAGGGATTTTTAGAAAAGTTGATTGCTTACACTTTCCTGCCCTCAGTAGAGAGATGGTAGACCACGGGTGTAGAATGCTGTGTATATGGTCAGATATGGTCCATGAGTGGCTTTGCTTTCATTGGCTTTTTCTTTTTTACATCTTATAGGAGAAGAGATGGTATTGGGAAATGACAGTTTTAAAAGTATATGGACACACACAAATATACGCGTGTATATATGCATGTACTTTTACACGGTGTATATACATATACACGTGTATATGTATGTATACATCCATATTGAAATAGATTTTAAATGCTTTGAAGTGATTCCTGCTTTGGACATAGATTGAACTAGATGACCGTTAAGTACTATATCTGTGATGGTCAGTGAGTAAATTTCATCCCATCTCAAATATCAAATCAAGCAATTTCATTTGGCAAACCTTCCCATTTTAGGACTTCTCTGTTAGAAGTTTTATAATTGTTTTTTCCCATATTAGTCTCTGAATTTCCCCTGTGGTCATATTGCAGTTAGTTCTCCACATCAGTAAGTTTTCTCATTCAGTCTACAAGGTTTCTGACATAAGAACTCAGGATCTGTCAGTAATTGACACCAAAGTAGCCCCCCAAAAATAGGGAAAGAAGGACCCAGGAAGTGTTCTCCAGAAGAGTTTACATGCCTTGGCCAAGGTAACTCAGTAGAGAGCTGGGATCCAAATTCAGATCCCCTGACTTCAAATCCAAGACTCTTTCTACCATACGCCTCATACACAGTCCCTTATCCTGGTGAAGCTTGTCTCATTTCCTAGAGGGCTACCAAATCTCCTTGAGCTCCTGAAAGAAGCCCTCCACAGTGCCCAACACTTCTATCATCTGTGAGGCTGGGGGTAGCCCAATGGGCAGCCTTGCTTCCATAGGTGGGACATGACAACAGTCATATTAGCTCCATCCATGCAAACCTGGAAACAGCTTGTATTAATTTAGGAATTCAGGGAGATGGGAAAGAATTTTAGGCAGTCCATATCCCATCAGTGATCTAGGAAAGCCATGCCAACTGTTTCTTGAGTTTCGAATTTACTTCTGCCAACTTCAGACATGGCCAATCCCTCAGAGCTGTGAGCCAACTTCTTGATAACATTGCTCTGGAGTCTCTGGAACCCCCTTCTGGGGATCTTGCATTACTGCAAGCAGCTCTGAGCCAGTTGGCCATGCCAAGCGTGTTTGGCCAGGATCAGACAATGCCAGTGATTAGGTTCTCATGGTGCTGGGGGCAAGAGGATGGGATTTGACATGGGATCCCAGGGAGCATAAAGAAAAGGTCGGGTCAAGTTAGGAATCTGAGGTCCATTGGAGCAAAGAAACCCATGGAGTCAAGATGCCAGTCACAGTCAGGCAGCTTCATTATGGGTGCCTGCAAGGGCCCAGATGGGAGCCAGTGTGATCCCACTTCCTCCTCCTCCCATCCAGTATATGAGTTCCTTGAGAGCAGGGACTATCCTCTTTTTTGTATTTGTACCCTCAGCCTGGACACAGTGATTGATACAATGCTTAATAAATGCTTTTACATTGATACATGCATGCATTCATTCAGTAGCCTCCCAGTTGATCTTCCTGTTTCAAGCTCCTCCCCATTCCAATCCAGCCTCCACACAGCAACCAAATTGATATATAAAAAGTACAGGTCTCAGCACATCACTTCCCTGCCCAAGAAGTTTCTGTAGCTGTCTGTGTTGCCTCTAGGATAAAATCTGAACTCCTCTGTGTGTCACTGAGTACCTTGAACAACCCGGCTCCAACTTATCTTTCCAAATTCACTCTATCCCCTCTCACACATTATGCATCTCCACCAGACTCATCGACTTGCTAGTCCTCATACATAACACTCCATCTCTCTGGCCTCCATGCCTTTGCCCAGGTGGTCTGCCAAGCCTTGAAGACCCCCTTCTCCTAACTTCTACCTCATGGAATCCCTATCTCTTCAAGGCTCAGTCTGAGTGCTTCCTCCTACTAAAAGAAGCCCATCCCTATCTCCCCAGTTGTTAGCGTCCTATCTTGAATTATTTTGTATTTACTTTGTCTATATTTTGTATTTATCTAGCTATGAACATGTTGTTCCTACCTCTGGTCCCTAGTTGGCTGTAAGCTCACTGTGTGTAATGGCTATCAGCCCTAATAATAACTATTTGGTCAAAAGAATGACTAGGTTTTGTCTTTTACCCTGGAATAGTGCCTGGCACATTAGTATTTTTAATATTATTAATATTATTTAAATAATATTTAATATTCTTACTATTTTTAATATTATATTTTTCCAATTATATGTAAAAAAATTTTAACATTCATTTTTAACATTTAACATTGCAATTTCTCTCCCTTCATTCATCCTTTTCCCTGAGAAGACAAGCAATTTGACATAGACTGTACATGTGCAGGCATGCAAGACATATTTCCATATTAGTCATGTTGTGAAAGAAAATATAGACCAAAAGAGAAAGAAACAAAGTTTTAAAAATATACCTGAAAAAAAAGCATGGTTCACTCTGCATTCAAACTCCATCAGTTCTTTCCCCAGAGATGAATAGCATTTTTCATCATAAGTCCTTCAGAATTATCTTGGATCATTGTATTTCGAGGGATAGCTAAGTCATTCACAACTGCTCATCATACAATAGTGCTGTTACTGTGTACTGTGTTCTCCTGGATCTGATCACTTCACTCTGCATCAGTTCACATAACTTTTCAGGTTTTCTAAAACCCTCCTACTCATCATTTCTTATTACACAGTAGTATTAGATCATAGCATATACCATAACTTGTTTAGCCATTCCCCAATTGATAGTCATCCCCTGAATTTCCAATTCTTTGCCACCACAAAAGAGCTGCTATAAATATTTTTGTACATGTAAGTTCTTCTCCTTTTTCAAAAAATCTCTTTGGGATACAGGCCTAGTAGTGGTATTACCGGGTCAAAGGGTATGCACAGTTTTATAGCCCTTTGAGCATAGCTCCAAATTGCTTTCCAGAATGGTTGGATCAGCTCACAACTCCACCAGCATTAGGGTACCAATTTTTACACATCCCCTCCAAGATCTGTTAGTTTCCTTTTCTGTCACATTAGACCATCTGATAGGTGTAGGATGGTATCTCAGAATTGTTTTAATTTGCATTTCTCTAATCAATAATCATTTAGAACATTTTCCCCTATGACTATAGATAACTTTGATTTCTTCTTTTGAAAACTGCCTGTTTGTGTCCTTTGACCATCTGTAAACAGTTTCTAAAGGCAGGCTACATTGGATTTAGCAGCAAGATTCTAAGATTTCACAAAGGAGTAAAATTAGAAGAGAAAGTAGGGTGGGCAGAGAAGAGGATAACTCAAGATTTTGTTTCAGTCATTAGTTCCTGTGTCACCTGAACAAAAAGAAGGGAGCTTTCTTGAAGGCACCTTTATCACCAATCAGAGAAATGGGTGCTGGAAGGGACCTTGGATTCTATCCAACCCAACTCCCTCATTTTACAGATGAGGAAACTAAGGCCCAGAGGAGGGGAAGTGACTTGCCCAAGGTCTTATGGCTGGTCAGGATTTGAAGGGAGGTCCCTGGTTCTTCTGCCTTTCCCATTATACCTTCCCTGCTCTTCCAGGCAGTAAAGACTCCACCCTATAAAATGTGTCACAGTCAAAAGAAACAGTAGCTCTTCAGCTCCCATTACAATAACCCCCAATGGCTCAGGAAAGAATAAAGGGAACACAAAATCAAATTTGCCCCTGGGCCAATTATCAATCATCATTTCAGGCTCCCTTCTAATTCAGGGGGTGTTTAATTAGCCACCCTCCATTAACAGCCACTTCCTGAAGCCAGGGAAATGGTTCTTCCATTGAGCCTATCATGTGGCATGTTTATTTACAGAGTGCACAGTGCAGGCCCCCAGAGGATCCCCAGAAAGAGCTGTCAGCCTCCTTCCCTAACTCATCTGACTCATCAGAGCTAAATGGGCTAGCTAGGACACATCACCTCAAGTTAAAGAAGGGGAGTTCTAAGCAAACTTCCAAAGCCTCCAGAGGGCCCTGTCTCCAGGTGTCAGGAGCACAGATCCATTACTCAGCCCTGGAAAAAAAAAACAATCTGGGTTTCCTAGTCCTGCCAACCCTCTTCATAATCAGAGTCCAGGACTCTTACTGAATGTCTTTAAAGGTCTTTGGGGAGACTAGGGGTAGGGCACCTTCTCTCCCTCAAGAATAATTTGAATTTTTCTTTTTAATGTCTTTTTAACTTCTGGAAACTGTAGCTTGACTGACATGTGACTCCAAGTACAAAAAAAACAAACTGATTTAGTCTATTCTAAATTATGGGACCTGGCCAATAGGAGGGCCATCCTCAGAGCCTCCTTGAGCTCTCCCTGCTGTCAGTCCATGGGAAAGAGGCTGAGGAACTTGCTTCCAGAAAGATGTGATATGTGACAGAAGGCAAGGGAATTGAGATTAGGATTGCAAGTGGTTACTTGTGGGAACAGAGTGAGGCTCACTGATTCCATCTTGTGACTCAATTCTGGAGCTAGCTTAGTTTCTATTCAGTTATGGGTCTAGGCCAAATTCTGTCCTGTGAGAAAACTCTATTTAATTGTGGGAACTGGGGGAAAACCTAGAAGGATTTTTTTTATAAGTACCATTTGAGCCTAGCCCTGTGTGACTGGGAAGCTGGACCACCTCTCCCTGCTGCTTAGAGATCCTTAACTAAGGATCGAGGTTATGTTGACCAAACCAAAAATTAATGCAGTTTTCTCCCAATTATACACCTCAAGCAACCCATATGTCTTGTCTGAAAACTGGCCCCATATTGATCAATTAGTTATTGTTTCCATGTTCCTTGGATTGTTTACAGATACTGGGGGAGAGGGGGACACATTTTTTTCTGAATTCAGGGAATTTCCTGTGTTTGCTCTCCCCCTCCCAACTTGGGGAGGGCCATCTCCAAGCATACTGATCTATATCTGGCCACTGGAACCAGATGGCTCCAGAGGACAAAGTGAGGCTATGACCTTGCACAGCCCTGCCTCACTTAAATCCAATTCACTTGCCAGTCATGGCATCATCTTCCTGATGTAGTGGTCTTCTTCAAGAACAAAGATGACAACAACAACAACTTGGAAAGTCCCTAATCTTTCTTCCAACTAGAAATAAGATGACCTAATTTGTATTGTTTCCTTTTAATTAATTGGCCACATTTAATTGATTGGGTTTTTTTTTTCCTTTTATTTTTTGGAGGGGGAAGGTAGAGCAATTGGGGTTAGGTGACTTGCCCAAAGTCACATGGCTAATTTTTGTGTTAAGTGTCTGAGGCTGGATTTGAACTCAGGTCCTCCTGACTCCAGGGCCAGTGCTCTATTCACTGTACCACCTAGCTGCCCCAATTGATTATTTTTAATGTATAAAAGTCTATCTCCTTCTGCATTCAGGGTCCAGCCCTAAGCTGAGGAAGGGGCTTGGTCTTGATTTGTTAGGAAATTGGCATCCATTGCTTAATAAATTGATAGGTTCATAATATCTAACCTTTGTTTCCTCAGTCTTTTCATCTTTCACCTGCCATAAAAGGGTCTTCTCCCAGATTTGGAGTGTGTATAAGTATCTTGATTGTTTCCAGTCTCCTTACTACATGAAGGAGAGCAGTCTTTGGGTTGGTGGTTCACCCAAAAGGTCTAACAAGCCATGATGTTTTCTTTTTCCTGGCTGCCTACATTCCAGCAAAGAGTAAGCCTTCCATTGGGGAGAGTGGCCACTACTATATGGCTCACAAGCGTGCAGTCTTTCTGTTACTTCTCACTCTACTATGTAAATTCTTTTGCTTCTAGGTAAAAGAGATTGGAGGTGACCACAACTTTGATGAGCTTGATGACTAGGAAGAGCAAATGCAGAAATTTGATTTTTTGGACTCTTGTCAAAATTTGTCAGAGGCTTAGCACAGGTGAGGAAGCAGCAGAGACCCTGAAAAGTGACCCTTCTTGACTTTCTTCTACCCTCCTGGGAGCTAAAACAGAGAAACATCTAGTAGCTATGCTGTATTTGGAAGTGAACTTCATCGGACAAATGCTCTGAAGAAACGGCTTTAAGATTGAGCCCATCCTCCCTATTGCCCGAGGTGGTCCAGGGGAGGCGGTTGTTTTTACTTTTGTACTCACCAGATCTCAGTAAATCTCATTTTGTACAAGCTAATTGATATTAATTGATTAAAAAATATTAATAGGAGATGGGAGGAGATGAAGGGGGAGACAATTTGGAACTCAAAAACTTGTGGAACTTAATGCTGTAAACTAAAAGTAAATGAATTTTAAAAAATAAAATAATGATACTAATAAGTGGAGGGGGTTGAGGATTTAAGGCAATTGATGTTGGGGGAAACATACTGAAATGGGGGCTTGACCCTATAGCTTTAGATGATCGTGCCCTGTCCCCTCAGAGGTACCCCTTGAACTCTGAAAGGGAAGATGCAGCTGTGCTCTTCAGTGTGATGTCACTGATGGAAGTACTCCCTCCAATAGTACTGACAGCAATCCGAGTTCTACATCTTTTATCTACATCTTCCCATCAATCTCCTATAAAGGGTCCACCCAATACTCTGGGGGCTTTCTTTACATCTCTTGATAACATGCAGACTATCTGTTGTTAATCTCCTGCCCTCACTCCAGGACTGTCCCTCTTTTGGGGAGGGGAAGGGGGGATCAGACATTTTTTGATGACATCCTTTATTTACAATGACTGCCTTCTCTACCTCCTCATTTATAATATGTTTGCCACCTACTTACACCCACTACGTGCCTCTGTGCTGCCCTTTGACCAACCCTCTGTTTCATAGTGTTGGAGACAGTAGTGTTCATGATTCAGAACTACACCACATCATTAGAAAAACACGGGGATGAAAAATGAGTGTTTCAGAGGGATCCTTGGGGCCATTAAAAGACCTGTATCAATTTCTAATGGCAAGAAATAGAAAATATTAACACTAAGGTTGCAGCCTTATACCTTTAGCATCCCACACTCGACTTCCACTGGACCAAGATCTCATGCCACTGAATTAGAGACCCAAGAATAATGTAGAGCAGATCTTCCTCTCCCAATCATATATCCCACCATCATCTGGCCCAGACCAGCTTGTGACCAAGGGCGGGTCACTTAACTCCTCTGATTCTCCTTTTCCTCATCTGTAAAATGAGGGTAAAAGGTATACTCAGTGGTCTCTCAAGTCCCTTCTTGTTTTAGATATATGATCCTATGACCCTGAGGGAGTCATCCAAGGGCCTAGTTCCTTTATCCTTAAAATGAAGAAGTTGGATTCAATGACCGTTAAGGTCTCTTAAAGCTCTAAATCTATTGTAAAAGATTGTGATCTCTGGGTCAAAGGATATGAATAGGAAGTTTTTAGAGGAAGAAATTAAAGTTATCTATAGTCATATGAAAAAATGCTCTAAATCACTATAGACTAGAGAGACACAAATGAAAACAACTCTGAGGTACCACATCACACCTATCAGATTGGCTAACATGGCAAAACAGGAAAATTATAAATGTTGGAGAAGATATGAGAATGTTGGAACACTGATTCATTGTTGGTGGAGTTGTGAGCTGATCCAACCATTCTGGAGAGCAATTTGAAACTATGATCAAAGGGCTATAAAAATGTGCATACTCTTTGACCCAACAATGCAGCTTCTAGGGCTGTATCCCAAAGAGATCATAAAAATGGGAAAAGGACTCACATGTATTTATTTAAATATTTATAGCAGCTCTTTTTGTGGCAGCCAAGAATTAGAAATTGAGGGGATGCCCATCAGTTGGGGATTGGCTAAATAAGTTGTGGTATGTGAATGTAATGGAATACTATTGTGCTATAAGAAATGATGAGCAGACAGACTTCAGAGAAACCTGGACTTATATGAACTGATTCTGAGTCAGAGGAGCAGAATCAGGAGAACATTGTCCACAGTAACCAGTGTTTGTGGACTGATTTTGATAGACTTAGCCCTTCCTAGAAATGCAAGGACCTAAAACAATTCCAAAGGACACATGACAGAAAATGCCAGCCACATCCAGAGAAAGAACTATGGAGTCAGAATGCAGAACAAAGCAGACTATTTTCTTTTTTGTTTTGTTTTATTTTGGGTTTTTTTTTTCTTTCCCATGGTTCTTCCCATTTCTCATAATCCTTCAATGCAATATGACTAATGTGAAAATGTGGTTAATAGGAATGCATGTGTAGAGCCCAGATCATATCTCAAACCATCTTGGGGAGGGAGGGGGGAGGAAGGAGGAGAAAATTTAAAATTTATGGAAGTGTATGTTGAAAATTAAAAAGAAATAATTTAAAAAGAAAAAGTGTGATCTCAGGACTCCTGATCTTTCCTGAGAGCATAATATCTATCCTGTTACAGTGGAACGAGAGCTGGTTCTAGATTTAGAGGACCTGGGCTCAGATTCTGCCTCTGACACTAGCAAGATTAAAGGATTGTAACAAGATTGTAACCTTGGACAAGATGCTTAAATTCTCTAGGCCTCAGTTTTCTCATCTGTAAAATCAGGAGGGTAGCAAAGATGGCATGTATGTGGATTTCCAATGCTGTTGTAGGTCTGTGACCTGTCAAAAAGGCGCTTCCTAGCAGCTGTGCTACCAGCAGGCTGAGGGTTATTTTAAACCAAGAAAATTTCCTTAGCAACATGGGCCCCATTTGTAGCCACATCTACAAGGTTGAAAATAAAGCTAGCAGGTGCACTGAAGGGCCCTCCAGCCTCTAAGGCTTCAATTAAATGGGCCAGAACTGAAGAGTCAGCACTATCTGTTTCTGGCTGGCTATAGCAGCAGGCAGCCAACAAGCAGCCTGATTTCAGCCTCTGTGAATCCTCCCATATGCCTCCATTGGTCAGACTTGTCTGAGCTCGTTTCTCACAAAAGTCTGATTTTCTGGACAAGAAGAGTTGGTTACACTGCTGAAAACCAGAAATCTATTCCAATGGAAGCATTCTTCTCAAAGGATTAGTGGATAAAGTTTTGGACCTGGAATCAGAAAGACCTGTGCTCAAATCTAGCTTCAGGGGCAACTAGGTGGCACAGTGAATAGAGCACCAGCCCTGGAGTCAGGAGGACCTGAGTTCAAATATGATCTCAGATACCTGACATACTTACTAGTTGTGTGACCTTGGGAAAGTCACTTAACCTCAATTGCCTTGCTTTCCCCTTTCCAAAAAAAGAAAAGAAAAGAAAAATCTAGATTCAGACACTTACCAGCTGTGTGACCCTGGGCAAACTACTTAACCTCTGTCTGCCTCAGTTTCCCCAACTCTAAAATGGGAGTCATAATAGCAAGTACCTCACAGGGCTGTGGTAAAGAAAATTTTAAGATGTGTATAAAGTACTTCTTAGTATAGTGCCTGCATTTAGTAGGCATTTAATAAATACTTATTCCCTTCTAGAAGGAGAATAAAGCTCATGGGACCAGAGATAACTGGCAAAGAGAAGAGTCCCATGTCTTAGGGATAATGGTCCTCATTGACATCCCTAAAAGAAATGGTGAAACCTGAGCTTCCCTTCTTTAAAATCACTGTTTGTCACAGCTTCAGAGCCCTCCATATACATGGGCTTTTGTGGACCTCATCCCTTTATCTCAAGAAGGTCCTTTAGAAGAAAATTGATACAAACACGAAAGAAACTTCCTGGAGTGCCCAGAGTCTTCTAATGAGCTTGCAGACAGGCAGGTGCTGCTGCTGACCTTGGTCCTATAGGCAAAGAGAGATCAGAAGATGAAGGGATTCCAGATTTAGAGTTCCTGGGGACCTCAGCTCCCATCTACTCCAGCTCTCTCATTTTATAGATGAAGAACCAGTGGCCTAGAAAGATTAAACAACCCAAAGTCATACAGCTAGACAGAGAGACAGAGACAGAAGGAGACATAGAGAAAGAATGCAACAGAGACATTTTTAAAGCATTTAATAACCAGGCATCGGGATAAGTACTACAGATGAAAATACAAGCAAGTAGGAAAGTACCTGTTCTCAAAGAACTTACATTCTAATGGGGGTTCAGAAAGATAGATGAGGTACAGGGAGGAGAGGGAGCTGGAATCTGGAAAGAGACCAGACAAGAGTAAGGTGGAACATGTCTGAGGACCTTCCTAAGGTTCCAGGGAAGGAATTCATTCATAAAGGGAGGAAGGCCCAGGATAGAGGATTCCCAGTGTCAATAGAGCAAGAGAAATGATAAAGTGGAGTCCCGGAAGATCCCTCCCACATACCACGCTGACTCCCTCATTCTTGATGCTGAATCATTAGTGAATTTAGAAGAGCCCATTATCCAAAAGGCTCATTATGGAAAATGCTATCTGCTTCCTGAGAAAGAACTATGGAGTCTGAATGCAAATCAAAACTTACTATTTTCTCTTTCTTTCGTTATTTTTTGTTTTTTCTTTCTCATGTTTTTCCCCTTTTGTTCTGATTCTTCTTTCACAACATGACTAATGTAGAAATATGTTTAATATGATTGCATAGGTATAAGCCTATATCAGATTGCATGCCATCTTGGGGAGGGGGGAAATTTAGAACTCAAATTCTTACAAAAACAAATGTTGAAAACTAAAAATAATTTAATTAATTTTTTTAAAAAGAAGAGTTCATTA
Source organism: Pseudochirops corinnae (assembly GCA_028646515.1). Lineage (NCBI taxonomy): Eukaryota > Metazoa > Chordata > Mammalia > Diprotodontia > Pseudocheiridae > Pseudochirops > Pseudochirops corinnae. Next base: position 171,559,436 of record CM053591.1, read on the forward strand.
TTCCACAATATCTATTCTTTGGTCTAGGAGTCTTAAAATGTTCCTAATGAGTTATTAAAATGTCAATTGCAAAAAGAGATTTGGGGCTTATGTTAAGTCATGCCTGAGGCTGGTCCTTATTGTTCCAGCTGTAGAGGCCAAGTCCCAAAATACTGCAAAGAAACCCTAGCAAGGACCTGGTGGGATACACAGAGCTCTCCTGCTTTTGCCACACTAGCATCCTTGAGTTGAGAACATAGCGGGAATTCAAGGTTACTTGGAAATTTTCCTTTCTGATTTGTTTTATTTTGATTTAGCTCAACTGTGGAAACAAACATGGAACTATAGCACTAAAAGCCATAAAAGGCATAAATCTAACATTCCTACAGAGGTGTAACTAGGGTGTGGTGATCAGATTTTTTTCCCAGGGCACAATGATAACACTTGTTGTTTTTCAGCAGCATAAAAACAACCAAGCTTACCACTTAGCTAGCATGAATAATTACTTAAATTAGGAAGCTACTAGATGGTAGGCTGAGATGAGCACCTTCCAAACCTGTTTCTCAACTCATGTCAATAGCCTTGCGTCAATGAAGCAGGATCTTTATCTTGCCTTTGTGTGGAGGATGCCACCCCCCTCTTCGCTTCTCTTCCATCCCCCACTCTCCCCCCACACACACACGCACCTTCCACTACTACTTCACTGAGGATGCATTTCATAGTGCTGGCCCTAAACATAATTTGTGATACTTGCCCTGAACACATAAATTCCTTGGGACAACCTTGTATTCTAGAGAAATAGTGAGGCATATGAATTAATTGATTGATTGATAAATTAATTGATGAATTAATAAATTGGTAGACATTTATTAAGCACTCACTGCTAGGAGCTGTACTAAGTGCTGGAGAAATAAATACAAAATTGAGACAATCCCTGCCTTCAAAGAATTCATATGCTAAGTGCCTCTAGGTGGCGCTCCGGAGTCAGATGAGAAGCCATATATCAGAAGGTTTCAGAGAGAAAGAAGAAAGTGTTCTTCATTCTCAGAAGAAGACTTTCACATCAGGAAAGCGATGCCATCACTTGCAAATGAATTGGATTTCAGGGAGGCAGGGATGTGCAAGGCCATCTGCCTCACTCTCTTCTCCAGAACCATCTGGGTCCACTGGCCAGATATAGATCAGGGTGACTGCAAATGGCCCCTGAGAGAAACAGAAGCAGAGGCACCAAGGTCCTTTCAGAATTTTGCCAAGAAGAGAAAGAGAGATCTAGGATGGTAACTAACTGGGATGCAGGGAGGGTTGTTTATTTTGTGGGTTTTTATTTATTTTTATTATTTATTTTATTATTTTTATTAATACTCTGGCATGTGTGTGCAGACAGAAAGGAAGAAACTAGGAGGGTGAGTTTCAAGTTTAACAAGAAAGAGGGGACAATAAAGAAAGCACCTATTGTTCTCTCCTGCTCTCTCCAAAGTTATCAGGGATTGCTAAACATCTGGCTTTTCAGTCTGCATCCTGCTTGATGTGTCTGCATCACTGTACATGTTAACCCTTTTGCACAATCCATCCTCTCTGGGTTTTCATGACTCTTCCATCTTTTAGCTTCACTTCTGTCTCTCACGCCACCCCTCAGTCTCCTTTTCTGGATCTGTATCCAGGCTATATCTACTAACCGTGGGTGTCACCCCCAAGATTCTTTACTGGTACCTCATCTCTTTTCTCTCTATACTCTCACTTAGCTAGCTAGTCAGATCCCATGGGTTCAAGTTGATGCTAATTATTTTCCAAATTTACATCTTCGACCTTAATCCTTCTCTTGTCCTCCAGTCCCATATCACTAACTGCCTTTCAAACATTTTACTTGGATAGACCATAGGCATCTCAAACAATGAAGTCCTGTGGCAAGGGCAAGTGACAAAGTAATAGGTGTAAATATACCAGGAGCTGAAGTCACAACCATGAATAAAGGTGACCCAGGCCATAGGATTGTGTTCTCACTAGATGGAATCAGCAATGGGATTCAGCAGCCCCCTGGGTGTCTGAGCAGCTTTTTTGAAGGACCATACTGCTCACCCCCTGGCATGAGGAAGGAGCCAGAAAAAGGGGCCTAAAAATTGTCTTCTTCACCTAACCCTGGCCTGCTTAATGTGACAGGCAGGAATCCCACCCTGTAGTCAAAACATAAAACAAATGTACAAAAACTTTTGTGAAGATGATTCCACTCACCGTTGGAATGTGCACTCACAGACAACATGGAATCCAGTAGACCTGAAAGATGAACGGCTCTTGTGAGAGAACTCAGCAGTTATTGCATCCAAATATCAGCACGGAGTGAAAGAAGGCTGGCAAATGAAGGCAAGTTTACTTAAGTCAGTGCTGGATACATGTTCTTCTAGAATGGCCGCTAGGATGAGGAGCAAAGCTGGCATAGGTTTTGCATTCAAATGTCATCTAGTTAGCAAGCTTCTATGCCTCCCAAAAGGTATGAATGACAGGCTCATGGCAATGTGATTGCCACGTAGAGGAAAATGCCATGCCACTATCATCAGTAAATAAGCTCCCACCACGATGAACCCTGATAAGGTCAAAGAAAAATTTTATGAAGGCCTAGAGACCTCCATCATCAATGTGCCAAAAGAGGGCAAGCTTATAAGTCTGAATGACTTTTATACCAGAGTAGAAACAGACTACCAGATACAGCAGGAGTCCTTAGGAGGAATGGAGTTGGAAACAGCAACAAAAACAGTCACTTACTACTAAAGGTTTGTGTGTCTCAAGACCTTCTCATCACCAACACTGTCATCCATTTACCTGAATGCAATAAAACTCCATGGATGCAATTTCATGGCAAACATGGGCATTTAATAGACTATGTCACTGTAAGGAGAAGAGACAGACAGGATTTGAGAGTGACCTAGCCAACATGTGGTATGCAGTGCTGGACTGATTATAGACTTATCCTCTCCAAGTTAAACATTTGAATTCAACAAAGTGGCAGACACAAGGCAAGACAACTGTCAAAAGACTCAACATCAACAGATTAGAGCATTTCTCCACACGTGAACAATTTGTTGCTAACTTGGAGGGAATCTGAACCAACACACAATTGGCAACAGTGGAGCAGAAAACGAGTGAGCAGCTTTCAGAGATTTGGTATATGGCACTGTATTTATTCATCTGGGCCAGAACACTTACAAACATCAGGACTGGTTTGATTAAAGTGATAGGGAAATTCAGAAGCCACTAGATGAAAAACAAGAACTTCACAGGATTTACCAACAGGATAGTTCATCCATCTCTGAGAAGGCAGTGTCTAACTCCATCAAAAGTAAAGTGCAAGCAAAGCTTAGAGAGATGCAGAATTCCTGGCTCAGTAGGAAGGTAGGTGAAATTCATTTTTATGCTCATAGTAACAATGGGCCAAAAACCTTTGGTGCATCTCAACTACTCAGTGTTGGTGGAGTCACACTGATCAGTGATAAGAACATGATCCTGGGTTGAATGCTTCCATAGCATTCTCAACAGACTGTCATCAATCAATGCTAAAGCCTCAGGTTGAAGTCAGTCCCTCTTTAACCAAACTTCCAACTTAAGAAGAGGTTTTAAATGCCATTAAGCTCCTCTTGCGTAGCAAAGCACATAGTGCTGATTCCATTCCAGCAGAGACGTATAAGGCAAGGGGTCCACTCTTCATATAAAAGCTGGCTAAAATCTTCTGGGTTATATGGCAAGAAGAGGTTATCTCCCAGGAGATAAAGGATGCCTCCATAGTCCATCTCTATAAAGAAAAAGGAAGTAAGTTGTCTTGTGTCAACCACAAGAGGCACTCTCTCTTAGTTATTGCTGGAAAGATTTTTGCCAGAGCTCTCTTTAAACAACTGATCCTTCACCTGCAAGATGGTCATCTACCTGAGAGACAGTGTGATTTCAGAAAGGTCTGAGAAATGGTCAACATGCTACTTGCTACCCAACAACTCCAGGAAAAATGCCCCGAGCAGAACAGAGGTATATACAATGTTCATTAATCTGACCAAGGCCTCTTATACTGTCAGTTTTAAGGGCTTGTGGAAGATCATGGCAAAATTTGATTGCCCAGCTCATCAGTATTGTATGCCACTTCCATGACAGCATGCTTGCATGGGCTCTGTATAATGGAGTTTTCCCTGTCACCAATAAAGTGTGCTTGTTTCCATATTTTTAGCATGATGTTTCCAGCAATGTTGTCCTACACCTTCAACAAAGAAGAAAACAGCATCAAGGTCACCTACCACACTAATGATAAATTATTTAACTTTAAAAGGCTATAAACTAAGACTAAGTAGAAGGAGAGTTGGTGTGTGACTTTTTGTTCACAGATGATTATACACTCAATTCAGCTTCTGAGTCTGAGATGCAACAAAGTAAAGATAATTCTCCACCACTTGTGTTAATTTTGGCCTGCCAATTGACACCAAAAAAAAAAAAAAAACAAAACCCAAACCAGAGATTCTCCACCAGCCAGCACCATACCATCCATTCACAGAACCAGTGGTTACAACAAATGGAGAAATATTGAATACTATAGATAAATCCACTTCCTTGGCAGTATACTTTCCAGGGAAGCACACATAGATGAGGCTGACACACACATCACCAGAGTTGAAGGCCAACAGGAAAGGTCTATCCCAGAGCACTGGGAACAAAGTGCAGTCCTGCAGGAGCTCCGCAGTTCCAGCCCCAGGGGGGCCCTGACCACAGTAGCCAGAACAGACTTCAGGAGAGTGAATAACTAGCAATTGTGGCAGCTTCCAGACTTTTCAAATGCCAAAAGCAAAGTAAAAGGTCAGTGTGGGAATGTGTTGGAACGGGGAGGACAGAAGAGTGTAATCTGGCTGCAGTCCCCAAGGCAAGAAGCGGCAGAATCATGGTGGCTACACTGCATGGATGCCTCAGGAGCGCCTGGCCTGCAGATTGTAGCGGGGACCAAGCGACCATTCAGAGGTTAATCATTCTTGCTTTAACCAGCTTGTATCTGGATCAAGGTCTTGGGTGGTGGTCCTGGGGTGTGTGACCAGTGAGCCAGAGCTTGTGGGGGCTGTAGAGACAGTGCCCTCCTAATAGCTCCAACAGCTGTGAAAACTCCAGTGATTTGGGACAAAGCTCTCTCTATTTTGGAAGCATAGTTCTACTGTGGCAAAGAGCTCAAGGGTCAAGTAATTGGCTGGCAATATGAGCAAGCACAGGAAGCACAAACAGATGATAGAATCCTTTTTTAGGGACAAAAAGGATCAAGGCATGGAGTGGGAGGAAGACAGTGAAGTCAGAACTCCTGCATCAAAAACCTCCAGGAAAAATATGAATTGGTTATAGGCCATAGAGGGACTCAAGAAGGATTTTGAAAATCAAGTAAGAGAAGTGGAGGAAAAATTGGGAAGAGAAATGAGAATGATGCAAGAAAATCAGGAAAAGTGAGTCAATAGCCTGTTAAAGGAGACCTAACAATACACTGAAGGAAATAACACCTTAAAAAATAGACTAACTCAAATGGCAAAAGAGGCCCAAAAAGCCAATGAGGAGAAGAATGCCTTAAAAAGTCGAATTTGCCAGATCGGAAAGAAATTTCAAAAATTCACTGAAAAGAATAACTCCTTCAAAATTATATTGGAGTAAATGTAAGCTAATGACTTTATGAGAACTCAAGATACTACAAAACAGATCCAAACAAATGAAAAAAATAGAAGGCAATGTGAAATATCTTGTTGGAAAAAACCACTGACCTGGAAAATAGATCCAGGAGAGATAATTAAAAATTATTGGACTACCTGGAAGCCATGATCAAAAAAAGAACCTAGACACTATCTTTCAAGAAATTATCAAGCAAAATTGCCCTCATATTCTAGAACCAGAGGGCAAATTGAAAGAATTCACAGATTGCCTCTTGAAAAAGATTCCAAAAAGAAAACTCCTAGGAATATTATAGCCAAATTCCAGAGTTCCTAGGTCAAGGAGAAAATACTGCAAGCAGTCAGGAAGAAACAATTTGAGTATTGTGGAAACATAATCAGGATAACACAAGACCTAGCAGCTACTACATTAAGGGATCAAAGGGCTTGGAATACGATATACTGGAGGTCAAAGGAGCTAGGACTAAAACTAAGAATCACCTACCCAGCAAAAATGAGTATAATGCTACATGGGAAAATATGGTCATTCAATGAAATAGAAGATTTTCAAGCATTCTTGATGGAAAAAAAAAAACAGAGGTGAACAGAAAATTTGACTTTCAAATACAAGAAGCAATCCTACATGGAAAAACGATCATTGTAACTCATAAGACTTTTCTCAGTATGAGGATAGTTGAAGGGAATATATATGTATCTATAGGAGGGTATGTGTGTGTGTATATATATGTATATATATGTATGTATATATATATATATACATGAGTGTTGGCATATGTATGTTCATGTATACATAGATGGAGGGCACAGGATGAATTGAATATGAAAGGAAGATACTTTAAAAACAAAATTAAGAGGTGAGAGAGGAATTTATTGGGAGAAGGAGAAAGGGAGAGAGAGATTAGGGTAAATTATATCATTTAAAAGAGGCAAGAGAAAACTTTTACAATGGAGGGGAAGAGCAGGAAGGTGAAAGGGAATGGGAAAACCTTATTCTCATTGAATTTGGCTTAAGGATGAAATAACATACACACTCAATTGGGTATCTTACCATACAGGAAAATAGGGGGGGTAGGGGATAAGATGGGAGAGGATAGAAGGAAGGGCAGATTGGGAGAGAGGGTTGTTAGAAGCAAATGTTTTTGAAAAGGGATAGGGTCAAAAGAGAAAATAGAATAAGTGGGGGAGGCAGAATAGGACAGAGGGAAATATAGTTAGTCTTTCACAATATGACAATTATGAAAATGATTTGGGTAACTACACATGTACAACCTATACTGAATTGCTTATCTTCCCAGTGGGGGTGAGTGAGGAGGGAAGAAGGGAAAAAATCTGGAACTCAAAGTTTTAAAAACAAATGTTTAAAAAAATTTATTTTTTTCCATGCAACTGGGAAATAAGATATACAGGCACTGGGGTATAGAAATTCATCTTGCCCTACTAGAAAGTGGAGGGGGGAATAATGTGAGAGGATATAAGAGAGAACAGATCAGGGGAAGGGGTATTCAGTAGGCTTGCTATTTTGGGGTGGGGGTAGGGGAAAGATGGGGATAAAAAAACTGTAACTCAAAATTTTGTGGAAATGAATGTTGAAAACTAAAAGTAAATAAGTTAATTTTAAAAAATAAAAAATAAAAAAGGAGGAAAAGAGGAAATGTTCCCATTGTTTGTGCCTGTATTTTGCTCCTTCAACTTCCTCTAAGACAAAGGCAAACCTAGAATGAAACAGAAAATTATCAGTAAAAAATTACCTTCACTTATTTTTGTGTTAGTAAATTGTTATCCTTGCAGATAATACAGCTGTTATTCTTTTTTTTACTTTATAAATTTATTTAATTTTAGTTTTCATCATTCATTTCCACAAGATTTTGAGTTACAATTTTTTCTCTCCCCATTTTTCCCCTACCCCTACCCCAAAATAGCAAGCCTACTGAATACCCCTTCCCCGAATTACAGCTGTTATTCTTAAGAAATTTCTTGCTATTTAATCAAAATAGATGCTTGGTAAGCTTGTGGACCTTGCTTTCCAGAGATGCACACTAGGCACTATATACTGTACATATATCAAATATATAAACTAATTGAATAAAAAAATTTTTTAAGCAAAAAAAAGGCTACAAAACAAGACAAAAGTAGGAGAGTTGGTGTGTGACTTCTTGTTCACAGATTGCAAAATTGCAATGTGAGATGTGCACATTTAGAGATATCTCTTTCCAAACATTCATATAGATTGTTTGTGCCCCACCTGTGGAAGAAGAGCCTTCTGAGCTCCTGTTGGTCTGATCAGTTGCAGCTGGGCACATTGTACATTGGCCCCAACATAGTAATGTCATCTTGATCCTCTTTGAGTATGAAGGATAACAACATAGACATCTCAAAGTCAACATCCAAAACAGAATCTGTCTTTCCTCCCAAAACAACCCCTTTCTGGGGGTGGCTAGGTGGTGCAGAGAATAGAGTACTTACTGGCCCTGGAGTCAGAAGGACCTGAGTTCAAATTCAACTTCAGACACTTAACACTTACTAGCCATATGACCTGGGGCAAGTCACTTACAACTACCCTGCCAAAATTTCCCCCTTCCAAAAAGAAAAAAAAAATCCTTTCCCAAACTGTTGAGGACACCACCACCACCCTCAACAACTAGGAAAATCCTGTTGAAGAAAATGAGATTTGAACTGAGACTTGAAGGAATCTGAGTCAATTGATCCTGATCAACAACCTTTATCCCCCAACTACAATAGACTTTCGAGTTAGAAGGCACTGTAGAGATTGTCTGGTTCAGTGGTCTCAACCCCATATGGGGTTCCATAACTGAATGTGGAGGTTGTGAAAAATCTGGCAATAATAAAAAGTTTCTGAACATGTAATGACAAAAAATTAATTAAAGTCAAACACATAATGAATCCAAGGTGTTTCTGGCGGTACTTGTCTGTGTTATATCACATAACTTCACTGCAGCCTTGGTTCTGAACACACAACACATGCACTTTGGAATGCACATGCCATCACGCCATGCAACACCAACAAACGCTGCCAGAGACACCTCGGCTCAGATTCAAGACTATTGTATTTTATGAATTACAGTGTTTTTACTGAACATACAAAATTGCTAAATGAATTTTGGCTTGGGATTAGGACAGAATTTCCAACAATTTCTGAAATGGCCTGAAACACATTTGTGCCATTTTGTACTACATATTTATGCGAAGTGGCATTCTCAGCATTGATAATTATAAAATCAAAATATCAATCAACTCTGAAAAAACATTGAAAACGTCCTGAGTATGAAATATTCCGCCAAGATTTAGATTTTTATCTAAAAATAAAAAGCACATCCATCTCAGTATGCAAATTTTCTCTCATCTTTAATAAATGGTAAAATTATATGTATGCCAAAGAATTGTTTTAAAATAAATTTCTTTATAATTTATTATCAGCAAATGTTTGAATTGTCTACCTATTTTATATACCTATATACCTGGGGTCACGTAAAAATTTCTCAGGTGAAAAGGGATCATGAGTGGAAAAAGTTTAAGAAGCCCTGACTAGTCCAACCCATTTTATAAATGAGGAAACTGAGATCTTGAGAGGTCAAGTGACTTATCCATTGAACAAGATTATACAGCTAGTATGGAGACAGAATCAGGATTTGAACGCAAATCCTCTGATTCCACAAACATCACTAACTTTAGTGATGTTTGTGTTAGAAGGGATCTCGGGGCAGGTAGGTGGCACAGTGAATAGAACATCAGCCCTGGAGTCAGGAGGACCTGAGTTCAAATACAGCCTCAGACACTTAACACAAAAACTAGCCGTGTGACCTTGGGCAAGTCACTTAACCCCAATTGCCCTCCTAAAAGCAAAAAAAAAAAAAAAAAGGATTTCAAAGATCAGAGGAGCATAAGATCATTGATCCAGAGTTGGAAGGACCTGTCTAGGTCATCACTTCCTACCCCTTCATTTCACAGATAAATAAACTGTGCTCAGAGAGGTCAAGTGATTTGCCCTAGGTCACAAAGGAGTCATGATTTGAACATAGAAGTTGAGCACTTCTCCAACTACCCCATTTTACCCCATAGCAGCAGCAGCAGCAAGGAGGAAGGTGGAGAATTTGGGGCCACAGCAGCTGGGGAGACATCAGACAATCTAGAGTTGTTTCAGGAGGGATCCTGCCCCTGGGAAGGCAGTCATTTAACTGATGATCCAGCTAAGAGGAATGCTTTTAGGAAAAGGTGCTGGTCAGCTACTCTTCTCTGTGGCACCAGAGTCAAACACTTCAATCTATTCAAGAGTGAAATGGGCTATCTCATTTCATCCTCAAAACCACCTGGGGAAGTAGACGCTGTTATTCCCATTTTCCAGTTGGGAAAATTGAGGCAAACATGCTAAGTGACTTGTTCAGAGTTATATGGCTAGGATGACCATTTGTCAGGTACAGTGTAATGTGAGCTCTTTTTCAGGTGTAAATTAGGCTAGATAGTCGGTGACGCGCCCACCTGACTGAAAGCAAATGGGGAAATGGGGAAAGCAAATGTGGATATAGTTTTTACAGAGTCTATAAGCTTTATTTATTTTTCAATTCCTTTCCATGAACAATATAACAATATAGCCGAACCATCTCAGTTTCTTTCTGCCAGGAACTTTGCAAATACCCTTTCTCTTTTCATTGAGTTCCCCCACCTCTTCCAAGTCACTTGTTAACCCACTTTTATAGGTAGGAAATTGAGCCACTAAAAGGTCAGGGCCCTGGTTCAAGAACAGATCCCAAGTGCCAATCAAACTCTGGCCGGAGAAGGCTGGAGATCTTTGTCAACTGCCTGGGTCTCTGAGTCACAGTGCCTCCCTTGATTAACCTACATTTTCCAAGCAAGAGATGAGGTCTGAATTTCAACTAGAGTTACCCATGTTAACAGACTGATAGGCTCCACTTGACTAGAATAAATCTAGCATTTTGTTCAGTTGAATGCTGAAGGAAAATGAATGTTTTCCAAGCCAAGGCACTGCTCCTGTTAAGAGCAAAGTGACCCACAAACAACCTCAAGGTGACCCAGCCAACCAGCCAGCTACTGCAAAGGCAAGTTTTTTAACCCACTTTCTGGAGAGAATTCAGGCACATGACACACAACAGGAACAGGACAGTGGGATGCTGGACAACAACCAGAAACAATTAAATCTCATCTATAAAGACAAAGGCAGAGTTATCCATCACTCTCACTTGATTCTGGCCCTTGAGTCCTGAGTGTGTTTAAAATAGGCCCATGATGATCCCAGATATCTGCTGTTCCTCAGAAAGCTGATGGGATGAATCTAAGGGAATAGGTTAAATTTGGGAATTGTGGAATACTTGGAAACTGCCCCCCTCAGACACCTATGGGCTTGTGACCCCAGCAACCTCTTAGTCTCAGTTTTCTCATTTTTAAAAGGAGCATATAATAGCACCTACCTCTTGGGATTATTGTGAGACTCACAATTCTGTTTGTGTAGAAGGGGAGGTTCTCATGCCTCCCTCCTCCAATAGAGGATGCTCAGAGGTGCCTTTACTACTACTTCTGTAAAGCCCTATGTAAATGTCAGCTCTTATGTCCCCAATAGAATGTAAGTTCATAGAGGACAGGGACTGATTGGTGATGTTCTACAAAGAGCAGCAAACTTTGCAAAAAGTGTGTGGGGGGGTGAACTACAAATCACAAGATCCCAGTTCAAATCTCAACTCTGTGACTACTACCTATGTGATCTGTGGGCCTCTGTTTCCTCATCTAGAAAGGGAGGAAGGTGGACTAGATGGCCTCTAATGTAACTCCTATCTCTAAATGTGAGATCTTATGATTCTCAGGTACAATACCTGGCACATATTGGCTAATGTTTAACAAATGCTCAATAAATTAAATCAATAAAGTAGAAAAGCCATAGGCTGGCAGAGATTAGAAAGGCCACTTACACAGGGGACAGAGCACTGATTTTGGAGGCAAAGGCCCTAGGTTCAGATTTTGACTCTGCTACATATCCATGAGACTTTGAGCAAATCTTGTCCTATCTGGGCTGAAGTTTCCTCATCTCTAAAATTAGAGGATTGGAAGACCAGCCAAGATAGGGGAATTGGAGAAAACATTACAAGCCAGTTCCCTTGATGCTTACACCAAGGAAGATCTCCAAGCTGGGCTGAATAGGTGAACCACAGAAGGTCATCTTTTCAGCCCAAGATCACAAATTCAAGCCACACTTGGACAAGAACTAGGGCAGTACAGGACTGAGGAGTCAGACCCCAGGAGAAGAAAAGGGCCATGGTATCACTGCTCTAAACCAAAAGAGGGGATGTTAGAACAAAGAGCACCAGAGGGCTGCTGCGTTTTTGCTCTGACTCCAGTAGCAGGACACTAGAGAAGACAGCCTAGGATCATACAAAGCCACTGCAGTCTCAACAAAAGTGCATAGTACCTAGCCCTAACACAAAGTTCCAATCTGGGAAGTAAGGCTGGAAGAAACAGTAAACAACAAAACGGCAGTAACAAAAAAGACAAAGAACTATTATGGTGCCAAGGATGACCAAAACACAAACTCAGAAGAAGAAAATGACTCCAACACATCTACAAGCAAAGAAGAGAAAAGGGGGAGAATTTAGTAAGGGGAAAGGGAGAGCTTTCATCCAAACTAATCAAAAGAGGATTGAAAATGATTTTGGTGTAGAAATAAATTCAACTGAACAGGGAAACAAAGAGGGAGGAAAAGGAGGAATAAGAAGGAGGATAGATTCGAGGAAATAAGTAAAACAAACTCTAATTTCAGAGTGAGGGATAATGAAGATGAGTTTAAAAGTAAAGAAAGAAAAGGTAAAACCCTGTGATAAAGAAGAGTTGAGGAGAAATGAGAGGAAAAAGTATAGAAGAATAAAATAGAAGGAAATACACAATTTGCAATCGTAACTATGAATGTAAATGGGATTAATGCATTCATAAAATGAAGTAGGGTAACAGGATGGATTTGAAAGCAGAATCCCACAAAGTGAGGTTTATAAGAAACATACCTGAAACATATAGACTCTCATAGAGTCAGAATAAGGGACTGGAGAAAAGCCTATTATGCCTCACCTAAATTTTAGAAAAAAGCAGAAAGAGTCATCATAATATCAGAAGAGGTAATAGCAAAAATTGACTTAACTAAAAGAGATTAACAGAGAAACTAGATATAGCTGAAAAGTCCTATAGATGATGAATTAATTTCAATATTTAGTATAAGCACATAACACAGTCTATCATTTATATACTTAAAGACAAAGTTAATTAAATTACAGGAAGAGACAAACAATAAAAATTATTTTCATAGGAAACTTCAATGTATTCCTTCTGGAGCTAGAAAAATCTGACCAAAAAATAAACAAAAAGAAACAAAAAGACCTGAAAAGAATTTAGAAAAGTTAGATTTGATAGACCTTTGGCAGATACTGAATGGAAATAGAAAGGAATACACATATTTCTTCACCATTCGTCTTTGCAAAAGGTAAACAAGCATTTGGACATAAATTCATCACAAAAATTTTAAAAAATCAGTAATGTTAAAAATATCCTTTACCATTCACAATGCAATAAAAATTACACTTTAAAAAAGGTAGTTGGAAAAATATTGAAGTTAACTGGAGACTAAATAAGTTAATCCTAAAGAACTGGTGGGTCAAAGAAAAAAAATCGCAGAAAGGATGGATAATTTCATTAAAGATCATGATGACAATGAGAAAACATGCCAACATTGTTAGATGTGTCCAAAATTTTTCTCATGGGAAAATTTATTTTTAAAGATTTTCATTTAAAAAAAAGACTTTCACCAACAAAAAAGAGAGAAAAAACATATCAACAAATTTAGCATGTGACTAAAAAAACCTGGAAAATAACAAATTTTTAAAACCTCAATTAAACGTCAAAATTGGAATCCTGAAAGTTAATGAAGAGATTAATAAACTTGAAAGCAAAAACAGGGCCTTAATAAATAATGCTAAAAAAGTAACCTCTTAAAAATAAAATAGATACATTAGCTAATTTTATTTTTTAAAAAGAAAGACAAAAATCAAATTACTCTTATCAAAAATAACAAAAGAATTCACAACAAATGAAGAAATAAAGACAATTTGGGACCTCTTTTGTCCAACTACATGCCCATAAAACTGACAACTTCAATTGAAATAGATGAATTTTACAAAGATATAAAATACCTAAAGCAACAGAAAAATAAATAGAAAATTTAAACAACCCAATGACAGAAAAAGAAATTAAACAAATCATAAATAAACTCCCAAAGGAAAAAAACCACCAGGATCATCTTCCCCCCAAAATCCAATATTGCACAAATTATTTGCAAAAATAACAAAAGTAGGAATCCTATCAACTTTCCCTTGTGACACAAATATGTTCTTAATAACTAAACCAGGGAGAGTTAAAACAGAAGAAAAATAAAACAATTAAAGATCAATATTCTTAATAAACATTGACATAAAATTTTAAAATATTAGCAAAGAGGCTATAGCAATGAGTCACAAAGATTATACACTATGACCATGAGTGCAAGACTGGTTTAATATTGGGAATATTATATACATAATTGAGCATACCAATATTAAGAATGATGATTAATTGATGCTGAAAAGGTTTTTTGGCCAAATAAAACACTTATTTCTGTTTTTAACATTCTAGAAAACAACAATAAATACATCATTCTTTACCATGATGTTACTGGGCTTTGCACATGCCCAGATCACTATGATAGAGGCACCCATGTGGGAGATAGCAGGTTCCTGCTTCTTGGGAGGAAAATCATTTTGCATTCCCTTACCACATGGATAGGAATAGCTTCTTGATTCCAGGCTAGATGTTGTAACTAACGTTAACAGGGAAGTTTTAGAAATTAGAGTACCAGGACAAAAGCCCAGGGAACACTTGAAACTTAAGGGATCATGCTAGATAAGAAGTGAGTTAAACTGTGGACCTACTCTCCCTTCCCTTCTCAGACACTGAGGGGGGAAGGCAGGGCAATTGGGGTTAAGTGACTTGCCCAAGGTCACATGGCTAGTAAGTGCTAAGTGTCTGAGGTCAAATTTGAACTCAGGTCCTCCTGACTCTAGGGCTGGTACTCTATTCACTGTACCACCTAGGCGCCCTTGTCCTTCATTCTTGAATAGGACCATGACATCAGGGAGATGATGCCATGACAACCAAGGGAACTGGATTTAAGTGAGGGAGAGCTGTGCAAAGTCACCAGCTTCACTTTCTCCTCTGGAGCCATCTGGGTCAAGTGGCAAGATATAGATCAGAATGACTGGAGTTGGTCCTGGATGCAGTGGGAGACCTTTGAAGCAAATCCTTTATAAAAGTTGATATGATTATTAAATGGTTAAGTGGAACTGGGATGCAGGGGACCCCTGAGATTGAAAGAACATCATTGAGTGGAGGCTTAAATGTCAGAGACTAGATGCCCTTAAACCCCCTTAAAAGTATTAGAGAACCCTGGGGTAGGGTTAAAAAATAATGAACCTGACTCTCAGGCAGTGAGGATCATTGTTTACAATGGTAAATAATATATATCTAAACCAAGAGCTAGCACTATATGTGATCAGATCAGAGTGAAGAAACCAGGATGTACATTATCACCACTACAATTTGAGATAATGTTAACTGTGCTAGCTGTAGAAAGAAAACAAGAAAAAGAAATTGAAAGAATCGCATAGGCAAAGAAGAAAGGAAATCCTTTCTCTCTCTCTCTCTCTCTCTCTCTCTTTCTCTCTTCCTCTCCCTCCCCCTCTCTCCCTCCCCCTCTCTGTCTCTTCAGATAATGTTATATTGTACAGAACCCCAGAGAGCCAACTAAAAAATTAATTGAAACAATAACTTCAACGACATTGTAGGATACAAAATAAATTCAAATAAATCATCAGCTTTTCTGAATATTACCAATAAAACTCAGCAGGAGGAAACTGAAAGAAATTCCACTTAAAATAACTACAAAACATATAACATATTTAGGAGTTGACCTGCCAAGAAACTGTGTGAATACACTACAAAATACTATTTACATAAATAAAGACAGGCTCAAAATAATTGAAAAATATTAATTACTCCCGAGCAACATTAGTCAATATAATAAACACTACAACATAATCTAAATTAACAACTTATTCAATGTTATACCAATTAAACTACCAAAGGATTGCTTTATAGAATTAGAAAAAAAAATACACCTGAAGGAATAAAAAAAAATTAAGAATCTCAAAGGAAATAATGAAAACAAGTGGGAAGGAAGAAGATGTGGCAGTACCAAATTTCAAACTATATTACAAAGCAGTAATCATCAAACAAATTGTGACTGGCTAAGAAATAAGGAGGTTTTTTCAGTGGAACAGATTCAGCACATACATATTTAAGCAAATGAACCTAGTGTTCTAGAAACCTAAAGAATATCATTACTATGGTGAAAACCCACTATTTGACCAAAATTGCTGAGAAAACTGGACAACAGTCTGGTAGAAATTTAGACAAATACCTCATACATACACTAAGATAAGCTCCAAACGAATACATGGCCTAAATATAAGTATAAGAAAAGAGGAATTAGGTTCTTTATGTACAGAATGTGCCCATTTATAGAGAGAGGCCCCAAGTGTGGCAAAGGTTGTCATTGTGCAGCTTGGAGGGAGGCAGAATAGACATCTCTGGTCTTTTCTACTCCCCCCACCCACCCTTTTCCAAAGGAGACATGCCTTTCTGTCTGGAAGGAAGCAGGAAAATGGGGCCAGAGGCCACTGTTCTTCTCAGAGAAAGGGGGTACTGGGATAGCATTATATTGATTCGCTACCTTAAATATTGTTTGTCTAGGGGATATAAATGAGTTCAGGCTAATTTCTCATCAGTCTGTCATTTTTAGGGGGAGGAAGGACCTCAAGTTCTATATCCAAGGCTTGACCCCTTTCCTACTAAATACCAATTCCACAAAGAACACATTTAGAAAGTAGCAAAGAAATTCATTTATCCAAATCAGTAGCAAAACAGACATCAGGAAGGTATACAAAAGAGAATATATAGCAGACAATACAAGGCCAAGAATCTCTCCCATCGGGAGCATGGTAATTCAGCCCAACCAAGACAGTTTCCTGAATCTCACTCACCGAAACTTCCTAAAGTCAATGCTATAGCAAGCTGGGAATAGAGACATGATGGTAACTGCCAGTTTATTGCATGTTTTCCCACAGTCTTTTCCTTCAGCAACCTGAAATGGGGTTGGCCTCTCTATCTTCTCCCTTGAAGCTGAAAGACAGAAGTAACTCAACATTTGAAACACGGGGAAGGAAACTCAAAGCTTGATAAACCCCCAAAGGGGACTGATCCTGAAAAATCCCAAAGAGATTGATAAACACTGGGGCTTCTCTCATCTCTCAACAACCCTGCACTTCCCCCTCCTGCAGGTCAGGGCATTCATCTCCACCAAGAAGAGAGTCCCATACCAAGGGGCTTTGGCACAGGAATTACAAATGAAGTCACACTGCAAACAAAATAGAGGAGCAAGAGAAAAATTATCTTTCAGATCTATGGATAGTAGGCGAAGAGTTCATGACCAAACAAGGGATAGAGAGGATGCTAGAAGATAAAATGGAAAAAATTGATTATATTTTTAAAAAAATGTACAAATACATCTAATGCAGGGACAGCTAGGTGGTTCAGTAAATAGAATACCTGCCCTAGAGTCAGGAGGACCTGAGTTCAAATCTGGCCTCAGACACTTGACCCACTTACTAGCTGTGTGACCTTGGGCAAGTCACTTAACCCCAACTGCCCTGCCTTCCCCCTCCAAAAAAAATTTTTTTCAAAGGTGGCTAGGTGGCTCAATGAATAGAGCACTGGCCCTGGAGTCAAGAGGACCTGAGTCCAAATCTGGCCTCAGACATTTAAGACAAAAAACTAGCCATGTGACCTTGGGCAAGTCACTTAACCCCAATTGCCCTACTTTGCCCCCTCCAAAAAGCAAAAAATGAAAAAAAATTTTAAATTACAGATAAGATCAGAAGGGAAACAGTTAACTAGAGGTGGGTGGGTGAGTTTTGCATCAGATTCATCTGATAAAGACTTTAATTCCAAGATACATAAGGAATGGATTCAAATTTATAAGAGTAAGAGCCATTGCCCTTTTGATAAATGGTCAAAGTATGAAAAGGCAGTTCTGAAGGAAAGAAATCCAAGCTATTTATAACCATATAGAAAATACTTCATGTCACTAATAATTTAGAAAAATGAAAACTAATGAAATTTTAAGGTTCTGCCTCATTTGGTTAGCAAAGTTGACAAAAATAGAAAATGACAAATGTCTGAGAGCCTATGAAAAAATAAATACACCACACTGTTGATAGACCTATGATTGGTATAGCCGTCTTCCCCCTCCCCTTTTTTTTAAAAGAAAAGGAAGATTAAATAAGGTCACACAGTAAGCGTCTAAGATCATTTTTTCACTCAGGTCTTACTGACTTCAGGGCCAGTGCCACCCCGCTACTCCGGCACAGCTATTCTTAAAAGCAATTTAGAACTATGATCAAAAAAGTCGCTGAATATTCTCTGACCCTATGAAACTACTACTAAACCCATGTAACAATGTACAGGCCAATAGGCCTATGGAGAGAATAGAATCCTATGGAGAGAGAAAAAGTGCATAGAGTTTGAATTATCGGCAGCTGTTACAAGGCAGACCCTCCTACCTTTTAAAGGAACTTTCCAGACAAACAGAAATGCTATTTACATTGTTACATTGTTTTATTGTAGTTGTAATTAACATTCTGTACTTTGTCTTTCCTTCTTATCTTTATTTTATTGGTGGAAGCATATACTCCCATGATCCAGAGGATTGTTTCTGAGAATTCCTTCCCTATTTGCTTTCTTTCCAGGTGAGTATTGGTTTTCAAGCTAATGGGTGTAATGGGAAGCAGAGCTCATTAAAGCACTGACTAAAAAGATACTCGCCAGCCTATGGAACTGATAATGTCACGTTAAGCTTCCTGTTTCTAGGCCATAAGTAATTAGAAGTTATGCCTTGCAAGGAGGAACTAAGACTTTGGCATTTCTTGAGAGTCTCTAGAAAATGATCAAATGCTTTCAAATTTTTTTAAACTTCCTGCCACCTATTTGGCTGGTTGTTAAACAAGGCTTACATAGAGCCACTCGCAGAAAAAATGGGGAGATTTGTACGAACTGACGCAAATGGAAGAAGCAGAACCAAAACAACCTCAACAATCTCTACAACAATCCAACACTGTGAAGTAGTTGAGTGTGCAATTCAGAGTCAGTGATCTTGGATAGGAATCTCGGCCCTACTAATGAAGAGATGTATGACCCTGGGCAAGTAACTTAAAGTCTTTGTTTTATAGTCGTTTTATGGATGACAACTTGTTTCCTCATCTATAAAATGAGGCAGTTGCACTACACAATCTCCAAGTTCTCTTGCAGCTCTGGATCTGTGATCCCATCTTCCTAATATAAATTTTAAAAATAAGACTAAAAGTCTGCCAAACTGCTTAATTTCAAAGGTCAATCTTGGTCCCAGAAAACAGAAAGAAATAGAGAAGGGATAGATTGTGGGCATGGAACGTTGCATACAACTGTCAGTCAATGAATAAGCATTTATTAAACACCTGTTATGTTCCAGGCACCATGCTAGAACTTAATCAGATGTGATCACCGTGTCTGTTGGTTTTAACTGTTTTTCTTTGTTGCAAGGTAGAATTCAATTTATGGGTGAAGCAGTGGCCACAGAAATAACTGTGAGGTAAAAATAAAAGACATCAGCAAATTGGTTTTTTGAGGAAAAAAAAAGCTAGTTACTTGTCTTAGATTTATAGCAAGCTTTGGGGTACACCTACGCGTAGGGTTTGGGACATGAATGATGATCCAGCAAAGGAGACAGGAGTGGTCAGACAAGTAGGAAGAGATCCAGGAGACAGCAGCGTCAGGAAAACCCAGGGAGGAGATTAATCATCTGGGAATGCTAATTTTATCTGTTGACAGCCCACGGTCTGTCTTTCTTTCTTTCTTTCTTTCTTTCTTTCTTCCTCCCTTTCTTTCTTTCTTTCCCTCTTTCTTTCTTTCTTTCTTTCTCTCCCTCTCTCTCTCTCTCTCTCTCTCTCTCTCTTTCTTTCTTGGTGTTTCTTTTTTTAAGAGTTAAGATGAGCTGGTTAAAATCCTAGGAAGTTTACACTTCCTAACGTGCATGACATTCATTTCCCTTTCAGAAGAAGGAAAAGTCCCAGAACTCCAATCTCTAGGCTGTCCATTACTCCTTTTCATTATCCTTGAAGACAGGTCACATAAAACAAAATACCATTGTGTCAACCAGAGGGTCTCATCTTGAACCTCTCAAGCCCTTACAATCTGCTTCCCAACCCATCATTCAGCTGAAACTGCTCGTTCCCAGGCTGCCATTGGTCTCTTAATTGCCAAACCTGACGCCTTTTTCTCAGCCCTCATTTTTCTTGGCCTTTCTGCTGACTATCATGTTGGCCATCCCCTCCTCCTGTACGCTCTCTCTTCTTTGCCTTTTCATGGCTTCCATCTCTCCTTTATCTCCTCCTGCTCCTTGGTTTCCTTTGCTGTTGTCCTCGACACCTCACTTACCTTACACAGCCAAACCATTGCCAATTTTTGGTGCTTTTACTTCCACGTAGTGTCTCAGATTCATCCCCTCTGTCCACCCACATAACTGCCACTATAATTTAGGCTCCTTTTACTCCTGGCATCTGCTATTGGAATAGGCACCTACTTGCTCTCCCTGTCCCTCGTTTCTCTCCTCTCCAAACCATTCTCCAAATAACTCCCAAACTGAAATTTTAAAGCATACGTATGACCGTGTCACTTCCCTGCTCAGACTCCATTGTCTCTCATCCCCCACCAAATTATCTTATATTTACACGTGTAGTACCTCCTCTGAGCAATGCACCCCCCGACACATGCACCCCTCACCCTTACAGGTTGGGTCCCTCGGGAGAATGACTATATCAGATTCAAAACATCCTCCTAAAACAGTGGTTCTCTACCTTCCTAGTGCCATGACCCTTTAATACTCATATGTGGGCGTATCTGCATGTGGGCGACCCAACTGGAGACGGATAGAGGAACGGTGTCTCGGTTCCTAAGACCAGGTGACCCCGTTCGACCCCCAAAGGGGTCACAACCCACAGGTTGAGAACCACTGTCCTAAAACATAAACTCTCTACAATGGGTTCACCATCAAGAGTGAATCTGAGGACACAACTCAATACAAAAATTCTTAACTGTAATGGCATAATAAGAACAGAAACCACAAAATATTTCTCCCACAAACCTGAGCCATATTGTCCCATAAATACACATAACCAGTGGGAAGAGCAGGTACCCAAAGAATATACTAGGATAGAACTACTTGTGTAGGGAATATGCATGACTAAGGCAATTCACGCTTCAGATTCCTCAGGATGCCAAGGTCCTTTTTCTTTTTCTTTTCCTTTTTTTTTCTTGGAGGAGGGAAGGAAGAGCAATTGGAGTTAAATGACTTACTTGCCCAAGGTCACACAGCTAGTAAGTGTCAAGTGTCTAAGGTCAAATTTGAACTCAGGTCCTCCTGACTCCAGGGCCAGTGTTCTATTCACTGTGACACCTAGCTGCCCCTGCAAGGCCCTTTTTCATTGTTCCTTCACAATACTCCCCACTGAGACAGTGCATCTACTGAGAAAATTGTTTCACTAGGTTCTGTGGGCCTGCATCTCCTCAGAGCTTAACTTTGAGTGAATTACTATGCTGCAAAAGGCAAAGAGCTGGGCTTTTCTTCCATAGCTACCTTTCTTCTCAAGTGCCAGTGATGGTGGTCTTCCCAAAGTTTGCTCATGCTATCTAAAGTCCTCAGGGATTTTTACTTCAGCTAGCCAATGGCTAGATACTCCATAATTCCATCAAATTGATCAAGTAATGCCTCCTAAGGAAAAGAAGTATGAAGGGGCAGCTAGGTGGTACAGTGGATAGAACACCAGCCCTGGAGTTAGGACGACCTGAGTTAAAATTCAACTTCAGACACTTGATAGCTATGTTACCCTGGGCAAGTCACTTGCCTAAAAACAAAAAACAAAAACCTTTGCAGTAACAGCAACATTGTTCAATGATCAACTTTGATAGACTTAAGTCTTCTCAGCAATACAATGATCTAAGACAATTCCAAAACACTCATGATGAAAAATGCTATCCATACTCAAAGAAAGAGCCACGGAATTTGAATGTAGATCAAGCTATTCTTCTCTCTCTCTCTCTCTCTCTCTCTCTCTCTCTCTCTCTCTGTCTCTCTGTCTCTGTCTCTCTCTCCCCTCTCTCTGTCTCTTTCTCTCTGTCTCTGTCTCCCTCCTCTCTCTGTGTGTGTCTCTCTCTCTCTCTCTGTCTCTCTCTCTCTGTCTCTCTGTCTCTCTCTCCCCTCTCTCTGTCTCTCTCTCTCTCTGTCTCTCTGTCTCTGTCTCTCTCTCCCCTCTCTCTGTCTCTTTCTCTCTGTCTCTGTCTCCCTCCTCTCTCTGTCTCTCTCTCTCTGCCTCTGTCTCTCTGTCTCTCTGTCTCTGTCTCTCTGTCTCTCTGTCTCTCTCTCCCCTCTCTCTGTCTCTCTGTCTCTCTGTCTCTGTCTCTCTGTCTCTCTGTCTCTCTCTCCCCTCTCTCTGTCTCTGTCTCTCTGTCTCTCTGTCTCTCTGTCTGTCTCTCTCTCTCTCTCTCTCTCTCTCTCTGTCTCTCTGTCTCTCTGTCTCTCACAGGCGCACACACACACATGCTTTTTCTCTCTAGGGGGTTTTCCCTTTTGTTTTCATTCTTCTCTCACACAGCATATATCAGATTGCTTGCCATCTTTGGGAGGGGGGCAGGGAGGGAGGGAGGAGGGAGAAAAAAAATTGGAACTTGAAATCTTATAAAAGTCTACTTTGAAAACTATCTTCACGTGTATTTGGAAAAATAAAATACTATTAAGTGGGGGAAAAGAAGTGCGAATACTTTATTTACAATTATGATGATATAAATTGGTTTAGACTCTCATCAGGAAGCTTCTCCTCACGTCAAGACTAATAATAGTAGTAACAAACCGGTCACACTGTTAGCAATAATAGCCAGCATTTCCAGAGCGCCTTGTGGCTCACAAAGCATTCCACACGTGTTTTCTCTTTTGATCTTTGAAACAACCCCGTGAGGTCGATGCTATTATTTTCTCCACTTTACAGATGAGGAAACTGAGGCACAGAGAGTTTATGTAAGTTGCCCAGAGTCACACAGCTAGGGAGTATCTGAGGCAGAATTCAAACTCAGATCTTCCTGATTCCCAGTCCTGTACTCTTTCTACTGCCCCACCTAGCTGCTTAAATTTGAGTCTTGGCATTTCCCACCTACTGTTTCTCATTAAGACCTCCAATGCCAAGGAGAACATGGCTACTCCGTGCTCCCCATGGCTCCACTTCTGCCATTATCCCTTCCCTCTCAGCATGCTTCCTGTGTCTTTCTTTCCTACATAGGTCATTTTCAGTGTTAGAATTCTGAACACTCCCTCCTGTGTGTCCAGGATGTGATTAAAAGCTCAGATGTCCTTGGTCCCTCTTTTGCAGACCCACACATTCTGGAGAAGAGAATTCAAATGGAGTGAGTATGTAATTGACCGGTAAAGAGTTTCCAGTGCCCTCCCTAAAGAGTAGATTTTCATTCTTTTCAGACATCATGGGCCACTTTGAAAACTCTTCCTGCTCCCAGAATCCACCTCCTTGCTTCCTTTGACTTGGAACTCCCACTAAATAACATCAAAGAAGGTGCCTGGACTGAGTCACCAGCTCCCTGATAAAGCTGGCCTCTGGTGAAATATCGCTAAAACAATATTCAATCATTCCCACCATCAGCTGGTCACTATGCTGCCAGTTTCTGCCGTATGCCCTTGCTTTGATAACAGGAATTTTCTTCCCACAGCCCCTCCACCTATCAATCCTTTCAGTCTTTACTAGGATAGTACAACTGGATACCAGGGGAGCTGAGATGTAGAGGTGGAAGAAACATCAGGACTCATCTTACTCAACGGTTCTGTTTTACAGATGAAGAAACTGAGGCCCATAGGGGTCCTCAGGAAACTGAATCCTCTTAAGTCATGAAGATGGAAGAACCAGAATTTGACCTCAGGACCTTTGATTCCAAATCTAGTCTTCTTTCCATTATACCAAGCTGCTTCTTGTTATGAATATGTTAGGGGTGGGTGAAGGAGGGGGATAAGTAGAAAATTTTGTAATAACTTTTTAAATGCCAAAATTTTTAAAATTGTTTTTGGAATAATGAATAACATACTCAAGATAAGGCCACACATACTGCTCCCCATCCTTGATGCCTCACCACCACTCCCAAAACAATTGCCAAAAATGCTGTCATCAGTTTTAGAGTGAATGTGATACACTGGAAAGGGAACTGAATTTGGGATGAAAGGACCTGGTTTTGAAATCCTACTCTGCCACTTGATACCTGTGTGAACTTGGACAAGTACCTTGACCTTTTGGGGTCTGAATTTCTTCCTCTCCAAGGCTCTAAATCTGTGGTGCTATGATTTTTGTGTAAAATTATATATGTGTGTATATGTATATGTTTATATATACATGTATGTGTGTGTAACCCTACACACTGAGAATAAAAGATCTATGAATGCAATGTAATTGAAGAGACATGGTAGGTAAAATGGTTGCAGCAGAAAGATCACAGATCTCAAATCCCAACCCTGCTACCTCTTAAGTCTCTTCCAAGTCTAGAGTCTAAGACCTACCTATGATAAACAACTTATAAGTAAAAAAAAAAAATACTCAGACTCTGTTACAGGCAGGTTCTGGCCTGGATCCTCAACTATTTTCTCTCTATAGCCTTTCCATAGGTTTAATTATCACCTCTGTGAAGATGACTCCCACGTCTATATATCCAGCTCTAGTGTCTCTCTGAGCTCTGGGCATTCATCTCCATCTTCCAAAGGGACATTTCAAATTGGAAGCTCCCCATTTCTGTTGAGGGAACAACTGTCCTTCTAGCTGGTTGATTAACCAATCCATAAGAATTCATTAAGCACTTACTATGCACCAGGCTCTACACTTGGCTCAAAGGCTACAAAAACAAAAAAAAGAAACAGTCACAGCTTTTGAGGAACTTACATTCTATTGGGGAGACAAATACATACAGAAACACACACTTACATATGTTATACAGGTCTGTGTGTACGTAGAGTTGGGGAGCTATAAGAGTATAGGACTATAAAAGAGCATAAAAATATATGAAAAGAGCTACAAGGTAATTTTGAGGGGAAATGGATTAGAATTGGGAAAGAAGGGCGCAAGTGGGTGGAGGGGAATGAAGAAAGGCCTAAGCAGAAGTTGGCCCTTTTAAAGCACCATTTCTCAGCCTGTGGGTTATGTTCAATTTGTAACAATGAAAATACATCCTGCATATCAGATATTCACATTACGATTCACAACAGTAGCAAAATTACAGTTATGAAGTAGCAACGAAACTAATTTTATGGTTGGGGGTCACCACAACATGAGGAACTGTATTAAAGGGTCACGGCATTAGGAAGGTTGAGAACCACTGTTTTAAAGAAACATTCCAAGTATGCAAGACAGCCAATACAAAGACACAGAGACAAGAGATGGAATGTTATGTCCAAGAAGCAGTAAGAAAGTCAATAAAATTGACCCACAGAGTTCATGAAGGGGGAGCAGGGTATAATAAAGCTAGAAGGGTAAATGGAATTTATATTTAATCCCAGAAGTAGTAAGTAGTGAGCCCACTAGGTGGTGAATTAGATAGGGCACCAAGCCAGGAGTCAGGAAGACCTGAGTTCAGATGTAACCTCAGACACTTACTAGCTGAGCCATCCTGGACAAGTCACTTATCCTTTTGTCTCAGTTTCCTCATTTGTAAAATAAACTGGAGAAGGAAATGGCAAACCACCTCAGTATCTTTGCCAAGAAAACCCCAAATGAAGTCACAAAGAATTGGACATGACTGAATAATAATCCCCTCTAGTTTTCTTGTCTTCCCCCATGAGATTGTAAGCTCCTTGAAAGAAGGAATTTTTTTCCTTTTCTGGTATCCTCAGCACTGTAGCACAGGTCCTGGTGTGTCATAGGTGCCTAATAAATGGTTGTGAAGTGAAAGAATGAGTGAGCAAATGAATGAAGAATGTCTTTTCTCTCCAAAACACTCACACCAACTCCACCAGTTGGATCAATCTCTTGCAAAATGCCCCAGGCTTGACTAGAAATGCAAGCTACAAAACTGTTATAATAGAAAGTATTTTTAAAAAGAAAAAGTTCCATGTTCTTTCTGGATCCCTGCACAGTGCCTTTGTATAGTGTGCTATTTATTTGTGCCTTGAATTGCCAAGTAACAAACATGTATTTGAGACAGCATGGTGTAGCATAAGAAACAATGGACTTGGGATGTTGGAGAACCTGGGTTGAATCCCAGCTCTACCATTAATTTTGAGTTCTTGGGCAAATTGCTATACCTTTCTCAACCCTAGTTCCTTCATCTGTAAAATGAAGGGATCAGAATGGATGATCTCTAAAATCTCTGCTAGCTCTAACACGCTGTGATTGTGGAGATTCTAAT
This sequence comes from Pseudochirops corinnae, assembly GCA_028646515.1. NCBI lineage: Eukaryota > Metazoa > Chordata > Mammalia > Diprotodontia > Pseudocheiridae > Pseudochirops > Pseudochirops corinnae. Next base: position 171,585,715 of record CM053591.1, read on the forward strand.
ATAACTTGAGTTTACCTGCTAGTTGAGAGAACTGTGCATAGAACCATAGTGAACCAGAAAGGACTAAAGACCCATCATGCTTGGTTGTCCAAGCAGACTGGATATAGTGGGTCAGAGGTGGAAGTAAAATACTGTTCAACAGTCCCACAAAGGGCCTTTACCTTTGGGGGTAAGGGGAAGGAGTATGACAGATATAAGGAGTTGCTGTTTTATGTTTTTTTAGTTATCTAGCTGCTAATGCACATTTTTGAGGCTTTTGTGCTTTAAATATTTCTATGGTAGAAGAAATATAATTGTCCCATACCTTATCTACTTTGGACATTGAGTATATTTTTTAGAAGGGATCTTGTTAATCTCTTTGAGGTTTGTTCTAGACAAAAGCTTTTCATAAGTTTTGCTTCAGATACTTTTCTCTGTGGTTCTACTACTGGGAGAAAGCATTTTGTGAACAGCCTGTTACCTTCTCTTTGGAACAAGACATCCATAATACCAGACCCAAGATGTGTGAGTCCAGAGCAGAAGCTTCTTTGTGAAGAGTCACCCCAGGCTGCAAGTGGCAAGCATTGTTCATGTGTCTATATGGCAAGAGTCACCCCATGAAAACAGCACCAGATAGAGCTCCTTTGATAATTTCCTGGGACTCTAAGGACCTGCACGACTCAGTTCTGAGGAACTGGGGCTTCAATATGATGAAGCAATCCTTGTATTGACCACCGAGCAGAAAGGGTCAATGACTCAATGGATCTTGTAAAGGAAATGGCCAAATGGATAGTTTTGATTAAGAAAAACTAAAAGGTTTTTGTGCAAATAAACCAATATAATTAAAAATTAGAAGAAAAATGGTTAAATGGGGAAGAGGGATATTTGCAGCAAATTTCTCAAATAAAAGTCTCTTTTTGAAGACATACAAGGAACTGATTTAAATTTCCATGAAGAGCCATTCTTCAGTACCTAAATATTCACAACATATTAACAGTTCTCAAGGGAAGAAATCCAAGCTATCTATAAACATATGAAAAAAATGCTCCACATCACTAACATTTAGAGAAATACAAATTAAAGCAACTTTGAGGTTCCTCCTCAAACCCATCAGAGTAGAACAGAAAACAGCAAGTGCTGGAGAGACTGAGAAAACAGGCCCATTGATGCCCTGTTGGTAAAGCTGTGAATTGCTGCATCCATTGTACAAAACAGTTAAGGATCCATCCCCAAAAAGTCACTAAGCTGCATTTCCTTTGGCCTAGTAATATCACTATTAGACCTATGCCCCAAAATGATCAAAGAAAGAAAAGGACACATACAGAAATGCTTATAACAAATCTTTTTTTTTTGGTAGTGTTAAAGAATTGTAAATTAAGGGAGTGTTTGTGAATTTGAAATTATGAAAGGAATAGTTTCAGAGAAATCTGGGATGACTTATATGAACTGACACAGAGTAAAATAATCAGAACCAGGAGAACAATTTATACAATAACAACATTGCACAGACAAACAACTTTGAAAGACTCTAGAATTCTGATCAATGTAATGTCCAACCCTAGTTCTAAAGATCTGATAAAGCATGTTACCCACCCACCAACAGTGAAGAGACAGTTGACTCAAGATTCAGACAAAGACATATATTTTTTGAACTTGGTGGAAATGGGAATTTCTCTTCTTTTACTGCATATTTGTTACAGGCATTTTAGCTAGGCTTACTAAGTGCTAGCTCCAGGCTATCTCCTCCACTTAATGTTTCCTTCCTTCATCATAAATGAACAAACACCCATCCTGAGATGCACATGTACAACCTTGGAGGCAATCTTATGAGTTAGAGAGGACCAGAGATACTGGGCCTCATGGTTAGAATTGACTTCAAGCAAAGAGTAATTACTATACCAGAGAAGATGGTATCAACAAACAGAAGAATTCATACCCTGATCAAGTTTGCCTGAAGAAAAATAGTTTTTGTTGTTCAGTCATTTTTCAGTTCATGTCCAACTCTTTGTGATCCCATCTGGGGTTTTCTTGGCATAGATGCTGGAGTGGTTTACCATTTCCTTCTCCTGCTCATCTGACAGAAGAGGAAACTGAGGCAAACAGGGTTAAATGATTTGCCTAGAGTCACAGAGCTAGTAAGTGCCTAAGGCTGGATTTGAACTCAGAAAGATGAGTCTTCCTGACTCCAGGACTGGCACTCTATCCACAGCACCACCTAGTTGCCTCTAGAAAACAATTTTAGGATTACTGTTAGTTTATTTATGATCAAGGAAGGAAACATTAAGTGGAGGAGATAGCCTAGAGCTAATCCTTAGTAATCCTAGCTAAAGTCCATGTAACCAATATGCATAGTCAACAATAAGAAATTCCCATTTTGGCCAAATCTAAAAAATACATGCCTCAGGGAATTATGTGAACCACGCAGAACGAAGGTGAGATGTAAAATGTCTCATCAGAAGTCAAAGTTACAAACTGTATCAAGTTTTGATACATTGTCCTCCTGGGAAGTGTGATCCTCACTCTGCTACTGCTACTTGCTTAAGTTTTTC
>CM053591.1:171588742-171632705 GCA_028646515.1 Pseudochirops corinnae
GTACTGGAATTTATAACCTAACTTAGTCAAGACCCCTCCCCAACTGTTTCCTCTTTCTTTGGTAGAGAGGCATACTCCACCAAATACTTCCCGAACTGGGACAGCAAGGAAAGATAAGGGGAGGGTTCCACCAAGGCGGGAAAACAGACAAAGGAAGATAAAAGTGATTGACAGAAGCAATTTGAAAAGCTAACCACCCCAAATTGAGAAGTTTTCACTTATCCCATACAGGGATAAAATCCAAGGAATGGGATACCATGTTTATTTTTGGTAATTACGTCCCCCAGAAGCCTTTGCATAAGTCAACAGCTTTAAATGTACCTAATTTAAAAAGATGGTGGAAATTTTGCTGGGGAAGGGGAAAGAAGGAAAGATTCATGAAAGAAGTTGCCTAGAAGCAAGCAATTTGTGGCCAGGAGTAATGCTGTTGGAAACTAGGCAGGGAGTGACTGACCATGCAATAACTAGATAACTGGAGCAAGAGCAGAAACAGAAACTGGAGATTAGAGAGAGAGAAAGAGAAAGAGAGAGAGAGAGAGAAAGAGAGGGAGAGAGAGAGAGAGAGAGAGAGAGAGAGAGAGAGAGAGAGAGAAAGAGGGAGAGGGAGAGAGAGAGAGAGAGAGAGAGAGAGAGAGAGAGAGAGAGAGAGAGAGGGGCAGATTTGGCAACAGGTGAGTTTATGGGGACCCAGAGCTACACAAAGGCTATTGCACCAGCTATGAATGACTAATGTGCCTCTTTTGTGTGGGAGACAACAAGGTGTTAAGCTCAAGTGAGATTAGTACTCTTCTAAAGGTAGGTGTAGGTGTATGAGGATGAAACTTTTGGCAATGACTGCCAGGAGGCTTTAAAATCTATCTAATTCCAGTTCCTTTGAATTTGCAGGCATGTGGTTTGGTTTACTAAGAGGAATATCAGTAGAGGCTCATGACTAGTAGGTTTATAGATGACTACCCCTAAACAGAGAAGCTGGGGGGAAGGGGGTTAGGTGATAAAGGGCCACAACTGAGATGGGGCCCCAGAGATACACATAGATGTTTTCTGTTTTGAGTTTCATGAACTGAATGCTTTCAATGGGCGTTTCAGTAACAATAAACTAGGTAGTGTCACATAGGGTGTGGGTGTGTCCCAGATACTTGGGTGGAGGCACAAATCTCCATTTGCCTTTGAGAAGTGCAAGATTCCCCACAGTATATCCAAATCCTTGTTATGTGTCAGCCTCTGAAAACAAGGGTTGAATTTTTAAATTACAAGACTACAGTAGTAATGTCCTCCTACTCAGTAAATGTGTTAAGTACCAGCTCATAATCATACTCAAAAGTTTTAGCCTTTTAAATGAAAGGAAGGCATTAAAAAAAAAACAAACAACAAACCTAAGATGGAAACATTGGCATACCATTTATTTCACTGTTCAAAAATAAAATTCAATCCAATCCATATTTAATAATTATAAGATGTCTTAGTCACTAGAAATACAATGTGTTTGTGTGTGTGTGTGTGTGTGTGTGTGTGTGTGTGTGTGTGTGTGGTTCCTCATTTCATGTAGCTTCTAGTCTAATATGCAGAGGGGATATATACACAAATAACTACAATTTAAGGTAAAATGTGATAAGAACAGAGAAGAGGCCCAGACAACATGACATGAAAAATTTGAAGAGGGAGAAACAAATTTCTTTTTTTCCTCAGAATTTATTTATTTATTTTTAGTTTTCAACATTCATTTCTACAAGATTTTGAGTTACAAATTTTCTCCCCATTTCTCCCCTATCTCCACCCCAAGATGTCAAACATACTGAATACCCCTTCTTCCAGTCTACCCTCTCTTATATCCCTCCTATTCCCCTCTTCCCTTCTTCCCCCTTACTTTCTTGTAGGGCAAGATGGATTTCTATACTCCATTGCTTGTATATCTTATTTGCATGTAAAAACAATTTTTTAACATTTGTTTTTAAAACTTTGAGTTCCAGACTCTGGGAGAAACAAATTTCATCTGGGGGGCACCATAGAAGGTTTCATACAGGAGCTGACATCCAAATTGGGACTTGAAGTAGGAAAGGATTTCAACAAATAGAGGGGGAGGGTATCATGAACAAAGGCATGGAGCTCAGAGAAGATAGAACAAGAAAGAAGAATGGGAAATATTTCACTCTGGCTGCTATCTGAAAACGTTGGCATGCATAGCTTCTAAATGGGCATTATATGACCCCTTACTAGCTCTTGCCATTACTAGAAATGTATTGCTGGTTATATAGTTTGATAGGCAGTTCTTGCAAAATAAAACCAGCAGGAAGGAATTTTGTGGTAAGACTTCAGGACTGGAGACCTTATCTTTAATCCTCAGAGTAGTGTTAGATAACTGAAATTCTGAGGTTCCATTTTTTTGAAATAATGTGTGTGAAAGGGGTCTGTAAACTAGAATTTTGTATAAATTTCAAGTATTGTGTTCAGGATGATTATCCAATTGCATTCTATAAGCCTTTGACATTAATATTGTTTTGATGAAAATGACTATTTCTAGAGCTGCTTGTAGTAAATTGAGAAAAAGGAATATGCATGTATGCTAATAAATGTGCATGGACATGAAGTTAAATGAGATTTATGATAGCGATAATGATGCTAAGACTAAAGAAATTCAGGGAGTGTGGACCAAGTCAGTGCTGTGAGAAAATGTGGGTCAACAAGGACTTGAAAGTGGATAATAGATTTTGAAATGGAAGAGCCTTAGAGACCATCTTCATATCACAAAAAAGGAAGCTGAGAGATTGAATGATTTCCCCTAAGTTACACAGGCAGTAAGTATCTCAGGTAAGTATCTTCCTGACTCCAGGTCCTATCCTCTCTCCAATAAACCAAACCGCTTAATTGGAGCTATTGAAGAATGTGACCTGAAGTAGACTGTAACCCATCAAATGGGGAAGAAATTAATTACAACCTTCAAAAATGCAACTGGAATGCTATTCCACCTTCTATCCTGCCTCAAGCCATTATCTATTAACAAATTCCTCAAAACACCACCTTGTGAGATGATCCGATGTCATGAAGATATTACACTTATCACCCCCACCCCCAGCCAGTATAAGTGTAAGCTCTCTGAGAGAAAGGACCATTTCTTTCTTTGTGCTTGTATCTCCATCACTTAGCACCGGCAGTAAGTATTTATTAAGTACCTGCTACCTACTAGGCACTATGTTAAAGGGCGTACAAAGAAAGGCAAAAGGCAGTTCCTGCCTTCAAGGAGTTCACAGTCTATTGGGGGAGACAAAATGTCGACAATCTCGTACAAATAGGCTACACACAGGATGAATCAGAGATCATCAACAAAGAAGTCCATTACCAAGGCAAATGTTGGCAGAATGGTGGTCCAAGAGGCCAAGCGTCACAGTTGCCACAGATGACTGAAAGCAGTCACACTAAATGATCTCAAAAGTCTCTTAGAACTCTATATATACAACAACAACACTAATCATTAACATTTATATAGTGCGATATATAACATTTATATACCTAAGAGACAGGTACTATTATTCACATTTTACAAAAGAGAAAACTAAGGCAAACAGAGACTAAGTGACTTGCCCAGGGTCACACAGCTGGTAAGCATAAGAGGCTGAATTTGAACTCAGGTCTTCCTGACTGCAGGCCCAGCACTCTATTGACTGCCCCTGTATAATGAATGGATAAATGATGAAGCAGTTATTCAGAGCTCACTGCGGGAGCCATGTAAAGAAAAACTACAGCTTGCATTATAGCTGGTATTTAGTTGTTTCAGTCATGTCCGACTCTTTGTGACCCCATTTGGAGTTTTCTTGGCAAAGATAAGGGAGTGCTTTGCCTTTTCCTTCTCAAACTCATTTTACAGATGAAGAAACTGAGGCAAAGCAGGTTGAGTGACCTGCTCCTGGTCATACAGCTAGTAAGTGTCTGAGGCAGAATTTGAACTCAAGTCCTCCTGACTCCAGGGCCAGTGCTCTGTCCATGGTACCACCTAGCTGTCCTGCATTATAGAAGGGGGCAACAAAACATGGAGGAGAATGGTAGCCAAGGAAAGGGGAAGTCAAAGGGCTCGGGGGAATAGAACCTAAGGGTAATCATATGATGTGACCTTTCCGGAAGAATTAGATTGGGTTAAGTTGGCTCTGGGAGCTGGAGGAAGAAAGGAATGGGAAGGGAGGGGGAGGAGCACATGCCCTGTAGCTTGGCAGGAAGATTGTGGGTTCTAGTGCCCAGAGCAGACTAGATGTAGTGAGCTCTTTGAGATTGTTCTGCAATCATCTCACGGAGCCCATTGCTAAAGTGAGCACTTGCACCTCAGAAATCAGCAAATGCTAGAAACCAGGACTTTTGTTGATTGTCTTGACTTAAAATGATAAAAAAAAATGTTAATAAATTTGAAGATGTGTTTCCATGCATTTTACCTGGGTTCAAATCTCATTATTGGTATTTCATAGCTGTATGATTGTAGACAAGTCACTGGATCTCTCTGAACCTCACTGTACCTGTGGAACCTACTTCAGAGGATTTTCTGGGGAAGGCATGAGACAATGTTTATAAAGTGCTTTGTCAACCTTCCAACCTTAGAGTTTTGTATAAATCTCATTATTATTATAATTGCAGATATTTACATAGTTATTTAAGCTTTGCAAAATGCTTTATACACATTCTCCCTTGAGCTTCACAACTAACTTATGAGGTAGTTGTGAAATTATTCTTATTTCATTTGTAAATGAAAAAACAGGTTCAGAGAGATTAACTTGTCCAAAGCCAAATAATTATTTTTCCCTGAAAACTTTTCCTCCTTTCAAACTTCTTTATTTCTGTTGAAGGCACCAGCATTCCTTTTCTCCCTATCATCCTCACTTTTCCCTTACAGAAAATATCCAATCAATTGCTAAATCTTTTCCTTTCTATTTCTTCAACATCCCTTGCTTTGGATCCCTTTTCTCCTCTCCCATAACCACCATCTTAGTCCAAGGCCCTCCTTACCTCTTGTCTACATTATTGCACTAGTATCCTGATTGGTGTTCTTGCTTACCTGTAGACATGGGTTGAATGTTGTTTGGACAGTGCAGCACTGAGGTGAAATGCAAAGTACCTAATCAATCCTCCAATTTACTGTATGTTCTGATGATGTTCAAATATTAGTTTCTAGCAGATTCTAGCAGTAGTTATAAATCACTGAGTCTTATTTTAAGTCATTCTGTTAATGCTTGATATGAGTCTTTTTATATTTAGCATTTCTAAACAGATTGTATAGGAATAAATACCTGTTTCATACCTGAATCACATGGCACATTGTGATCAGACATGAGACGCTCTCCTTTTTGGGGAAATACATTTGAGATATATGCAACGTGAACTAGAACCTAAGGTTTAACTAATTTTTTCACCAGAGCATGGGATAGAGTTATTTGAGGAGCAGAAAAGTGTGAAAAACCCTCTCATTAGAAACCAGGATGCCCAGGACTGAAATCAGTCCCAAACCCATGGATATCCACAGAATAGGGAGTGGGGTCATTCATTGGACTTTTCAGCCAGTTTCCTAACATTAGAGTTATTTGCATTTTCAAGCTCACTGAATTCGATAATTCATAAACAAAACCCATAAATGACTTGCTATAATAAGTGAGTAATGTCTTTTACTGTGCCTTGACTCTAGTTCCCTTTGTTTGCACATGGAATTCTCAGATATAACCAAGAAACTCCCAGGGCCACGAGGATGTCCCTTTATCATGGCCTTTTAATGACTTGCTGCCATCTCATACAATCATACTAATTCTATGTGATGTTCATTTTAAAAAGTAGATTTTTAGTATTGTAGTAGTGCCTTTCCCCTCCCACCCTTAACTAGACCTGTGATTTTATTGGAGCAGAGAGTTCTTAATCAGGAATCTTTTCTACCAGTGTTGATTGACACCCCTTCTATAACTGATCAACTCAGAGAATTGCTTGGGGGTACTAAGATGTTTAAAGACTTACCCAAGGTTACACAGCCACTGTCTAGCACATAAAGGTTTGAAATCAAGTTTTGAACCTAGAAAAACTGACTATATACTACCAGGGGTGGGGAATCTGTGGCCTTGAGAACACATGTGTTCCTCTAGGTCAGCGGTTCTTAACCTGTGGGTTGCGACCCTTTTGGGGGTCAAATGACCTTTTCATGGGGTCGCGTAAGACCATTGGAAAACACATATTTCCAATGGTCTTAGGAACCGAGACACCACTCCTCTATACATCTCCAGGTGGGTCCGCCCACATGCAGATACGCCCACATAAGAGTATTAAAGGGTCATAGCATTAGGAAGGTTGAGAGGCATTGCCTAGGTCCTCAAGTGCAGCCCTTTGACTGAAGTTTGGATTTAGTCAAAGGGCCACACTTAAGGACCTAGAGAACCACATGTAGCCTCAAGGTCACAGATTCCCTGCTCTGTACTATACTATACTGCTTCTGAAAACCTTATTAGGTAGTCGGATAACTAGAAAAAAAAAGTAAAAATCAGAGTCAAAACTGGGAGAATATTATGTGGATGTGCCACCATATATTGAGCAATAGAAGGTGAGGATTTCAGTGTAGCATTCAATGAGGACTTGTGTGTTAATGGAAGAAGCTCATGTGATTTTGGGCAGATGATCTGGCAAGGAAACATGATTAATATAATTTAGCATAAAATAACAGTGGCTCCTTGAAATAAGAGAGAGTGCACTGAACTTAGAGCTGGGATGCCTGGGATTGCATTCTAGTCATACCACTTACTATCTGTGTGACAGGTACAAGTCACTTCTATCTGTGACACAATAAACATCCTCTGGGTCTTTGTAGTCTCATTTTTAAAATGAGGGGGCTAGATTAGGCCATCCTAAGGTCACTTCTAGCTCTAAAGCTAAGATTCTGGGTCTTGCTTCTTCTGGGAATAGGATGCCATGGGGCTGTACTTCAGGGTACTTTTATAATTCTTAGATTGGTACTGAAGGAAATGCTAGCTGGGTAGGGCAGTTCTGACCTCATTCTGAGACTTTCAAGACAAATGCAAGAGTCAGTTGTTTTTAAAGCTAGAACTCACAGTGGCGGAAGAGACTCAGGAAGAAGGGTTTCCTGCCCATCCAAGGCTTTGAGGCCCCTCAGAGCTTCCTCTGACAGGCCATGCTTCAGCTCCATTACAAAGTTCATCCTTGTGATTTCCCCCTTCCCACCAAGTCTCCAGTGCCCACAAACAATTTTTGACCAAAGGATATTGGGGATTGCTTTGGCAAAGGTCATTTCTTCCTCCACATCAGAGGGAAAAAAAGGCATGGCCTGAAATGGAAGAAAAATGGAAATGGTACATAATTTCATTTGGGGAAATAAAGGAGCAGCATAGTTTGAACAGGAGCATTGTCCTTTTAGGCAAGGTGGATAAAAGTAACTGGAGGGTTTCTGACCTCCTAGCTCATCCTCCCACCAGTCAATTATAGGTTAGAGCTAAACTTCCATGTGTATTTTTGTAATGAATAACAACAGCTGATATTGACATAATGCTTTAAGTTCTGCAAAGTGAATTATTATGCATGCCTCCATTTGAGAATCACAATATTGTTACCTTCATTTTTACAGATGAAGAGACTGAGACTCAGAGCAGTTTAGCGACTTGCCTGTGGTCACGCAGCCAGTAGAAGTCAGAATTTGAATTTGGGTTTTTCTTTCTACAGGTCTAGGACTTTAACCACTATGTCAGGTTGAATGGGTGATATCTCATACTGGAAAAAAAAAAAGAATATAACTGTCCCCAAAGTTTGAATTCAGCTATCGCTTCCATATTGCAACACTCCCCATTACAGTTTTGATATATCACGGGTTGGCATAAGATATTAAATGGGAATTTTGGGGAGGAGTTTTGTGGAAGCTGCGGATGACACAGGAAGGCCAGCAGACCACACAGAAAAAGTTTAGAAATTCATATACATAAAATATATGCATAGTATTATATACTATCAACTCAAATTTTACAATGAGGCACTAAAAACACCCCATAAAAGAAAAAAATTCAGACTTCTTCTCTGGTGTGACAGGAGGGTCAAAAAATTTTATGCAGATTTTCCAGATCATGGGGGCACCATGCCCCTAACCCCAAGAGATTAATGTACCTACTTCATCCTAGGGGAATTTAAGGATTATCAACTCAGAGTCAAGGAAGCATGAACTATCCTTTCTCTCTTCCCCCCACAACTGCTGAGGCTGTGTGATAGAGTTCAAAGAGGGCCAGAGGCCTCAATGTCTTCATTTACTAATATGCAAATTATCAAATGAAAATTGATGTGGGTATTTCTGCTAGAGATGTAGCTAGTAGCCCATCCAGGCTTACTGATATCTCTTTTCTAGATAATTTCTGCCCATACATTCTTATCCTTAGGGCCTGCTTTTCTTAACAACATCAGGCTACTGGTGGAGTTCTAGGGCCATCCACAAGTTACCTGGCATTCTTGCCATGTGACTGAATCATCATCTTTTCCACTTATACATTTCCTTGATTGCATCCTTTCTCACTTCCTAATTCTTACAACCTGCTGGAGACCACCATGCTTGTTTTCCATTGTCTTTTGAGTGGACAAGCTTCAATTTAAATTCTTTGGGGCCTGTAGTGCTCTATGACTCATAGGTATTAAACATATCAAAAGCATATTGGTATTAAAATAATGGGTCTCTACTTCAAGAAGTTTGGGGTTGTCAGAAACACTTTGCAATTGCCTGAAGTTATTCCTGCCCCTTTTTCTCAACCAACTCTAGGTTCACCTCATCTTTCATTTGCAGTGCCTATGTGATATATGTGTGTATAAGTCGGTAAGTATCTCTATTAGGGACACACTGACTGATCTTTCATTTAATTAAAGCTGCTTTAATTCCAGGACCTTCCCTCTGTTGATTATTTCTACTTTATCCTCTCTGTAGTTTGTTTATACCTAGCTGTTTGCAAGATTGTGAGCTTCTTGAATCCTGAGTTTACCTTTTTACCTTTCTTTGTATCTCCAGCACAATGCCTGGCACTTAGGAGGTACTTAATACAGTTTTATTGAGTGAACAACATGCAAGCATGCATGTACACATAAATGCATGCACACACAGTAATGGGCAAGCTTTATGATGTATTCATTCAGTTTCTTATTAAAGCCCAGAGAGCAATCATTCTTTATTCACTTGGTTTTATTTGGACAGATAGGCCAGACTCTTTACAGCAAGGGTTCCTAACTTTTTGTGTGTGTGTGTGTGTGTTGGATCCCTTTGGTAGTCAGTCTGGCAAAGTCTATGGACTCATCCTTCAAATAATATTTTTTAAATGCATAAAATTAAATGTGTGGGATTGCAAAGAAATGAACTATATTGGAATAAAGTTACCAAAGTATATTAAAAAAAGCAAACAAACCTTGGTTCATGGGTGCCAGGTTAAGAGTCCCTCCTTTAGAGTGATTATGATCTCATTTAGGAAGCTCTGCTATCTTATAGGGCTTAATGAAATTAACATAATGTTATCTGCAATCAGTAGCATCTAAAAGTCCTTGCCATCTGTAGGGAAACCTTCCCTTCTCCTTTGCACAATGGAGGTAATACTACTGGCATTATTAGGAAAGCACTTTGTAAAGTTTGAAGCGCCATAGAAATGTGAAATCATAATGGATAAGGAATGTTCTGCTTTGTCCATGAGGAGTTGGTGACCAGCTGCATCATCTGGGAAGACCAACACTGGTTATTATTAGCTGATGGCAGATTTTTAAGTGTGGCTTACTGAAACCAGTCTAGTTACTTTGTTAGCCACATCCTATAGACCTGAGAGCAGACTGACTGACTAAATTCCTATGATAGTCAAGAAGGGAAAGAAATTTATTTTAGAAGGTGAATAAGAAATTACATTCAAAAAGGGAAGAGGAAATCTGTCATTGCTGGTGGTCACCAGAAACCCTACAAGGTAAGACAAGATCGTACAGTCACAGTGTCTCACCAATGGAGGTGACGTTAGTGGTATCTAATCCAAGCCATACCTGAAACATGAAATACCCTCTACAATTTCCCCATAAGTGGCCATCCGTCTTCTGCTTGACCACCTCTAGTGGAGGGACCACTCTTCTTAAGTCTCCTTTTGGCTAGCTTTAGTCACTAAGTCATCATTCCTTCATTCAAAACCCAAATCTTTGTACTTCTACAAAATGACACATTATATTCATATGTTCATATGAAATATATACAAGGTAATTTGGGGGAAAGGATAAGATGTATTCATCTTATAGATGAATGCCTATACATATAGTAATTTTTTTGGGGGGGGGATAAGAGAAACTAATATTAAAACCAGTTCTGGTAGGGTCACAAGTTGTCATTTCAGTTTTATGCAGCCCTAAGTATCCTTATGTGATCAATGGTATTGATCAATAAGTTCTAGTTTTACTTTAGAGGACAGTGATAGCATGGTTAGTAGCCTATGAATATAATTACAGTAGCCACAACAGTAACAGGTAGCATTTATGCAGTGCTTTCAAGTCTGCAAAATGCGTAAATTCATTGTCTTATTTGAATGTAGTAACTGATGCCCCTCCCAAAGAGCTCCAGGCATGAGTCTCATGGCTGGAAACATGTTTGTGTGAGTGACAGGGATGAACTGGGACAGAGAGAATTTTTTTTAAAGGGAGATTGATTTTGAACATAATGATCAAGGTTGGGGAAGTGGTGCCCTGCTCATAACAGCTTGGACATGCTTCTTCTTCATCTACCCTGGTGAGACTGTGATGCCTAAACTGTTTATACATCCTTTCAGGAAATTGCTTCAGACTTGCCTGGGTTTTAAAAAATTTTTTTTAGTCTTGTTCTTCTTTTCCCAGGGAGATTAGGTTCTGGGTGCTCACTTTTTTTGGTACCAGATTTAGTTCAGATATCTGATCAGCCTAGCCCACTGCAGGCTTGAACTTCCCAACCCAACAGATCCACTAGCCTCAGTCTCCCTGGGAGCTTGGATTACTAACCTGGACCATAAGGCTTCTATAAACCTGCTGAACATTAAGGGGACAGAGATTAAGTTAAATGCTTAGAGCTATTAGTCACAGAGAATGCAAGCTGGAGATTGGGGAGGAGAAGCCCCAAAGCCTGAAAGTGAAACCACTGCTTGCTCAACATCTGGTATCTCCCTGGGAAGGGACCAACAAAGCCTTCCATGTTCTTACATTGCATCGGCAAAAGTTGATTACTGTGCATGGGGTGTGGTTGTGAGTGAAAAGTTCTGAGTAAAACCTGACTCAGACCTAAATTTGAGTGATGGGGAAGAACTTCAAGATTTTCCTTGCTCTTCTCTTGGAAGGTTGATAGAGAGAACCTAAAGGCTTGCAGGCTTCCAAACCAGTTTAATTTATTTCTACTATTCTGACTGAAGCCCTTTTCTAGCATGTCTCTGTAAATGATTTTCAGTGAAACTCAGCAGGTAAAGGATAAGTTGGAGGAGTTAGTGGAATGGGGGCTCAAGCCATGCTTTTTGATTGGATGATGGTGCTAATACAATCCCTAGACTGACATAAGCTCCCACCTGTGTAGTCAACCCAAGAGAAGCACAGTGAGTGTGCCTGATGTTCTAGAGCACCCTCTGCTGCTGGGAAGTGTACACCACATGCAGGACTTCTTGGAGGGATATATATATATATATCAGGGACTGTTTGGGAAATTTACTTTGACTGGAATTAAGAAATTATTATTATTAATTATTATTATTATTTCATTCCTGCTGGGGCTTCCTTCTGATCAGACCCATTTTTTTCATTGTACCATGACTCTTATGGCAATATTGCATTGTTTTGCATCCCTCTTGTGTATGTTAAGTACTGATATCTATTGCTTGTCTATTTTGTCATTTTAACTAAAACAATAATAAGAAACAAAACAATCCCCTCCCTCAATGGAGTAACTGTTTGGAGTCTTTGGAACATTGGTGAGAAGCTTTAGAACTGAATCACCACATGGCATTTCTGATACTAAGAATGCCACATGGCATTGAGAACAAGAACCTAAAAGGCAAATTCATAGTGTGGTGAATGATTTGGGGAGATGCAAAGTACTTAATGAACCCAATAGGGAGAGAAAAAGTCACATGTCTGGCCTGTAACTTAGCTGAAACTGTGTTTTACCATCTGTGGAGATGTAGAAGTTGGGGAAAATACTAAGAAACCGGTTACCAGATCTCTCACAAACAAGGAAGATCTAGAATTAAGCTCAAAGCCCTCCTGCAGAGGAATGACTTGTCTGAAGATGTTAGGAGATGCCTGTATATGGGCAGTGGGGAGGTGACTGTGATATCTGGGGAGAGGAGATTGGATACAAACCAGAAGCCATGTTAAAAACTTCTCAGGAGAGCTGCCAGTCCCATTTAGAGTGGAAACATTCAAGACCTAGATATGGCAATGGCATACAAATGATGCGGAGAATTGAGATTAATAGAAAATCTTTAGAGACTACCTTTTGATCCCTTATGTGGTCCCAAATCAGAAGACCCTGATGTTAAGGTATGCTTGGAAAGGTTAGTGATGCAATTTGTCAGTGCAGAGTTTGCAGTGAACTTATTCTATTCAGCTCCTCTGCGCCTTCTTTCATGAAGGACAGACTGCTCCTGAGTCCAGGAGCAGAGTGAACAATGAAGTCAGAAGAGTAGATGCTGTCAGGTTTAGCTAAGAACTAGCTAGCTGGCTCCTCCTAGAGTGCTGGACTTGTAGTCAAGAAGACCTGAGTTCAAATCCTGTCTCAGACACTTGCTCTGTGACTATGAAGAAGTTGCTTACCTTTTTCATCTTCGGTTTCCTCCTCTGTAAAGTGGGCATAAAAATAGGACCTGCTTCCCAGAGTTGTAAGGATCAAATGAAATTATATATACAAAGTACTTTGCAAACCTTAAAGCTATGTAAATGCTAGATCATTGTTATTTTTGTTGTTGTTGTTACTTTGAGTTGCGAGATGCCAGGAAAATACAGATGTATCTGATTACGGTACCTGATTGTGCAGACTAGACCAGAAAGAAGGAAACTGAAGATTAGGCATAATAAACTTATGAAGACAACAAAATTATTTCTGGAAGATCTTCAGTGTGTACAGAGCAGTTTGAGGCAGAAGAAAATGCTCTCCTAAACATCTTAAGAATGGGTTAGGAAAACAAGGTGAGGGCACCCACCCCCTACCTCAGATTCATAGACTTGAAGGCAGGTGTTCGTGTTCATAGGACCATAGGTTTAGAACTGGAGCAGAAGGAAGTCATCTAGTCTAATAGCTTCATTTTACAGATGAGGAAGTTGAGGCTCAGAGAGGCAAAATTACTTGTCCAAGTCATAACATAGCAATTAAGAGACAAGATTTGAACCCAGGGCCTTCAGAGCCAGGGCTTTTCATGGCTACTGAAAAGTAGAAGAATGTACAGAACTTCTTTTTGAAAGACTCTTGGGACTAGAATGTACAGCAACATGATTTAAGAACACCAATAGTACCAAGTCATAGAGATAGGGCTATATTCTATTACAACTGTGGACCAGTTGGACATAAGAATACTCAAGAGTGGAATGTAGAGTTGGCATGCTTGTCATTCGAGGAGGTGATAACAGAAACAAATCCTAGACTAATATCAAGACATTGGTATCACCCATAAAGGGGGCAGAGCTAAGGCAGTCAGTTGCTCTGCAAGCCTAAGATGCACATAACAGAGAGTTAGATATCTCAAAGCATCTTCTGGCACTGGGTGCTATGCCTGATATTAACAGAAATTAGAATTTTAATTGCTACATAGAAAAGGCAATCTTCCCCTTTCAAAATGAAGCAAGACGTTGAAAAGAAGACTGTGTTGGAAATACACTGAACAATAAATGGAATTCTTAGGAAGGAACTTATGTCCTAAGCAAAAAAGAAGTTCCAGACACTAGAATAAAATCCTGAAACACGACTCCATATTTTTAAAATGTTTTGCAGGTATATCAAAACTGACAATCAAACATTCTGACTTGGACAGGACCTGGGGGAAGCAAGTAAAAACAATGAAAGGTTTTGGAATTAAGTCCATTAAGAATAAGATTTGGGAAACAATGCAGTGTAGAAGTTCAGCCTTGGAAATAAGAAGATCTGGGTTCAAGTTCTGCTTCTGATATGCTAGCTAAGTTGTCCAAGAGAGACTATATGAATTATAGAGAGGAAGGCTAAGAAAACTTTCCTGAGAGATGGAGGGTGTTAACTGTTGTCTTTGAGAAAGACTAAAGAGACATTTCCAGAGAGAATGGTTTACTTCATGCTGCAGAGAAGGCTAGAGTACCTTCTGGGAAATTGTTGACTGACTACCATCCTGAGAGCTGAGTAGTAGGATTGGGTTTCTAGAGTTGGACAAGAATCAGTAGTTTAAAGTTGATGGTTAGAGGTGAATCTGGCTTTGGTCTTTCTCATTGTGATACACTGTTGAAATGATCAAATATGTATCAGTATTATTTGTTACATATTACATTTTTATAGCCAGTAACATTGATGTTTATTTAAACTTCTGAGATTTTAGGGAGTTTGAGAAAGTGAAAGGAGACAAAGCTTATGGGGAAAGAGGTTTCTCCAGTTTATTGAATAAATTTGGGTGGCACCCCAGAATGCTGAACATCAAATCCTATTGACCTAAATCTATCTTTAGCCTCCTCCATCCGTTTGAGAAGGAGAAAAGGAAAATGGGAGAATGAGTTCTTGATTGAAAGCAACCCATGGGCAGGCATACACACATACACATACACACACATGCATATACATATATACATACATACATATATACATACATACATATTTTTCCAATGAGAATTTTAGTAATGAGTTATCTGGACTATAGTCATACTAAGAGTTTCTTGACTAAATAAGCCTAATACAATCCAGTGTGTTTGACTATTGCATCTATCCCCTTTCTTACTGAGAACATAAATAATTTTAGTCTGCAACAGTCAAATAAAACTATGGTTATTCTTGTTACAAATTAGAAGCAGAATGTAAAGTCCTCAAAGAAAGGGACTACCTCATTTTTGCCTTTCCCCGGGGCCTTTCAGATAAATCTTTGTTGAATAGAATAGAAAGTTGTTGTGAAGGCTAGCAAATCCATGAAATATTTCATATAAAATATTAATTTTATATACTATATCATGACATGTATTAAATATCTTAGTTCCCTTCCAGCTTTAAGGATATGTACCTATGTATTCTTTGTAAGAAAAATGCCAGGAAAGATGTTCTTTACACTTATGCTCTTAAAGTCTAATCAAACAATTTAGAGATATTTATCTACTTATGGTTAGTCACCCATTCTGTAGATTGAGACACAAAGGAATTTTCAATTACTTTAGGGAATACCAAGCAGGATCAGGGTAGGGTCGTTGGGCTCTAACAGAAATGTTACTTAAACCCAGAGACAGGTCTATTTACAGCAGGTAACTTTTTAAGTTATCTGCTGCAATCATGTAAAATTCAACTCTTTATCGATTATCATGTAAAAAAAACTCCACCACTCCAAATTGACAGTTATTATCAAGGTACACATATTGAACATCTTTAAGTTGTATGACAATGTGCTAGGCACATAAGAAGAGATGAAGAAAAGTGGAAAATTGTTAGATCTGGAATCAGGAGAAAACTGGGTTCGAATCCCAACTTTAATTTATGACTAGTTGTGTGGCTATGGATAAATCATCTCACCTGAGTAGACACTCAGTTTTCTTACTCGTAAAATGGAGATGATGATAATAGTAAATAGGGGTCTTATTGCAGGATAGTTGACAGTCTTTATCAGTAGAGGAATTTTCCACAGCAGGAGTCCCTGACACTAATGAAATTACAGGTCATCGAAAATTCAAAATATATACCAGGCATGGTGCTTGGTGCTGCTGATAGACCTACAAAGATCCTTAATCTGGGATACTAAGTCACACCGGTGGAATGAATTGTTCACATAAAGGTTTTGCACACTTCAGAGAGTTATAGAAATTTCAGTTATTGTAAAAGTTTTTGTTGGGGAGGGAGTCTGTTATATTTTATTTTTACAGCACTGGAACTGGAGTCAGAAAGATCCGAGTTAAAATTAGACCTCAAGACACCGTGTGATCCTGGGCAAGTCACTTAACCCTGTCTCCTTTCTCCTATTTATAAAATGGGGATATTAACAGCACCTACTTCCCAGGGTTGTTGTGAGGACAAAATGAAAAAAATATTTGCAAAGTGCTTTGCAAACTTTGCTCTAAAGCGCTATATAAAAGCTAACTATTATTTTTTACTCCATATCCTGGCACGCAGGGTGATGGTTCTTCCCTGTGAATGAAATCCACCCACAAGCAGTGCCCACCTTCTGGCGGGCACTGTGCTAGACTCCGGGCAAAGACAAAAAGGAAACAGTTCCTGCCCTCAAGGAACTTAGGTTCTACAGTCTCAAAATAGCTGCAAGAGCCGTGGTCCTAGGCTCCGGGTTGCCGGGACTACTCCCGAGTCAGGATCAGGGTCACGGTGACGGCCAGGGCGGCCTTATCTTCCCATTCTTTGGTTTGGTGGCTCCAGTTCTGGCTCCTCCTCCTCCTCTTTCTCCTCCCCCTTCCCATTTTCCCCTTCCCCTCCTCCTTCACCTCCCTCACTCCCTCCCTCCTCCTCCTCCTCTTCTTCCCCTCCTCTCTTCCCCCTTCTCCCCCCTCCTCTGACTCGGCAGCCCGGCCTTCTTTCTTTTTCTCTTTTTCTCGTTTTCTCTCTCCCTCCCTCCCTCCTTCCTTCCTCGGTGCCGTGCGCCGCGACGCTGCTCGCCCCCTCCCCAGTCAGCCGGTCTCAGTCTCCTCCTCCATCTCCTCCTCCGCAGTCACTTCCTGCAGCTGTTTCCATCCGTGTCCGGTGGCGCTGGCTTTTTCGAGCGCTGCCGAAGCCCGAGCCAGAGCCGCGAGCCCCGGGCGGCCGGGGAGGCGGCCCGAGCTCATCGTCTCACTTGGTCGGGGATGTGCGGGGCGGTCCGGCTCGGGGCGCACGGAGGTCCCCAGCTCAGCCGCGGTACCTGAGCCGCAGCCGGCCCCTGGCACCCCAGTAAGTGCGATGCAGACGGGGATCGTTGGGCTCGGGGCTTGGCGCTCGGCGTAGCTCTCCGGACGAGCCGGACCGTAGGGGTGGACGCTGCCGGGGGGCTTTTCTCATGCGCTCCACGTGACTTTTGTTTTGTCTTGGGCGGCTTGCGCGTGCTGTTTGCTTCTTATTCCTTCCTCTCCCCCCGCCCCCCGGGTGAGGTGGTAGTGCTGGGCTTGCCCCTTCCAGCCTGCTGGGTGACTGCTTCTCGGGATTCAGGTGTGTGTTTGCATAGCCCCTAGGACATCTTGGGAGTTTAAACCACCTTCTGGCCCTGAACCCTCTCCGGCTTTGATGCTACCAGGGTGGAAGAAATCAACCGTCTCTCTCTGCTTGTGGGTAGGAGCCACTGTTGCTAAAACTGGAGCCCTGTTTTCCCAAAAAGCTATCCTTGGAGGACCACGGCCTCTCTCCTGAGACTGGCTTCCCCATTCCTCGCCTTGGTCTGAACTGCTTAGTCTACTTTTGGATGCCTGTGGTGACCTCTGAGTAACGCCTCCCTTCTCTCCTCCTTCTTCCCTTCTTATCTCTAGGCTCCCCGACAGAGTAATCAATCATACCTGGACTCCTTGGGGTGGGGACCAGCATTTTCTTTCACTCACCTTCTGTGAATACCTCGGGGCCGAATGGGAAAAAAAAAAGCTATTGGCCTCAGTCCAAAGTGAAGGCCCTGAGTTTTGGAAGCTGGGAGGGTGGTGACCGTTGGCACTTCCATTCACCCTGGGCAGTAGCGATCCGCTCCCCCCCCCGACTGAATTAACTTCTCTGGGCCTTAGTTCTTTTATTTTAGTAAAACGGGTAAGGGGGTCGGGGACGCGAAGAGGGAGGATTGGGCTGGATGAAGGCTAATTTTTCTTCCAGCACGAAATCTTTGACTCTTTTCTCCCTCAGTCACCAGATTCGATAGTCTTTAAGAGCTGACAAAAACTTATCCAAGTTAACCATACCATGCTTTTTGCCCCCAGTACGGTATTTATACTAAGGTAGGTGCTATGTGCTTAATGGCTCCCTGTTTTTCTTTTCCTATGCATTCTTTTAACACTCAATGTTAGATATTTTATATTTTAATATTACGTTGTTCAAACTCTCCAACCCTGGATTTTTTTGTTCTCTCTGTGTATATTTTTAGAAGTAACATTGCCAATATACCAGATGAAATCCTCTTTTTTTTCCTTTTTAAAATCCGACTATACAGCAAGTGTTAAAAATAAATCTGGTGATGGGTAAATCCTTATTCTGGTAAGGCTGCTTTGGATTAGGATGCCTGACTCTTCAGTGAGGCAAGCAGGCCCCACTCTACCTCTGCAGGCTCAGAGGACCCCTCCCCCACTTTGAAGAGAAGCTAACCATACTGGGAGACTACACATCTTAGAATTTCCCCTAGTTCTCCCCCAAAAGAAATGAGTTAAAAGAACAACAAGAACAGAAGGAAACAAAAATGTAGGCATGGGCCGAACTTTCTCTTTAGCGATTCAATTTCTTTTTTGGAAATTTCCCACAGACTGACCCTACCCTTGTTTCAACCCTTTTTCTTTGTAGCCTGGCATTGTATTATACTTGACACCAACTAGCATTAAGACAGCTTTCCTGATGGCGTTCACTGTGAACTTGACTTCTCAGTATCACATATTGTCACTGTTTCACTGTTACTGGAATGTTAAACTTTTTTTTCCTTCTTAGTCAACTCTTTAGTTCTTCTATCATTAAAAAAAAAAATCCTCATCTGCTTCTGCCTTTGGGTTGATGGCCCTCCATCTGCTCAATTAGGTTTCTGCCTGATTTAGTTGAGGGGATTAACCTGATGGAGGGAATCATCTGACATGTTATTATTTTAAATCTCTGTGTCTAGAGTGCTCATGTGTGTGTGTGGTATAGATATATGTGGCATATATGTTTATATATACACATACCCACATATATATGTATGTATCATATACACACCTCTTGCCATTGGAACAAGTATTGTTATAAATAGTAGTATTGAGAACTAGAGGGAATCTTAGAGACCTTATAGTTCAACCACTTCATTCTGAAGATGTAGAAAGTGAGGCCTAAGCAGGGGAAGAGACTTATTTGGGGTCACAAAGGTCAGTAGGTAGAGCTGGAATTCAGAACTAATAAAAATATCAAAGGTCATATCATAATATTTTTCAGCTTGTAGTTAGAATCATAGATTTAGATCAGGAAGAACCTCATAGGTCATTCAGGCTGACTCCCTAATTTTACAGGTGAAGAAACCGAGGTCCAGAAATATCATGTGACTTGTCCAAGGTCACACTGGCTTTGAGAACATCTTTGTCTTACATAGCTTTATCAAGTGAGGTGGTAGGCTTTTGACGTTTCAAAATTGTGTCTTCATTTAATGAGCCTATCTGAATTGAAACATGCCCACATTGCAAGACAGATGGAAAATTTCAACTTTATGTTTCAGATGCTTAAAATATCTGTACTTTGGTGACTGAAGAAGGAGGTTTTGAGGATGGTTAAAGAGTAGAGTGATGAACAGAGGGTCCCAAGATTCTGATTTGAGGGAACTTGAAGTTCCAAAAGATAGCCTATTGTTCATGCTGGAAATATAGGAGTGATCATGGCACTGATAAGGTTGAAAGGGCTAGGAGGATGTAATGAGCATAGGTGACATTTATATGGTTTTTTCAAAGCACTCTAGGTACATTGTCTCATTTGATTCTTACCATAGTCTCATGAGGCAGGCAGTACAAATATATTTATTCCCATTTTGCAGATGAGGAAACTGAGCACAGAGCAGGTAAATAAAAAGAGGCAGGGACTGTTTTCTGTCATTCTTTATAGCCCCAGAGCTTAGGATCCTGAGGGGCAGACTAAGCAATTAATAAATGACCTCTGAAGTCCCCTTCAATTCTTAAGCGCTATGTATCTGTGAGCTTGCCCAGCCTGTTTTGTACAAATTGTCTATCCCTGGAGGAAAGCAAACAAATTGAGATCCTTCAGGATCCTATAGAATCTATTCTTAAGCCATAAGATGTCAGTAACTAAAGTAATCAGGAACCATTGGTTTATTAAACAGAATCAATTTAATTTTATCTTACTATAGATTGACTCCAGGCAAGATCATTTATTCCCCCATATCTGACCCCTAGCTAGGAAAGAGATACTAGCCACCAACTCTGAATATGTTGCACTATGGATGGCTTGCACTACAGAATGGCTTCATCTCTTTGTTTTCCTTATTAACCTAATTGACAAGTTAATTCCAAACATTGTGACATTAAGTTAACCTAGAGGACGGTGAGGTCATCTGCCAGAGAGTCATAATTATCTTGGCAGTCATTAGGATGATGATTAGAGTGATTTTTTTGTGTTTTGGTGTGCCTGGGGGAAGGGGGTCTAGTCTAGATGACCTCCGTTGTCTCTTTCAGCTCTGTGATTTGTAGATTTAATTAGCCATGGATGAAGCCCCATTAATATGTTGGAGGGCCAGGAGGACTGCTGATGGAACTGGGTGGACCAAAATCAAATCTCATTTATGCTCAAGTGGGTTAAGAGTTGGATGGTAGTCATACCCTAGTCTTTGGTAAAGTAGAAAGTTCCATAAAGGGTTTTTGTTAGGAAGGAAAGAAAGAAATGGAGGTTTTCCCTGACATTTGAAAGAAGAAAGAGCTGGCCCAGATAATGGTTTATCAAATCAGGGGAAAAATAACAACATAGAAATGCTGGGTTGTCCTAGGGGGTCATAGGATCATAATGAGCTAGAAGGGACAGAGAACATCTAGTTCTAGCCCTCATTCCTACGACTGAGAAAACTGAGGCTCAGAGATAGAAGATAATCTTTCCAGAGTCACAAGCTCGTATAATGGGCTTGTGGCTCCAAAGCTGAAAGGGACCTCAGTAGTCAGTTTAAGCCCCTCATTTTACAGATGAGGAAATAGAGGTAATAAGTGGCCAAGGTGGGATTTGAACCTTGGTCCTCTGACTTCAGAGTTGGTAGCTTTTCTACGACAGCAGACTGACTTTTCTTTGGTGCTTCTTCAGCCCTATGATCATTTAAATCAATTCCTTTTCCATGAAATGATAGAATGCCCTCCCTGCTCTCCTTTGTTTGCTGATTCCCTTTAATGCTCAGCTCAAGTATCACCTCCTTTAAAAAGCTTTTCCTAATTCCCCTTACCTGAATTCTTGTGGCTTTGTTGTTCAGTCATGTCTAACTCCTTATGACCCCATTTAAGGTCCTGGAGTGCTTAGCCATTTTCTTCTCCAACTCATTTTAGAGATGAGGAAACTATGGCAAACAGGGTTTTATGATTTGCTCAGAGTCAGGAGGCTAGTAAGTGTCTGAGGCCAGATTTGAACTCCTGAAGATGAGTTTTCCTGACTCTAGGCCTGGCACTCTATGCACTATGGCGCCACTTAGCGGCCCTATGTGGCTTGGCCCCTCCAAAATTACTTTGTATCTTTTGTATTTACTTATATGTGGGTGTACAAGTTGTTTTCCTTCAGTAGACTGGAGGCTCCTTGAAGGCAGCAACTATGTTGTTCTTTGTATGAACAAAGTATTTGTTTTAAGTGCCCAGCACATAATAGGTACTTCTTAAACACCTGCTGAGTTGAAATACCCAAGCATTTAAGTGCTATTTATGTTGTCAAATGCTAGCATCTGAATATCTCTTTCTCCATTGATTCAGATCTGAAGACCAGGCTGGCCGCTGGCCACCGGCCCCGGAGCATGCCCAACATCCTGCCCAATGATACTCTTGCAGCACGCTGGACTTCCTCACTCTGAGCAGCTCTCACCCCCTCTTCCTATGTCAGTGGCCACCAGGTCAAGAACCACCTTTCTGCTGTCCCCGCAGAGACCTCTGGGGCTGGAGGCCACTTTGCCCCTGGCCAGGGCTCAGGAGCTCACTAGAGCTGGGGCAGTGGAGCAGGATTTTGCGCTGGAGGAGCTATGTAGGCCCCTATACTGTAAACTCTGTAATGTCACCTTGAACTCGGCCCAGCAGGCTCAAGCTCATTATCAGGTAAGTATGGCACAGAAACCCCAAGACGAGTTTCATTAATAACTCTTTTAGGGCAGAGGGTGCATCAGAGGCAAAGACATTTTAAGGTATTTGGGCCTCTCAAAAGGCAGCATCTGATCTTGGAGTGTTTGTTCAAAAACTATTTTGTTAACTCTATTTCAGTAGAATTGATTTCCTTTGTATTCCTCTTTATTTTATTTCATGCATTTAAAAACATTGTTCTGAGAAGGGCTCCCACCAGAGGCTTCACCAGACTCTCAGAGGGGTCTAGGACACAAGAAAGGTTAATATATGTGCAAGAACAACACAATGACAATATTCAAGAATGTGGTCAACAATGAAGTCCTAGGGTTTAAATTTCTTTTTTCTTAAAAAAAAATTTTTTTTTTTCTAAAGAGATACCCTATGCCTGTTTTATAGGAAGCTTTCCTTCTCACTCTTCCCTTCATCAGCATAATGAAGTCCTCTCTTTGTTGTAGGCTATTCTGAGTCACTCATGGAGGGATTTGAACCTGTGGTCCTAGGTAGGGCTGACATCTCATATTTGATGGACAAAGTTTGACCCAGTCTGGCAGCTTTCAAAATCAGTAGCCTTTTTTTTTTTTTAAAGGGATGTACAGGAGTTGTCTTTATTTAGCCATAGGAGTAGGGTTGGAATAAAGGAAAGGTAAGATAAAAGCTGATGGCAGCCAATGCAGATTTGGCAGGCCCTAAATGATATTTATGGACTACAATGAAGAGAAAGGAGAGAAGAGAGGGCGCTGGAGAGCATAGGCCCCACCTCTAACTTTCATTAGGGCTATCCTGATTTCATTTCTCACATTGTTCCTCATCCACTCCTGAGTTTTTGAAAAGTAAGCTTGCTTTGTGATAGGCACTGGGCTCAACATTGGGAGTGCAAGGAAAGGCAAAAACATGGCGCCCATCCTCAAGAAAGTCACATTCTCATGGGGGAGGCAACATGCAAACAACTTTGTATATGCACGATATCTCAGTCTTTTCCATCTGTTTAGAGTACCGGGTGGAAAGGGCAGTTTCTGAGGTGTGTGGGGTGATAGTTGAGAGGCAGTGTGGTGTAGGGGTTAGAGGACTGGCCTTGGAGCAAGGCAGACTTGGATTTATATCTCACCTCAGACATTTAACAAACTTTTGTCTATGCTGCTGACCATATCACTACTCTGAGCTTCAAATTCCTCAGTAGTAAAAATGAAGGCCATAGGGTCATAGATTTAGAGCTGGAAGGCCAACATACTAATTTCACAGATAAAGACACTGAAGCCCAGAGAGTGACTTGCCCAGGGTTAGCCAGGATCTGGACTTAGGTCTTCCTGATTCCAAGTCAAGCACTCCATTCCATGCTACCTCCTATTTTGATATCAAAGGCCTTTCCGAGTTTCTGAAAACCCAATTTTGTACTTACTCAAGACAGACTTGGAATAATAGATAGAGAGCTGACTTTCAAGCTCAGGAGGCCTGGATTCTAGTCCTGCCTCTGTCATATTCACTGTGTGACTAGATAAGTCACTGAACATGCTCTAGGGAACTCTCCATGACTGAACATTTCAGAGAAGATGCCAGCCTGCACGGGGAGAAGAAGTTTCTTCATTTGGCAAAATCACAAGCCCAATTCTTATTCTTGTGCTTTTTTGGCTTTACAAATGTTCTCCTTGTATCTTTAATCTTCATATCTTAGATTTAGAACTTTTTTATTTATTTTTTTGGAATGGGAAAAAGGCAATTAGGGTTAAATGATTTACCCAAGATCACACAGCTAGTAAATGTCAAGTGTCTGAGGCTGGATTTGAACTCAGGTCCACCTGACTCCAAGGCCAGTGCTCTATTCACTATGCCACCTAGCTGCCTCTTAGATTTAGAACTTGAAGGACTAGATTTAGCATCTTGAAGAACTTCAAGATTATCTAATTTATTCTTTCTAACTTGAAAGATGAGGAAACAAATCTGGAAAAGTGAAATGTCCATGTTAAGGTCACTTGGGTAATGAGTGATAGAGTCAGGATTTGAACCCCAATCCTTTTCCTCCTGTGCCCCACTTCCATCACTTTGACTCTACTTATTCCTACAAATGCTCTTTCAAATTGAATCAATTTTCCCTGATTCTTTAAAAAAGAAAAGGAAAGAAAGAAAAAACCCAAATGAAAAACATCTCTCTCCAACCAACCATATTCTTCCTCTGCTTTCTTCTGTAGCCAAATATGTAGAAAGAAGAATCTGCCCTCTTAGCTTTCTCTTGCTTATCTTCCACTCCTCATTCCTTTGAAGTGTGCCTTTTGCTCTGCTGTGATGGTTCTTCTCTTCCTTGATCTTTTCTCTCTCCTTCCTTGGCCTCCACAATACTGGGCTCCCAGAATTCCCTTGGCTTTCTCACTTTTTCTCTGTCTCCTCCTGCTTCTTCCTAAGAACTGAAAACTTAGGCATTTCCTACCCTCCAGGCATTCTGCAAATTGCTGACCTTGACCTTCATTGCTTCCTGAACACTTTTCTTGATGATCTCATCTACTCCCAGGCCTTAAATGATCACCTTTGTGTGAGTACCTCCAGTCCTTTTTAAAGGGCTGTCCTGTAATATACGAATCAGCTCTGTTCTGTCCTCGAGGACAGAACTTGGAACAATGGTTACAAGTTTTGGATTTGGACTTTGCTTTAAGGAAAAACCTTCCTTTATACTTGGAATGGGCTGCCTTGGGAGGTAGTGGCTTCCTGCTCCCTGGAGAACTTAATACCCAGGCTGAATGATGACTTCTCAAAAATGTAGTAGAGGGGATTCTTGGTCAGGGGTGGCTTGGATTAGATGGATCATAGATTTAGACCTGGAAGGAGCCTTGTAAATCCTTGAGTCTAACACCTTCATTTTCCATATGGGGAAGCTCATGTATAGAGATTGTGCTCAAGAATCATTTAAATGACTTGCCCAGAGGAACAATTTGAACCCAGATTGGACTCATTCTGAGCCTACCTTTATCACATTGTATCTCTAGGCCCTTGATGTTCCTTCTAATTTTGAGGTGGCATGATTCTCAAATCTGTATCTCTAGTTCTAAACTCTCTTCCAGGTCTGTGGCCCAAATTCCTGTCTGTCTGGTGGATATCTTCACCAGGATGTGCCCCAACACTTCAAACATGACCTTTCTCTTAAAAACTATCCTTGATTTGACCAATTCCGTTAATTCCATTTCCCCAGGCTCAAAATCTTGAGGTCCTTTGTCCCTTCTCCTTTACTTTTGCTCTTGACAGGTGTTTGTTGCTGTGTCCTATAGCTTTTTGACTTCTGGAAGGTCTCTCAGATCTGTCATCTAATTCACCCCCATTGCCAGGCTTCTTGTCTAGACTATTTCAACATCTGCCCAACTGGTCTCCTAGCTTCCATCTTATCTCCTTAGGCTAGGCTACACACTAGTCACATTATTTCCTTGGACCTTTGGTATTATGATTAAGGTACCCTCCATTCTCAACCTTTGGTGGCTGTGCACTGCCTCCAAAGCAACTCTAAATCTTCTCCCTGACATTCAAGGCTTTCCATGATATGAGTCTTAATTTATCATTTTCTAGCTATATTGATACAATCTGGAGAAGGGACTTTGGTGGCTATCTAGACAGCCCACTCATTGTACAGATGAGATAACTGAGGCCCAAAGAAGGGAATTGCCAGACATAAATGACAGAGCCAGGATTCAAACCCGCATTATCTGATCCAGAGCCTGTGTTCTTTCCTAGGTAACCTGCTGACTCCAGAAGAGAGCTACAGAAAACATGCTCTAAGAGTTTAGGGGATGGAGAATTTACCTCCAGTTTTCCAATCCTTTGCTTTCAAATCTCACAAAGTTCTTTCCAGCTATCCATGGATATTACTCCCAAATCTATATGTCTAATCCTCCATCTCCAATCGCCTGCTGGACATCTCTACCTGGAAGTCTAATAGGCATCTTAAAGTCATAGCCAAGCCAGAATTTTTTCTCTTCCTCTTTCAACCCTTCATTCTAACTTCCCTTTTCCTCTCTACAGCACCACAAACTAGGGTCCTAACCTGAGAGTCATCATTGACTTTTCCCTCTACCTCCCACCCAAGATACCACTGAGATCTATTTCTCTAGCATCCATCCTCTTCTCTCCAGGAATACCCCAGCCACTCTAAATAAAGCTCTCATCACCTCCCACTAATGCCACTGGGATAACCTTCTAAATGATTCTCCATGTCTGGCCATTCCCTCCAATTTGCCAAATGTATACCTGCCAAACTGATATTTCTAAAGCACGGTTCTAAGTGTCACTCTTTTGCTTAGGAAACTTCAGTGGCTTCCTATCACTTTAGAATAAGGTGCAAACTCTTCTATTAGGCATTTAAAGTCCTTTACCATTTATCTTCAGCTTGTCTTTCTGTGTGGATTGTACATTACAACCGCTTTGTGCATGTTGCTGTTAACTGGTCCACTTGCTGTTCCTAGTCCATGACTGTCTGTCTCTCCCCTCTGCCTTTACACAGACTCTCCCCACATCCCTGTAATTCTATCCCTTCTCCTTCCTCCTCCTGGAGTTCTCAGAGCCTTTCAAGGCTTGCATCAAATGACACTTCCTCCAAGCAACCTTTTCTGATTTCTCTACTTGTTAATGGTGCCAGTCCTGAAATTAGTTCATCTTTTCCTCTCCATGTGGGTGTTTTCACCTCTAGTAGAATGAGAGCTCTTCAGGGTCAGAGCAAGGACTATTTTTGTCTTGGCTTTCCTGGTACCTTGCCCATAGTTAGCTTAATAAATGTTGGATGAATGGAATTTACACCTTCGATGTCTCCCTTGCCTCCATCTCCACCTATTGAAATCTTATCTATCCTTTAAAACTCAGCTCAAATAAGACTGCCTCTGGATGACACTTCTTATTGTTTCTATTCTCTATCCCTTATCCCTGCCTGAAGTTGAAATGATCTCTCATTTCTTTGGGATCTCATAGCATAATATTTGTATCTCCCTTATGAAAGTGCTATTGTGCCTTGGAAAATACCTTGGAGGCAGAGGGCCTGAGTTTGAATTAACTTTGGGCAATTACCTCCTCTCTCTGAATCTCAGTTTCCCCATTTTAAAAATGAGGGTGGATTAGATGGCCCTTGAAGTCCTTTCTAGTCCTAACTCTCTGAGTCTCTCATCCTGCTTATCTCATGCTACTAGGTATTATATGTTTGGGTCATATCACTCTGAAGCCAGGAATCAGTAGGGTGTACTAGGAAGCAGATTAGATTTTGAACCAGTGATTCTGGGTTCAAATCCTAGCTCTGTCATTTACTGCCTGCATGACCTTGGAAAAGTGTTTGATTTTTCCGTATCTATGAAATGAGAAGGTTAGACTGGGTTACCTTTGAATTCCCATAAGCTCTAGTGCTTCCATGATCTTCTGGCCCTTGAGGGCCAGGGGTTTCACTCAGCATTGATCCTAGTGCTTAGTACATAAGAAGTGTTCAGGAAATGTGTGAACTATTTTTTTTTTTTGATGTTTGAGAGTCAGGTCAGATGTCTCTTACTTGTTGCCTATCAGAGGAATTCAAAAGTGAAATCTTTAGGTGGGGGATTTGGGGAGCTTTGACAAGTCATTGGAATGGTTTCCCATTCCAGTTCGGTGTGCTAAGATGATACATGTAAAGCCCAAGGCTTCCTCTGTCAGGAGTCCATAGAAGCCAAATCAAGGAGCAGCTTCATCCCTCATACCTTACTCACAGCTCTTAGCAACTGCCTTGAAATAACTAAACCCAGGGAAAGATATTTTGGGCCAGTGTTGGCTTTAGTTAATTCGGTTTGTCAAAAACTGAGAGCTAGCAAAGGGCATGAAGAATGTTCTGAGTAAAAGAACAGGAGGAGGAAGCTGAGGACCATGTACAGAAATAGGGAATAGCGTTGTGGTTTTATTTTTTTGGGGTGGTGAGTTGAGTTGTGATTTTCTGAGTGTAGGGAAAATAAGCCAATCCTTTTTTAAAAAAAAACTTTGAAATTTAGCTTTAAAAAAAAATTCCAGATTTAACAACCACTAAACAAAGTAGCCACTTTTCATAAACTAATCATTGTTTTTTGAAAACCAGATAGCCTTACAGTGGAATCAGGAGAAGTCAGAAACCTGCTTATTACATATTTTGTAGCTACTATGCTTTCTATCCAGATTGCTGAGTGGATAAAATCAGAGTTTTGGCCCTCAGAGAAGGGGATCCCAGCTGAGTATGTT
Organism: Pseudochirops corinnae; assembly: GCA_028646515.1. Taxonomy (NCBI): domain Eukaryota; kingdom Metazoa; phylum Chordata; class Mammalia; order Diprotodontia; family Pseudocheiridae; genus Pseudochirops; species Pseudochirops corinnae. The sequence continues at coordinate 171,617,039 of CM053591.1, forward strand.
CACTCTTGGATATGCATAGAGGAATGTGACAAGATGGACAAAGCACTGATGGCCTCTGGGGACCTGAGTTTGAATCCCAGCTTGTCACTTACTACTTATGTGACCTCCATATGGCAATGATTGTTGATGGATCCTATAACAATTTATTATTATTATAATATTATTATTATTAACTTATAGCTTTGTAGAATTACCTAATGACTTGCCTGTGGTTACCTAGCTAATATGCACCAGAGGAAGGATGTCAGCCCAGGGCTTCCTGTTTCCCAGGCTAACTCTTTAATCACTATATTGCTCAGCCTCTTGGCTGTAGGGTCAGGCAGTAGTGTCCTGTACCACCTTCAAATAGAAACAAGGGCCACCAAATTATGCATGAGGATCCCTGTACCCTGCATATTGACTTAGAGAAAAACACTTCAATATCTATGTTTATTGTAATTTATTTTGTTAAATATTTCTCATTTACTTTTTATTCTGGTTCAGGCCATGCTTGGGAGTGTTGTGTGCCACATATGACTCACAGCCTTTGTGTTTGACACTTCTGGTGAAGGGTACATGAAAGAGGGCAGAAGTAGGAAGGGAGGCTGCATCTCTTCTGTGGCAATAGGGAGCCGCTGATAGTTTTGGGTAGGGGAAAGACATCATGCATCTCAGTCAAAAAGTATCGATCAGGCACTTACTACATATCAGTCACTGTCATAGGTGCTGGGGATACAAAACCAAAAGTGAAATAGTCTCTGCTTTCAAGAAGTTTATACTCTGTATCTGTAGCAAGAAGACTAATATGTTTGGGGCAGAGTATAATTTGAAGTGGAAATGACTAAAGGCAATATGACCAGGTAGGCAGCTGTTGAAATGGTCCAGATGAGAGTTATTAAGGGCCTAGAAGAGCATAGAGTTATTGGGAATGTCTGGTCTCCTAAAAATCAAACAAGGACATATAACTTTCATTGGAGGTTTTTCAGAAGAGGTGAAGTGACCCACTGGGTATGTTGTAGTTAGGCTTTGTTTACTTGGTATGAGTTGAACTAGATGACCATTGAGGGCCCTTCTGACTCTAAAATTCTGTGGTGTTTTTTTTGTTTGTCTTTTAAGAAAGTAATTTGCTCTTATTTTTAATTAATTAATTAAATTTTTAGTAATTTGCTTTTGTTTTTGATTAATTAATTTTTTTTTAGTAATTTGCTTTTATAGGAGAACACTTAGGTTGCTTTATACATGTTTTAATAATAACAATTGGTGTCTCATCTAGTGCCTTAGGAGTTACCAAGCATTTTACATATTATCTCATTTGATCCTTCCAGTGTAGATGGCTACTATAGAGATCATCACCTTCATTTTATCATTGAGAAAAGTGAGGCCCAGAGATAAAGTGATTTGCCCTGAGTCACATAGCTAATAGGAATCGGAGGTAGAATTTTAATCCTGGTCTTTCTGACTACAAGTCCTGAACTCTTTCCAGTTATCTTTACTTGCCAAGATGCTATGTAGCTGTAGATTTAGTTTTTCATAAATAGTTTGGACAGACAATAAAGGAAGCTGCTGGTAATGCATGGGGAAATTCAGTATACCTCATACATCGTGGTGTTGAGCAGTGAGCCTGAAACAGAGCAATGAAAATGGGCCCTACTTCAGATTTTCCCTCTGATTTATTGTGTTCCGGCATTTTGATTGTGTGTCTGCTATTCAATGAGCACTAAAATTGGCTGGTGATCAGATTAATGATAGCACTGGTCCCTAGCTACTTCAAGTCTGATATAATTAGTTAATTAAATTTGGAGGGGGAAAAAACAGGAAGCAAATTATTGGGTAAATGTCTCAATAATCAGGGTGTTCTTTAGTATTTCTAAATTAGAAATTGACAGGAGTAGGGCAGCATGTTCTAGGGAAGTAATGTAGAGAGTGGTACCATGGACAGAGCCCTAGATTTATAATCTTCTCTCCAGGTTTGACCTTGGGCAAGTCACTTAACTTTTGTGTCTCAGTTGTCTTATCTGTACAATAAGGGCATTGGATTAGTTGACCTCCAAGGCCCCTTCCAGCTCTAGTTCTGTAATATTACCCTTACATGTAAGAGTTGTAGGCACAGGGAGACCAATTCAAATTAGAAACAACAGTATCTTAATCTGGAGTTCATGGGCCTCTAAGGGGTCTGTGGATACATTTCAAGGGGTCTTTGAGGTTGTATAGGAAAAAAAGATTACATCTTTATTTACATTAACCTATAGCTCAAATTGAGTATTTGTTCCAATTAGGAGTATAGGCGACAAACATTTTTCTGAGAAGGGGTCCCTTAGGGTCCCCCAAATTGCCAAACAGTTTATGACACAAAAACATGTAAAGCACAAAAACGTGACCCAGAGCCTTATGTTTCACCAAATACTTGACATATGTTGGTGCATTTGATCCCCATGACAGCATTGCAAAGTAGGTATTACAGGTGCCACCTTGGTTTTACAGATGAGGAAACAGGGTCAGGGAGATAAAGGCTTTACAGGGTCAGGAAGATACAGGCTTTTGTGTGGCTTCCAGGTAATGATTCAAGGTCTGCTGACCACAGAGCCATGGGTAGAATGATGAGAGGGTTGAGGAAAAGGATAAGATTGGGTTGGAGTTACTGGAATAAGAAATGTGAAGAAAAACAGAGCTGTAGACTAATAAAATAGAACCAAGATACAGAGAACATCTGGAACAGCTAGTGGAGATAATAGCTCCCATTTATGTGTTGCTTTGAGTTGGGAAAAGTCATTTTCCATTGTCTCATTTGATCCTTTCAATAATGCTGTGAAGCAGGTGCTATTATTCTGATTTTATAAATGAGAAATCTGAGAACTCAGAGTATTGGGTGATCTGTCTGTGTCAATGCAGAAAGTGTTTGAAACCCAATTTGAGTTTGGGTCTTCTTGGTTCTAATCAAGTACTCTAATTTACTATTTATTCATTGCTTCCTATTCTTTTTTTTTTTGCCTTAAAATACTTTTTTTTTTCTGCTTTTTTTTGGAGGGGCAATTGGGGTTAAGTGACTTGCCCAAGATCACATGGCTAGTAAGTGTTAAGTGTCTGAGGTTGGATTTGAACCGAGGTCCTCCTGACTTCAGGGCCGGTGCTCTATTCACTGTAGCACCTAGCCACTCCCCTATTCTTTCTTTAAAAATTATTTAATTTATTTTTAGTTTTCAATATTCACTTCCATAAGATTTTGAATTCCAAATTTTCACCCCATCTCTCCCCTCTCCCCACCCCAAGATGGTGAGTAGTCTGATATAGGCCTTATATATACATTCATATTGAATCTATTTTTGCATTAGTCATGTTGTAAAGAAGAATTAGAGCCAATGGAAGAAACCATGAAAAAGAAAAAACAAACAAAAATAGAAAAAATAAGAGAGAGAACAAATAATACACTTCAATCTGATGGAATCTTAATAAAGCTGCCCCCAGCCCCAATATTCAAACTTTCTTATAGGCCCCACTGAGCAGCTGGCCACTGCCCCTACCTAGACACTCACTTCCCTTTCCCCCACTCAATATCCTAACTTCTTCATATATGCTTCACTGCTCATTAGAACAAAAGGTGTGTCTGTGAACTCATATTTCTCACAGAAAGAGCAGGAGTGTCCATCTGATGGGATCCCAGCCACTGCTCCCAGACCCATTCCTCATATTTCCCACGTGTGTCCATGTACTCAGCCACAACCACATTCATCTTGTCTTAGGACCACAATACTCGGCCAGTCAGAAAGCAGCACCACCAGCATGTCCAACCAGGATGTGGACCCCGAAACAATAGAACAGACTTTCCCTAAGTAGGACCTGCCCGGTAATAGCAAAAGCTGGCCTTTAGGTGAACTTGTGATGCAAAGGCTTATTATAGTATCATTATCATACTTACATACCCACCCTTCCCCATGGGTTTTTCTATATGTGTTATGGGTAATCACATGCACAGTTCCATTGTGACTAGGACCCATCCCCTATTAATTCCTTAACAACCTCCTCCTGCCTTTTTAATGTTCATAATTTCTATTATAAAATTACATCTTTACCCTCCACCCCAAATGTTTACATGGACTATTTGTGCCCAACCTGTGTAGAACATTCTGAGTTCATGTTAGTCTGATCGGCCACAGTTGGATACGTTGAAACTTGACTCTTGCATAGTGGTGGCATTTTGGTCCTCTTGGAGAATGAAAGACAACAACCAATCAACTATACAAATCCATCTTGCCTTCTCTGAAGTTCCTGGTTCCTCTTGGAACTTATCCTGCTTCCTAAGAGGTGTCAGTCTCAACAAATGCCTATACTTGGATTAGAGGTGGTCTGACTCTGAATTCTTTGGGACATTTCCACACCAGCACATCATGAAAGCACAGCAAATCCGCATTTAGAGTCCATAGTTCTTTTTCTGAATGTGGACAGCATTTTCCATCCTGAGTCCTTTGGAATTGTCTTGGATCCTTGCATTGCTAAGAAGAGATAAGTCTATCAAAGTTAGTCATAACACATTGTGACTGTTACTGTGTACAGTGTTCTGGTTCTGCTCACTTCACTCAGAATCAGTTCATTCAAGTCTTTCTAGGTTTTTTGAAGTCTGCCTGCTCATCATTTCTTACAGAAAAATAGTATTCCATTATATTCATTTACTACAACTTATTCAGCCATTCCCCAAGTGATGGGCATCCCCTCAATTTCCAATTCTTTGTCACCACAAAAAGAGGTGCTATAAATATTTTTGTACATGTGGGTCCTTTTCCCATTTTTGTCATCTCTTTGGGATATAGACCTAGTAGTGGTATTGCTAGCTCAAAGGGCATGCACATTTTTATAGTCCTTTGGGCACAGTTCCAAATTGCGCTTCAGAATAGTTGGATCAGTTCACAACTCCAACAATAATGCATTAAATGTTCCAATTTTCCCACATCTTCTCCAGCAATTATCATTGTTCTGTTTTGTCATGTTAGCCAATCTGATAGGTGTAAGGTAGTACTGAAGAGTTGTTTTGATGTGAATTTCTCTAATCAATAGTGATTTAGAGCATTTTTTCATATGACTATAGATAGCTTTAATTTCTTCATCTGAAAACTGCCAGTTCATATCCTTTGACCATTTATCTCTTGGGGAGTGACTTGTATTCTCATAAATTTGACTCATTTCTTTATGTATTTTAGAAATGAGGGGGTGGCTAGGTGGGACAGTGAATAGAGAGCACTGGCCCTGGAGTCAGGAGTACCTGAGTTCAAATCCGGCCTCAGACACTTAACACAAAAACTAGCCATGGTTAAGTGGACATGACCTTGGACAAGTCATTTAGCCCCAACTGCTCTCCAAAAAGCAAAAAAAAAAAAAAAAAAAAAATGAGGCCTTTATCAGAGACACTGGTTGTAAAAATTATTTCCCAGTTTTCTGCTTCCCTCCTAATCTTGGTTGCATTGACTTTGTTTTGTGCAAACTCTTTAATTTAATGTAGTCACAGTTGTCCATTTTACATTTCATAATGTTCTCTATCTCTTGTTTGGTCATAAATTCTTCCATTCTTCATAAATCTGACAGGTAAAATACTCCTTGCTCTCCCATTTTGCTTATAGTATCAGCCTTTATATCTAAATCATGTACCCATTTTGACTTTATTTTGGTATATGGTGTAAGATGTTAATCTATGCCTAGTTTCTGCCATACTGTTTTCCAATTTTCTCAGCAGTTTTTGTCAAATAGTGAATTCTTATCCTAGAAGCTGGAGTCTTTGGGTTTATCAACTGGTAGATCACTATAGTCATTGACTACTGTTTCTTGTGCACTTAACCTATTCCACTGAACTATCACTCTGTTTCTTAGCCAGTAACAAGTAGTTTTGATGACTGCTGCTTTATAATACATTTTAAGATCTTGTATGGCTAGGTTACCTTTCCTACATTTCTTTTCATTAATTCCCTGGATATTCTGGACCTTTTTTTTTTTCCTTCCAGATGAATTTTGTTGTTATTTTTTTCTAGCTCTATAAAATAATTTTTGGGTACTTTGGTATGACACTGAATAGGTAAATTAATTTAGGTAGAATCATCATTTTTATTATATTGGCTTGACCTACCTATGAGCAATTGATGTTTTTCTAATTATTTAGATCTGACTTTATGTGAAAAATGTTTTTTTAATTGTGTTCATATAGTTCCTGGATTTGTTTTGGCAGGTAGACTCCCGATGATTCCTATTCTTTAGATGGAAAAGGTCTTTTAGAATTTCTGAAAAGCCAGTTTTATACTTATTTTCAATGGGACAGGCCATCTGATTTTGTTCTTTGTCATATGCGAGATAAAGGACTGGGGATTTTATTGGCTTGAGAGATTTCCCAGTGCAGGAATTCCTTCCACCATTTTAAATTGTAGTCTCTCTGTGACATAATAGTTAAGTCCTATGGAATTGTCTGAATCAGTGTAAGAAGGAGGATGTGACCTCAAGTTTTCCCGACTCCAAGCCTAGCACCTTTCTTTATGGTATGCTATTAAAAATCTGTCCTTTATCTTTTTCTGTTGAAGTAGAAGGGCTTACTTTCTGTAACTTGTAGGGGAATTTTTCTTTTGAAGGGGCCTAGGCCTATGATTTTCATTGTTATAGGAAACTCGTTCTATTGGTGTAGAATGGCAGTTTTTCTGTAAGTTGTCATTTTAAGATCATAGATCTTGCATTGGAAGGGACCCCAGAGGTCATTGTGCTCCACGCTTTCATTTTACAAAGGAGGAAATCAGGGCCCAGGAAAATTGCATGGGGCATGGAGAAATTAGGTGCCTTTCCTAGGGTCACAAGTCAGTATGGATCAGAGGTTGCTTTGACCCCAGTTCTTTTCACTTCTCAATGCTGGCCCTCCAGCTGCCACATTATACTGTAGTTCATAAAAATTTTCATTGGCATCACATATGTTAGTTTTAAGTTGTACACATATTTCCCAGGGTAATACCCTTTCCCACAGAAATCTTAGCACAGTAATTCTAATGTGGAAATCACAAACAGTAGGTGTTTAATAGATGCACATAGTAGGCACTTAACTGATATTCATTGGTTGTTTAATTGAAATACTTGTTTGCCTCACTGACAAAAGGGAAAGCCATTTGTCCAGTTTGAGCAGTCTTACAGTGTTTTAGCATATCATGTTTCTACAATCTGGAGCATTTAATGCACACTTATGGAACATTTTCTTCCTTGGATGGACCAGATCTGGTAGTTGTTCTGGAGTTTGCATGAAGTTAGGAGCAGCTTTTGCCTTGTTTCAGGGATTCTTATACTGGTCAGCCAGCCCCCAAATGCTTCCAGGCTGCTTTATTTTTAAATGAGGTCATTTATATTTATAGCTACAAAATCATGGCTTTGGTTGTAACTTAATTTAAAAATCAAATCATTGGAGACAAACCATGCCTTCATTTTTATTAGCATCTATGTGCTGCTCCTTAGGGGCAAGCCTGTGTGCTGTATAACAACACTGTCTTATCAGCAAAAATGTCCAGGGTAGAGAGAACACGCTCTGAGGAGGAAATTTATGAACCCAAATTGGGGGAAAACCCCAAGAAGAGTATTGAGAGCCTTACATTTTTTTCTATTCCCTCTGCTCCCAGCCACTTAATAATATTTTATTTTTTTCAATTACATATAAAGATAGTTTTCAACATTTACTTTTATTAGAGTTTGAGTTCTAATTTTTTTTCTTCTTCCTTCCCTCTCCTTTCCCCTCCCCAAGACGTCAAGCAGTCTGATATGAGCCTCACATTTTTGTTACTGAATCATAGGTTTAGAGCTGGAGTGGCCCCAACAATCTTGGTTTAGCTCTCTCTCTCTCTTTTTTTCTTTTTGGAGAGGAGAAGGCAGGGCAATTGGAGTTAAGTGACTTGCCCAAGGTCACATGGCTCGTTAATTGTCAAATGTCTGAGGTCGGATATGAACTCAGGTCCTCCTGACTCCAGGGCCAGTGCTCTATTCACTGCACCACCTAGATGTCCAAGCTCTCTTGTTTTTTAAACAGAGAATGAAACTGAGGCCCAGAGATGTTAAGTGGTGTCATTGTCACACAGCAACTAAATGTCAGGCAGGATTCGAGCCTAGATCTATGAAGCATAGAGTTAGGCTTGCAAAGGGATGTGAGGCATCTCTGAGTGCAACCTCCTAATTTTGTGGACGATGAAACAGATCCAAAGAAGCCAAAGTGACTTGTTCTGAGTTTTTATTGAATCCAGGTCTTGTGACTCTAAAGTCAGTATTCTTATCTTGCTTGTTACTGTCAAGAGCAAGTTGAGATCTTGATATCATGGTGTTATAGTAAGCTGGAGAAGACACAGTCCCTTTTAAAGTGCCTTCACTGCTTTCTTAAATGTGGATTAGCATTTATGTCCAGTTGTTTTAGTCATGTCTGGCTCTCCATGACCCCATTTCTTGGCAAAGATACTGGAGAGGTTTGCCATTTCCTTCTCCAGCTCATTTTACACATGAGGAAACTGAGGCAAATGGGGTTAAGTGACTTGCCCAGGGTCACACAGCTAGTAAATGCTGAAGATCAGATTCAACTCAGGTCCTCCTGACTCCAGGCCTGACACTCTCCACTGCATGACATTTTAGTATTTATAATGTTTTGTAATTAGGTAAGAACGGGCCCCCTCTGTTACCTGCAGTTCTATTATCTGGTATACAAGGGAAGGATGAAAAAAAGCCCCAGGATCCAGGGGGGAAAATAGATACCTTTAGAAGAAATGATGTTTAATGTAGCAAGCTTATTTTATGTAGTATCTATTAGAGAAGACAGATGAATACTGTCCCTAGTTTAAAAATTCTGTTCAAACATAAAATCATACCCCTCACTTGAGAGGCATCATTCCATTGGATCCCAACAACAAGCTAGGAAAGCAGATACTTGCAGAAAATCTGCCCCTTCGATTTCATTGATGGTAGGGAACTCTTGGTGTGAAAACTCTATCAGGGCCAAACTGTGATGTTTCTGTAACTTAGTCCTAGAGGGATGTCTGCTAGGACTGGAGAAGGCACAAACACAATCAATGTGTGTCAGAACCAGATGTTCCTGACTCCAAGACCAGCCCTCTATCCCTTTTGTGGGGGAGGTAGATACTTAGGGGTTATCATCCCTATGCTGCCTCTTAGGGAGCAGATATTTTCGAGATTATCACTCCTATCCTACAGATGAGGAAAACAGGCTCAGGGATGTTAAGTGACTTGTTTAGGGTCATGCAGCTGGTTAAATCCTAGAGAGAGTCACTTCCTTGAGAGTAGGGATTTGTTCTTTTGTCTTTGTATTTCTAGCACGTAGCATATTCCTGGCATACAATAAAAGTTTAATAAATGCTTGTGGAATGGATAAATGGAAGTGTCAGTGGTAGGATTTGAACCTAGGTTTCTCTTACCTCTCAAATCTAGCCCTCTTCATTATACGGACTGCTGAGCAGAGTCAACAAAAACACAAATAATATGGAATTGAATACTAATTGCAGCGCTCCTCAAATATAAGAAGTCAGCGCTGTTTAAGTCCTAATAACAATGGACTCCTTCATCTTGCCCCCTAGACTTTCTATCCAGACTAACTTTTAAATATAAACCTCTTAGTCATTCTTTGATTTTTAATAATTTAAATACACATTTGAGGGAATCCTGCACCCCTCTTGTTTTGTTACCTTGCATTATCTGAAACAATTAAAAAAAAAGTCTTGCTCAGGCTTCCGCCCCCTCCTCCACATTATTCTGTATCCTTTCTTACGTTAACCATTGGTGCAGGTGTTAGAGGAACACAGACAAATTGGGATGATAGCATAAGCAAAACAGTCTAGAAGTCAGATGGCTTTATCCTCTGGACAAATGTCAATAACTTTGGATTATCTGGCCCAATAACAGCAGGGTACAATATCTAGTGCAGTCGATTTGGAGTTGGAAAACCTGGGGACAAATCCCACCCTTATGTGACCTTGGGTGAGTCACTGCTCATCTCTGGGACTCAGTTTCCTCCTCAGTAAAATAAGAGGGGAGGTTAGATCAGATAGCCTCTGGGAGCATATCAGACTTACTCTGAGATCTTCTGAAACCATTTGAGAGGACTGAGAATGGCATTTAGCTCCTATCCAGGCAGGAACGTGTGAGTGTTTTTAAGTTAGAAAAAAGTACAGGGATCTTGGGGGAAACTCAATGTATTTTCAGAGTTTTACAAATTTCATTTCTCCTGGTTTTGGTGCAAAATCTTCCCTCTGGCACCTTTTCTGTTTTATTGGTAATGCAGTGGATAGAGTGCTGGATCTGGAGTCAGGAAGACCTGAGTTAAAATACAGCTTCAGACACTTACTAGTTGTGTGACTTAGGGCAAAGTCACTTAACCCTGTTTGTCTCAGTTTCCTCATCTGTGAAATGACTAGGAGAAGGAAATGGCAAACCACTTCAGTATCTTTGCCAAGACACTCCAAATGAAGGCACAAAGAGTCGGACATAACTGAAGTGACTAAACAACAATAAAGAAACTGATTGGCTACTTTTAGATCAGGAATTAACCAATTCTCATGCTAGAGTCTGTGTGGAGTTCAGTGAGGTGATTTTTTTTGGTAGTGCTAAAAATATGAAATATGTGTATTGGGTCTGGATTCAGTGGGTACAGATCCTGTGTGACTTTGGGTAAGTCACTTTCCTTCTCTGAGACACAGTTTCCTCATCTGTCAAATGAGGGTATCAGTTTAGATCAGGGATTGTTAACCAGTGGTCTATGAACTTAAATTTTTTTTATAATTATCTCAATATAATCACTATCCTTTGCAATCTTATGCATTTTATTTATATTTTAAAATAAGTTCTGAAAAATATCTTGTTTTTTCACATCATCATAATTTCCTCCAGTCCCAGAGAACCTTCCTATATTGCAAATAATATCTTTATTAAAAAGAAAATGAGGGGAAAAATCAACATAACTGGTCAATACATTGAAAAAAAGACTGAAAACGTGCAATGTACAGCCTGTCTGCCGAGGAGTGGCGCGGAGACATCTTCTCATATCTGTTCCTTTTACATTTTGAAACATTGAATTTTGTGGGGTTTTTGTGGTTGTTCCTTTCTATGTATTTTATTTTGTGCATATAAATGGTTATTCTGAGGAGAGACCCACAGGCTTTGCCAGACTAACTCTGCCAAAGTGATCTGTGATGCATAAAGGTTAAGAAACCTGGGACTAAATGATAGCTAAAGTTCCTCCCTACATAGTTTCCGTACATGAAATTACTTTGTATTTCCTTTTTGTATTTTTTTGTATTTCACTTATCTTGGTATACATTGTATCTTCCTAGTTCAAAAAGGATTTGAGTTCATGTAGAGCTTTACTTTTGTCCTTTTCTAACTTTTGTCCAGCATAGAGCCAGGCAAATAGGTGTTTAATCTATGTTGGATGAATGAATGAATGAGTGTTGATTTAAAAAAAAACAACAGTCACATGACTGAAAAACTTTGCTGGTGACAATGACTTCTGCCACTCTGTTTCTAGGGTAAAAATCATAGCAAGAAACTCCGGAATTACTATGCGGCGAGTAGCTGTCCACCGTCTACCAGAATGAGCAATATAGTGGAGCCTGTGCCCCCTCCTGTTGTGCCAGCTCCCCCCCAGGTAAGGTGGGAAGAAATGTTGGTCAGAAAGTTCTCACCTTTCTTAGAAATAAAATCTTGTCTTACTCACTGAGTAACTTTTTCAGGCAGATGTTTTATGGCAGATGGGAGCTGGAAGATTAATGGATAGTCAAGAATGACAGCTGTTTAATTTTTTTATGCAGACTCATTATCAGACAGGTGACCAAATTTTCCTGGAATGTGGTCCTGTCTCTCTCTCCTCATTCAGGGGCCTGGTTTTGATGGACGCAAAGTTTTGTTAGCCTTAGTAGTGGAGATTCTACATTGAATGTGACTCAGAGGTGATAACAGTATAGTTAATGGGAGTCTGTCTCTCTGTAATCTTCCACTTCCTAGGTTAAGTAAATCTGGTCTGCCAGACTGAGAGGAAGGAGTGATTTCTAGGCTGTTCCTGAATGTGCCATCGGAGGACCTCATTCCGTCACAAATAATCCCTTTTCCTGGCTACCTAGCAGGAAGCCTGATTTAAGCTCCTTTTGGACTCCAGCATCAAGTGAAAAACTTGAACAAAAATCTAAATTCATCTCTGAGCCAAAATTCAGAGATCTTTGAAGAATAACTCAAGGGGTGTAAATTTCAGAATTAGACAAGACAGAAGGAGTCTGTTCCTTCATCTGCCTTGGATTCATCATATAGACTGTTGGGTAAAATATCCATCAGTCAATTAGGCACTGTGCCAGGATTGGGGTGGGGGGGATACAAGAAAGAGTGAAATAGCTCCTGCCTTCAGGCAGCTGCCTGTTCTTTTTGGGGAGGGAGGGGGCAGAAATTCTGTTTCTTTCCACTTCAATTTGCAGGCCATAAAGTAGGAATAATAATACTAGCCACCCACACTATTTTCCATTCCCTAAAATGAAATGACGCCCCCCAAACCAAGCAACCTTACTGAACTGCTAAATTTCATGAGTTTCTTAGGAAATATGAGAAATACAATGCAGAATCATGAGTCAAGATGGGACCTTTAGAGGTTGGCTTCTTGAGTTGAGTGGTTTTTACTTTGGTGGTGTCCTAGGTAGACTCTGGGTTCATCTAGAATGTTAGAGCAGGTCCTGCTGCTACTTGCATGTTGTTTGGCTGACACAGGATACAGACTTATCTACTTGTCAGTTGGTATGGGGGGAGGGTGGTTCCCTTTGGGGGATGGGTTGGACTAATGGTTATCGATGTACCCTTTAACTCTCTTATTCCATTATTCTGTGAAAAACATGTCTCTGTACTAAGTGACAATTACTTGAAATTCATCCAACACGACTGAAGAATACTGGGCAGATATGAATGGAGCTGCTTAAGTCTTAGTATAGCTTTCAATGGTAAGAGGAAATGACTGGGGTACAGAAGAATCTCAGTAGGGTTTTTAGGGTTCTCCTAATTGATTTTGTCATCCCTACTGCCCTCTAATCCAAACAGTTCTTCCTGACTTTTGGTTAATTATGTCATCATCTCTAAGTAACCTAGATTTGAAACCATAGGACCATATTTTTCTTCTCTGACCTCCTTAGACCAGTGGTTCTCAATCTTCCTAATGCCATGACCCTTTAACACAGTTCCTCATGTTGTGGTGACTCCCAATCATAAAATTATTTTTGTTGCTACTTCATAACTGTAATTTGGATGTATTTTCATTGTTACAAATTGAATATAACCCACAGGTTGAGAACCAATGCCTTAGACAGTCACTATCAAGGCTTGTAAGTTTTCCAAAAGCATTTCAACAGCTCCTCCTTTTCTGTCCCCACTGCCACACCCTAAGTTTGGGCCTCAGTTCTGTTCATATTGGAAGTTTTTGTAGTATTCAAGATTGTGTGTGTGTGTGTGTGTGTGTGTGTTGTTTTCCTCATTCTCCACTTAATTTCACTTTGTATCAGTTCATGTGTCTTTCCAGATTTCTCTGTATTCATCAGTTTCATTGTTTCTTGCAGCAAAGTAAGTTTGTGATGTTCATGTACCACGATTTGTTTAGCTCTTCCCTAGTGGGCATCCACTTTGTTTTTGCTACTATAGGTATTTCTGATGCAAATATTTTTGCTTATATGGGGCTGTTCTTATTGTTATTGATCTCTTGGGGTATAGACCATAGGGTCTTGTATGCGATAGGCATTCAGAAAATATTTGTTATTAGTCACTGATTGTGAGAGACTACACAATGTAGTGGATAGAGGGTCTGGTTTTGGTGTGGTTTTAAGTACTGCCTTTGTTGCATGTTGCTGTGTGACCCTGGACAAGTTGCTTTACCCCTCAGTGCCCCAGACACTCTTACAGACCATGAGCTAGAAATAAGCTGCTGATTCTCATTGGTAGAGGGGACTTCCACATTGGTAACTCATGGACAAAACCTTAGGCTTAGACTGTACTTGTTCTGCTTTCATGCTTGCTTACTCCCTGATCTTTGTCTAGTCATTTCAATCATGTCCAACTCTCCATGACCCCATTTGGGGTTTTCTTGGTAGAGATACTGGAGTTGTTTTGCTATTTCCTTCTCTAGCTCATTTTACAGATGAGGAAACGGAAGCAAGCAGGGTGAAGTGACTTACCTAGGGTCACACAGCTAGTATGCGTCCGAGGCTATACTTGAACTCAGGTCTTCCTCACTCTAGGCCAAGTGATCTATCCACTGCAGCGCCACCTAGCGGTCTCTGTCCTCCCCCTTTTTCCCCTACCCCCAGTTAATTCTGGGATGAGATTTATTTAATTTTTTCCTGGTAAGGTTTCTTAGGCCTTATTTTCAAAGATTTGGCTGATACCTGATCTCAGTTTTTACTTCACCATAATTTCAATTTCTTTTTCTTCAATTCAAATTCTTTAGTTGGTAATCAACTATTCACATATTTAAATATAGGTAAAGGGTTATAACACAAAATCACAATTAGAGAATTATCTTCTTTCTTTAAAGAACCAAGACCTCCTACCAGTGAAAATAAAAGAATCTTATTCTTTTTGTCTTGAAAGGAGCTTATGCTAAACTTGTCATACTTCTCCAGATTTCCTAAGAAGGGAGTCAAGAATCCTAAGTGACTCTACAAGGGTCATAGAGGGATGGTAAAGATGTCATTCTTAGGGAGCATGGGAAGAGTGCTATAGTTGGAGTTAAAGGATCTGGGTTTGAATCTTGACTCTGCCACTTAGGACCATAAAATCATAGATTTAGAACTGGAAGGGGCATCAGATGCCATCCAGCCTCAGCCCTTCACTTTAGAGATCCTCATCTCATCAGCTGAAGCCTGGAGGGATTAAATGACTTGCCCAGGGGCTTTTTACCTATGTGACCTTAAGGTCACTCTACCCATCTTGTCTTAAAAATCCTCATTTATAAAATAAAGGGGTTGGACGTCTCTTTCAGCTTTCAATCCATGACACTGTAATTCCTGAAGTGGCTGTTCAATGCTAAGGAGGGCCTTTGAGAGGGGCCAAAGAACTCAGCTTTCTTGTGAGTTCTCTATCAGATGATGCCATTTCCCCCTTTGCTTGTCTGTTGTCAGGTGGAAATTTCCAAGCCCGGCAGCAGAGTGATCAGGGCCACTGAGAATGACTACTGCAAGCTCTGTGATGCTTCCTTTAGCTCCCTCGCTGTGGCCCAGGCTCACTACAAAGGGAAGAATCATGCCAGGAGGACGCGTCTGGTGGAGGCCCAGAACAACGTGTCTTTGTAGGTATCGCCCAGCTTGGTCTAAGTCTGCTGACATAGTGGGTGGGGCTTGTGGACAAGACACGCTACTTGGAATGGACTTCTTGTCACATCTCTGTCTCCATCTTTTCCCCATTACCCCCTTTTCCTGTTTTTCTTCTTCAGGGATTCATCGGAGGTGAGTCAACGGAGGACCCGGAAAGAAGGGAATGAATATAAAATGATGCAAAATAGGAGGAATGCATATGCTCTTCAAAATAATACAGGTACCTTAGATGTCTCCTCCTAATTTGCCTGTAGCCAGTGTAGAGAAATTGTCTGAAAAAAATTGTTTTTGTTTCTCATCACATACCCTGATAATTTGTGGAGTAGTAATTCCTTTGTTAGTGTGGCGTTGTGGGCAGAGTG
>CM053591.1:171633205-171653704 GCA_028646515.1 Pseudochirops corinnae
GGAGATGAAAAGAAAGGTGAACTAATAATAATTACAGTAATAATGATATTCCTATTAAATATTGTTATATATCAAAATAGCTAGCATTTATATAGTGCTTTAAGGTTTACAAATATCTCATTTCATCCATTCAAAAACCAGTCCCTGCTCTCAAGGAACTCATACTTCTTATGCAAATGAAATTGCTTTGGGACCAAAAAATTGGGGAAGAAAATTAGAATATTTGACTCCCAGACTTAGATAAGTGAGAAGTAGAATGTGCTTTGCTTTTGTCCTTTTCTAGAATTCTTGTTGCTTTCATTCTAACCATTCACATTGTGGTTTCCTTATCAGTTTCCTTATCTGTTTCCTCTAATATTTGCCAGGTGGATGATTTGAGCTTGGCTGTGCATATGGGCTCCATCAGCTTATTTCAGGATTTTCTTTTTAACTTCTCTAGGCATATTCTGATATGTTCTCTTCCCCTAATAACATATACTCTTTAACAAAGAAAAACAATTCAGCAAAATTGACTGACAAAGCAACTAAGTCTGCTAGTGTATCCAACATTAAAAAAAATCATTAATATGTTTATTTTTAGTTTTTAACATTCACTTCCATAAGATTTTGAGTTTTGAATTTTCTCCCCCAGTCTCCCCCCACAAGGTGGTGTGCAATCTGATATAGACTCTACTTAAACATTTGTATTTAACATGTTTTCACATTAGTCATGATATAAAGAAGAGTTAGAACTAATGGGAGGAACCATAAGAAGGAAGAAACCAAACAACAAAAGAAAAGGAGAGTGAATAGTCTGCTTCCCTCTGTATTCAGACTCCAGAGTTCATTCTCTGGTTGTGGATGGCATTTTCCATTGTTAGTCTTTTGGAGTTATCTTAGCTCCTTGCGTGCTGCTAAGGACTAAGTCTGTCAAGGTCAGTTGTTGCACAATATGACTATTACTGGGTGTACACAACATTCTTTACCCATCCTCTCCCACTTCTTCGAAGAAAAGAGAGATATATGTTTCAATACCTGTTCAGCATTACTTCTTATTCTCAGACTCCTACCTCTTAAATTCAAATCATTCCTGAACTTTTTTTTTGTCTTTTTTTGGAGGGGGGAAGGCAAGGCAGTGGGGGTTAAGTGACTTGCCCAAGGTCACATAGCTAGTAAGTATGTCAAGTGTCTGAGGCCGCATTTGAATTCAGGTCTTCCTGACTCCAGGGCTGGTGCTCCATTCCCTGTGACACCTAGCTGCCCTCCTTCCTGAACTTTTTTTTTGGAGGGGGTAAGGCAGAGCAGTTGGGGTTAAGTGACCTGCCCAAGGTCACATGGCTAGTAAGTGTTAAGTATCTGAGGCTGGATTTGAATTCAGGTCCTTCTGATTCCAGGGCTGGTGCTCTATTCACTGCAGCACCTAGCTGCTCCCCTTCCTGAACTTTTTGATAGGGAAATAGGATCAGTGGCTCCCAGTGTAAGCAGAGAGAGAGTCATTAAAAACCAGTATGAGTCCTCCAGAGCAAAAATAGCTCTTGCATTTGTATAATTGCAACTTAATTTTTTGAGTCCAGTTTTATGATCTGTGCTTTTATATATGCATATGCATATAGGGAGACAGCCTTGTGTACTGGATAGGTAGCTGGTTTTGGAGTCTAGAAGACATAGTGTTAATTCCTGCCTTTGATACCTATTGGCTGTGTGGCCCTGGACAAATAACTTCTCAGTTGCCTTGGGTAACTCTCTAAGCCTATAAATTACATGCTATTTGATTATCTGCATTGTTTGAGAGATTTTTCCGTATAGCCATGTATGCCAGTGAAATCTCTGGTACACACCAATACCCCTATATGTGTATATTAGTGGACTTAGAGAGAAAGGGGAGAGAGCTGTTGACTGATGGATTTTCTGTTTTCCTGGCTGTCCTGACTAGGAGGGATGGAAGACTAGCTAAGTGTCAAAGGGAAGTAAAAGGCTCAGGAAGAAGTGAGACTGTCCACGTACCCTTATCTTTGTGGCTCCTAACAGCTGTAAGGTTTCACTCTAGAGCTCCTTCCATCTTCCATCTATCCCCTTCTTGGTGTTCTCACCCCCACCCCACCTTTTCCCTGGAGCTTCTGTCCCAGCTTATTTATTTTTTAGTTGCTAGATATCTCTACCTGACTGTCCTGTTGGCCGCGCAAACTCAATACAGTACAACTGAACTTAAAATGTTCTTCTGAAGTTTACTTCTTCCTCTCCCATTTTTGTTGTTGCTGTTGAGGCTTCCACTGCCTTCCCAGTGATCCAAACTCACAGTCTCAGAGTTACCTTCGACTCTTCCCATTCATCCACCTCAGGCATCCAGTCAGTTGCAAAATTATATTGGTTCTGCCTCTGCCATAGCTTTGGGCTGGAAGGATTCCCATCTCTCATGTCTATCCCTTCCTTTCCACTTCTGTTTTGAACACCCTACTTTCCAATTGAGAGAGCAAGTCATGTCTGCAGATCCTCAGCTCTAGCTCTTAGTGTGGTAGCATACACAGTAGGCTGTGAATGATAAATGGTGGTTGTGTGGGCATCAGAGGAGATTGTGTTTTATACTAGAGAAAACAGGGTCAGTGAAACAAGGAAGTAACATGTTCAATCCTTTAGAGGCACTGAGGGCAGTTCTCAAAGAGGAGTTCCCTCACATGTATTGGGCAATGACACCATTGTCAGCATAAGGAGAAAGTCTCACAAATAGCCACTCTGAAGAGGACACCAGGCGATATGCTTAAGTATTGATTCGGTGTCTTAGACTAAAGATCCTTTGCTTTATAGTCATTTCTCACTGCTCTTGATTTCTAATGATGGTGTCTTTGCAGGGACAGTGAGGACTGTCAATGGGAATGATATAGAAAAAAAATTAAGAGATGATGATGAAGGCAAAAGAATCAGTGTTGTTCAATGCATAGCGATCTAATCTGGATGCCAGGAAGACCTGTGTTCAAGGTGGTTCGGGGGATAGAGTGGGGGACATGGAGTTGCAAAGATCTGGGCTGAAAGCTTGCCTCAGACATTTACCAGCTGTGTGACTGGGCAAGTCACTTAGAATCTCAGCCTCAGTCTCTTTACCTATAAAATGAAGGGGTTGGCCTTAGTGACTTTTAAGGTCCCTTTCAGCTCTAAACCTATGATCCTGTGTTCTGTGATCTTGTAATACATCCTGATACATAATGATTTTGTGACTCTTTGTGAGCCACTTAACCTGTCTCAGTCTGTTTCTTTATCTGTAAAATGATCTTATAAGTCCTGCCTCTGACACATATTGGCTATGTGACCCAGGGTAAGTCACATTCTCAATATTCTCAGCTTCTCTAACCAATGAAATCACCACTCTAGTCCCTATCCTCAAATCTTATGAAGAAGACAGGGTGTAGGCAGAAAATATGTTGGGAAAAAGGTGAGATAAGAAAACCTTTGGTCCAGTGGCTTGTGAAGATCAGATCTGTTGGTTAAATCTTGATGATATTAGATTGCACTCCAATCTTTCAAGGTTTGATCCCCTGGAGGGAGTCTGGAGAGGAGCAGATATCTGGGTAGGCTGCAACTCCTTTCATAGGGACCAGATGATTGGTTTGGCTCGGCTACTTGCTGTTTCTCTTGTTACAGGAAAGTGCCGGGGTAAGCAGCTAGTGAGGCTAAGAGTTCTGCTCCTCTCCCTCTTTGACCTGCCTCTTCTTACGGGTGACTGCCAGCTCCCTTGTAAGTCTGGGCTCCCTGCCTTGCAGAAACACTTTTACCATCTGGAAGGTGCTTTGTTACCATCTATTTTCTTGATGAGAGACTCTATCTTCTCTCTTATAGTTCATCATCTGATCTTGCTTATGGGTTTGCTTAATCAGGAAGAAGAATTCCATGACCTCCAGAGTCCATCTGTTAAAAAAATCAAGTCATTAGGCATTTTCTGTTTTAATGTAAAGCATTTGTTTTTGGGGGGAGGTAGAGGGAGCAAATCTTACAGGAATTAAAAGGAATGTGGTCTCAGGAAGAGTCCTTGCTTAGTCCTCCAGTATTTTCTCCACCATCTTCTGTTTTCCTTTGTCTAGTGTACCAAAACGTTTAAGACATATGAGGACTGGATGAAATGTATCCTTTTAAGGAAGAGGTTGGATAATTCTGTCCTGTACAAGGAGTGAATGTGGTGTCATGATATGAGCTCCAGACTTGGAGGCCTAATTTTTCTGATTTAATAGCTATGTGACTGTAACTTCTCTAATTTTGTTTGCTGAGCTGTAGAAAAGGGATCTTAATACTTGCACTATATACTGTGAAGCCATGACTCAGGGGTTATTGTCAGGAAGGGACTTTTGCACATGGTAGAGCACTCTAAAGGTGAGCTGTTAAAATGGAATCTTTTTGCTTCCTGGGTCATCATGGCCAAAGGCTTCATCATTTGGAGGCTAGGATGGCTCATATAAACCTGATGGTACCTTGAGGCGTTAATGAGGCAGGAGATGTGGTCTTTCATTAGGACTATAGTGGAAGCTTTGCCAGCTTCACAGGACCGAAAGGAACTTGTGTTTCACAGGCAAAGCCTTTGGTAGATTGGGGTCATCTTCATCCCACAATAAGGCACTGAGTCACCATATGACACCCACTTACTGGATTTTTTCTTGTTTTGGATCAACTAGTTGATATAGTGGGTAAGACTCCTGAGTTCAGATCCTGCCTAAGACACTTCCTGGTTTAAAAAAATTTTTGTTTTGCTTTTTTTTTTGGAGGGGGGAAGACTGGGCAATTGGGGTTAAATGACTTGCCCAAGGTCACACGGCTAGTAAGTGTTAAGTGTTCGAGGCTGGATTTGAACTCAGGTCCTCCTGATTCCAGGGCTAGTGCTGTATTCACTGTGCCACCTAGCCACCCCGGTACATATTTTTCAGCTTTAATCAGCTTGTTTTTATGTAGTTCTCAGCAGTGCTGTGGGTGATTTGATGTTCAAACAACTCTAAATGACCCGAGCTTTTTAAAAATGGTAAAGTGTGTGTATGAATGGTTGTTTCAGACATTTCACCTTTCCCACACTCCATTTCCTTAAATGGTTGTTGTGAGGATGAAGGGAAATGATAATATGTATTAAACAATCCTCTTTCACACTATATAAATGCTAGCTATGCTACCTCCCTGTACATTTAGTCTAGTTTAAAGTTGAATTTACAAACGTATGGTTTATGGCTTTGTTTATTGACCGTGTACTTCTGAAACCTGGCCCAGCCATTTCAGTTGTGTTCCTCTGTTTCAATAGGACCGTACTTCAATCCTCGATCTCGACAGTGGATTCCCCGTGACCTTGCCATGTGTGTCACCCCCAGCGGCCAGTTTTACTGCTCCATGTGCAATGCCGGGGCTGGTGAAGAGATGGAATTTCGGCAGCATTTAGAAAGTAAACAACATAAGAGCAAGGTGTCCGAGCAGCGGTACAGGAACGAGATGGAGAATCTGGGATACTTATAGTGAAGCCCATTGCTGATTGTCATTTCAGATAAAGCAGTTTGTCTTGCTTCTTTTGCCTTCTGTCAACCTGTCCTGCTTTGTGGCCATTTTTGACATAAATACATGCCTCTGCTTCCATGTAGATATCTATAAACCTGATGGTACCTTGAGGCGTTAAAATCTGGTTAAAAAAGAATGAGCTTTTTGGGTCATGATGGGTTTTCAGGTTAGTTTTATTTAGCTAATCTTCAGAAGGCATGTGGCCTTACCTATGGGAAGTAGCTTTGGAAACTGACTCGATGCAGGGAAGTGTAGGTTTCAGTTTTTCCATGCCTTTATGTGGGCTACCATCTTGTATGACTGGGATGATTGGTATAAATGGCTTCAGAGTCTTTCCTGACACTTTAATTCCTGTTATAATGTGATTTCTTCATAGAACTATAAGGGTCTGCCCACTGTGTGAATTTCATTGCTCTCTAACACATCTAATCCACCCTCCTTGTGGCCAGGCTTCATTTCCCATTTCTGATCTCTGCTGGCCTTCCACCTCTCTATCACTACCTTTTGCTTCATAGATACATATTTTTCTTTTTTTTTTAAATTTTTTTTTTTGGAGGGGGGAAGGCTGGGCAATTGGGGTTAAATGACTTGCCCAAGGTCACACGGCTAGTAAGTGTTAAGTGTCTGAGGCTGGATTTGAACTCAGGTCCTCCTGATTCCAGGGCCAGTGCTCTATTCACTGCACCACCTAGCCACCCCTGATACATATTTTTCAACTTTAATCAGCTTGTTTTTATGTAGTTCTCAGCAGTGCTGTGGGTGATTTGATGTTCAAACAACTCTAAATAATCCCTGAGCTTTTTAAAAGTGGTAAAGTGTGTGTATGAATGGTTGTTTCAGAAAATAGGCAGAATTTTGATCAGTTTTCAGTCCAAGGATTGTATTATGTTGTATAATAATATGCACTTATGTGGGAGTTCCTGGCCACAAGATATGGGCTATTTCATGGAAGTTATGAACAATTTCATGCTCACCCTCTATATTTGCTAGGCTGGACCTACTCAATGTTCTAAGGGATACCCACTGTGTTTTGTTCTGTAAATAAAGCAGGATAAAAAAATGTATTTTAATTTTCACCATTTCTGCATTTAAATGCACAATGTTTGGTCACCTTTCCTTTTATACTTTATCTTCTCTGGAATGACTACGATCATTCCAGAATATTGTGCAAGTCCGATCATTGAATTGGGCATCTCCCTGCACCTCTTCTTCCCCATCTGACTGCACCCTCCTTCTGCTCTTCTATAGGTGCGTGGCTAACTGCTGTAGTGCTTTCTACTGTTGAGTGAAATGATTTACTTCATATCTCACAAAGACTGTACCTTCACTGCTATTTTCTAACCTTTTGTTCCTTGTAAAATAAAAAGGGCCAAGGCTAAAAGTTCTCTTAAAAGACAGTTTCTCTGTAAAGTTGATTTTAGATTGTAGCATTTGTCTGGTCCTCACCTTTTGTTGCTCTTTCAATTAAACACAACCCTCAGCTTTTCTTATAATTGTTCTCATCCTTCTCCATTTTACTTCAAGTAGAACATGAGATCAATTTTGGAGTACTGTAGTTTCTTCATTTAATACTTGAACTTGGGGACAAATTGGATGATAGCTTAGGGACCTGCTTTGTACCCTTTGGTAGAAGGACTGAGGGATAGGTATTTCTAGAGACAGAAGTATGATAAACTTTGCGACCTCTTTAGAGGTCTCTATCCTCTTTGTTTTAAGAAAAACCAGCATTATAGATCTGCCTCAAAAAATGAGAAATTGAGGGTTCTTTTGGGTCTTTCCCATTGACCAGTAAGTTCTTTCCTTTGCTGCTAATGGTCTGTCTATATATGTAATATTTTTGTGCCGGTGATTTAATTCTGTAGTCCGAAAGTTCTGTCTCCTATTGTATGTCAGGATGTTTAGTTTTTGTTTGAGGTCTTCAAAAGAACTTGCCTGGCTTCTTATTTCAAAACCCTGTGAAAAAAAATGCTGGATGCTGATTTTATTTTACAGAAGTTGGATTGGACTCTTTTTTAGTTATGCATTTGCGAATGAAATGGAATTGGGTTTTTGTCTCTAACCATCCAACTGCTCCATGTACTGGGAACGTACTTATTCATTATTTACTTATAATTTTCTTTATACTTGTGTGACTTTAAATGAGGAACTTCCCCTTGGGACCTGTTTTTCTCATCTGTAAATCAAAGGATGAGCCTAGATGGCTTAAGGAATGTAGGCTCCCAGTGGAGCTCAAAGATGTGGTTCATTTGTTCCTCTTCTGCCTTGTTTAAAAAACATTTTTTTAAAAAGAAAGTTGGATGAAAGACATTAGCTCTTGCTAGCTGTAATTTCTTTCCAGCTATAATTTCTTTGCACTCAAAAAGAGCCAGTAGTTTGGGCATGGAACAATTGCCTGTAACAATTCAGTCTTACCTTTTCAGACTCCAGAGTCTTTCTGCTGAGCGCTGCTCATTGTCATTCATACTGGTTCCGTTCCTTGCCCATTGGAAGAATCCCAAAGGTAGATTCCAGTTTGGAGTCTGTTTTTGCAATGAATTACGCATATGTGATATTTTAAAAGGAAAATGACCAAAATTACTTGGTAGCATATCTTGGAATTAATATGTCTGCACAAGAATTGTAAATTCTTATGCTTGCACCCCTCCTTTCTAGGTACTACATTCTCTCAGGTCATGTAACCTCCTGGTGGTACTTGGAGCAATGGGATGAGAGAATTGCTGGATTTTCTTTCTTTTTTTAAATTGAGCCCTGCTTTACTATAAAATGATTTAGGGTTTCAGTCCTATTGCTCCCCAGATTCATATGAGTATTTCTGGGGTGTGTGTGTGTGTGTGTGTGTGTGTGTGTGTGTGTGTGTGTGTGTTTGTGTTTCTGTGTGTGTGTGTGTAC
The DNA here is from genome assembly GCA_028646515.1 of Pseudochirops corinnae. Lineage (NCBI taxonomy): Eukaryota > Metazoa > Chordata > Mammalia > Diprotodontia > Pseudocheiridae > Pseudochirops > Pseudochirops corinnae. Next base: position 171,641,588 of record CM053591.1, read on the forward strand.
ACGTACACACGTGCACACATGCGGAAATGCTTAGAAACATGCTCTGCATGTAGAAGGTTGTTGGTCTAAAGTCCTGAAACTGTTTAGTTTGATGTGTCCTTACGCTGGAGTTTGTGAATTTTTAAAAAATATTTTGATGACTGTATTCCAATATAATTGATTTTCCTTTGCAATCCTAGGTATTTTATATTAGGCATTTAAAAATTATTCTGAGAAGGGGTCCATAATTTTCACCAGATAGCCAAAGGCATCCATCTTGAAAAAAAAAAAGGGTTAAGGACCCCTGGTTTAGTCAAAGAAAGTCAGTGGATTTCAAGGGTCATCTGAAAGAGTGGAAAGCCATTTTGAATGTAGAGAATTTGTGTTTAGAAAGTGGCATTAGGACATGATGTTTTAACATCTCAGCTTTTGTTCGTTGTTATGGTGCCAAGGCCAACCAGTTGTCAAACAAACTGGTCTGTTTAAAAGGCTAGATCATTGACGGTTTTTAAATGGATAGAAAACCACATGTATTATGTAATGCGGTCTCCTCTATCTAAAACAGGAAGTAACTTAAGATTATGTTCCTCTTTTGGATCTCTTGTGCTTTGTCCAACAGGTGTAATGTCCATATTTTCATGCATTCGTGTTGCTTCATTCCTTTGTCCTTCCTGGCTGCAGCGAATTCTGTGAGGTGCCCAGGGAGCTTTTCTGAATCTTTTGTCATTTACCTAGGAAAAACATTTTTGTTTGTCTTGGTTTTCCCTTATAACTTTAGCTGGTAAAGCTGTATAAGATTTTTGGAAAGAAAGTGGCCACAATGAAGAGTTCTAGGCACTGCAGCTCATTCTTGCACTGTGTAGGTTAAAAGGCTAGAGTTTCCAGGTCTCTCTCTTCCAGAGAACCTTCATGCAGATCACTTAGTCAATAAGCATTTATTAAGTGTTTACGAAGTTTCAGGCACTGTGCTAAACCCTTGGGATACAAACAAAGGCAAAAACAAGCCTTGCCCCCAGGGAGCTTACATTCTAGAACAGGGGCTTCAGACCTGCTTAAATGAGCATAGAAAGTTGCGTAAGTGGATAGATGGTCCTTTAGAGGATCCTGTTAAGTGGGCAGCCCTACTGCCAGCTTACTTCCTAGAAGGCAGATGAAAGCATCCCTCATACCTACATCTGCTCTCCTTAGATGAGCAGCCAGGGAATTCTGGAACCATCCTCAGATTTTTAACTCTGGACTTCTGAAAGTAACGTTTGAGAGGCCAGATTGGAGGTACCCTTGGTCAAGACACTACAATTCAATATTATTGCTCCATTGACATAAACTGGCTAACTAGTTATACTGATTATTATAGGAGGTTTAAAGAAAACTTGCAAATAGAAATAAAAAAGTAGAAATAAAAGTAGAAATAAAAAAATGACTAACCCATAAGATTAAAATTATTATTTTAAAAAATAGCCTTATCTTTCTTCTTGAAATTCACAGATAATTTTAAAAAAATCTGATTTTTAAAACAATTTGTCATTGAAAGGCAACATGGCATGGTATATAGAGTTCTGGCTTTGGTGTCAAAAGAACCTGTATTCGGGTCCTATTTATGGTTTTGTGACCTTGGACCAGGGAAACAAATCTTGAGATTATAAATTGTCAGTGTACATTAGTAGAATTTGTTTCTATAGCCAAAGTCCCATACAAAGATGAAATCACAGGTTTGGGGACCCCTTCCCCCCAAACTGTAGTAGCCTTTCATTTTGATGTTCTTCACCAGTTCCCAGACATATGGTTAAATGTTTTCCAAAAAAACTGCTGATGACCCACGTGACAATTTCTTCTCATTTTGAGGGAGAGGTTCATTGAAGCGGTTCATTCAGGAGGCCCTTCTCCCACTTAGGACAGGGATAAGGATCAAACCTGTGATTTCACTGGTCTAGAGCATAGCCAGGTGAATGAAGCTGCTCCTTCTCTTCAACTCTGTAGTCTTAGAAATTAAGTGACTTGCTTAAGGTCATGGAGAAATATCAAAGGCAGTGCTTTAACCTAGACCCTCCTGGCTTCCAGGCCAGCTCTCCATCTACTGCTATGTGTGTGCCTTCACCCACATACCCACTTGCCTCCCACAATAGTAGTGCATTTGAGAACCTGCAGACATGCTTGCTTAAAGCCCAGACTACAAGTGCCTTTGGCAAGTGCTCACAAACCCCAAGAGAGAAGAAACTGACGAAGCCCATCCTGGGGTAGTTTGAATCCAGAGATTGACAACCTGGAACTAAGTAGGTTTGTGCAATCCTATATACCAACATTATTATTGTATGTAATCTTAGTGTGATCAATAGTAAATGGACCTTAACTCCCTATTGACCACACACCAGACCACCATAAAGTAACTCCTAAAAATTAACCCAGTTTTCCCACAGTGACAATGCTAACTCCCACCCCCACCACCCATTATGATATATGTTTTTCACTTATCTTTAAATGTAATTTGGGGTGGAGGAATTAGGTTTAGTGTTTGCAGTATTCTTAATTTCCACACTCTTTTCATTAAACTACTTGTTCCAGAGGGATCATGGTTATATATTTGCCAGTGAGAGATGTTGGAAAGGGTATCCTCTGCTGTCATGAATTGAACTTGCTTGTTTTTATAGATCTGAGGATGTTGTTTCCCAGCTTCATTTCATTTTTGGTTCTTAATTGCCTGCCACTTTCAGGTATAAGCCCAGATTGTGAATCTGCTTCTACCTTTGAGATATTACCATTTGTTTACAGGTACCATGGAAACCTCAATGAGAAAGTTAGGTTAATGGATCCTCTTTTGGACTATCCTTTTCCAAGCTTTTGCTTTGTATCTATGGAATACATGGAGACAAATTCCCACCAGATCAGCAAGTTCCTTGGTCATGATCATTTTTAAGAATGCCATCTTAAGGTTTCCTACAACTCTTTTTGAAATTAAAAATAAGAATTTATTCCCCTTATTATGAGATTTTAAAAAATCGACCTTCGGGAATTGACCTATGGTTCTGTCAACTCTTGATGATTTTGGGTTGATTATTTACTCTGAGCTTTGTCCAAACTGCTTTTCTATCTCTCGTTTGTTTCCCTTCCTTAGAGTGCTTGGCTACCTTGAGAATTTTTTCTGCCTGAGAACAAAAGAGTAGAGAGATGAGGTGAAACTGACCCTTTGAGCTGAACAGGTTTCAGCTGTTGGAATAAAAATGTTTGGGAGGTTGGAAGATTGGAATCACTGACTTCAGTGGAGTGTTTGGATTGACCAACGACTGTCACTGTCAAAACTCCTTTGGCAGAGGTTAGGGAGGATAATTGAATATTGATTGCACTGTACTCCAAGTCACAAGCCTTATTAATGATACAAAGAGCATTTCTCTAGTGCTGTTCTAGACATTAATGAGTTCCATTGCACATCCTCATATTTTATTATTTATGTCTGGTTGGTGGGCAAAGACTGACTGATTTGGCCTGGGGCCTAGTGAATAAGGGAGGAACACTAAGCCAGAATTAAATCTTAGAAATTCCTAATCTGTACTCCTTGCCTCAGATAATATGACTCAGTTTCAAAGGCATTGAACACTGCCACTGGGCCCACAAAAGGATGATAAGAAAATGTGTTTTACTTATTGGAATTTCATTTTTTATTGTAAATTTGTTTTTTTAAAAAACTTCTTTTTAGTCCTGAAGGATTAATATAGTTAATTTGGACTGGCAACATGTTATCTTAGATGATACCCAGAGATTCACTCAGAGTCAGTAGCATGTTATTGTGGATAACACCCAGAAATTCACCCAGAGTTGGGGGAACCATGGGATCAAGTCAATCTCAGAAACATAATTGGCTGTGTGATCCTAGGCTACATCAGTGAAATCACAGGTTTGGACCAAAACTTCAAGCCCTGCCTATGTAGGGGAAGAAACCACTGGCCATCACATTTGCTCCTCTTTTCTCTAAGTGCTAGAAGCCATAGTGTTGACAGTTGCCTTTTAAAAGACCTTAATTTGCATTCCAAATAATCCTCTTAATCCACTCCTTCCTCTTTCTCTGTAAGTGTGTTAGTGACCCCCTCACTAGTGAAAATCAATGTTATGTCACTGTGTGTATATTTATTCTTTATATGATGTATTTTTATAGAACACAAAATCACAGAGCCTCAAGTGTCGCGACGGATGGTACTATCTGAGAACAAGTTCCCGTCTGGAACCTAGCTTACGGTTCTTGACTGTGAATCTGGATGGGAAACAACCTATTTATTCTAGGTTCTCCTATGGACAGAAATCTCATTTTCATATGGGAGGTCATTTATTGTCTTGTTGTTTTAAAAACACATGCAAGTCTTCTCTGTTTCTGTGACTCAGGGTGCCATTTTGCAGGAATTAAATGGTAATTCTGCATTTAATGATGTTTACCTTTGTGAAAAGAAGGGGTGCCTCCCAATGCATGGTAGCAGTTGGATTTGTGTGTGCTTCATCTGCTTAGTAATGCCTTATCCAGACTAGGTCAGAGTATGTATGGTAGACAGCATACCACATGCCCCTAGTTTTGCTATGACCTGAAAGCAGTGTCAGTGAATGTATGCCCTAGATCCCGAAGCATTCCTGATGTTGCTTATAAGTACTAAGCTCTGACTCTAACACAGAAGTGCTTTTGAGTTGGAGAACAGAATTCTGGTGAGATTGTAGGGGGAATTTTAAAGAACCATTGATGTGGTGGCATCATTGAATTCCTTTGTGCTTTCTCTAGTGCTACGTTGGTGGTATAAAATCTGATCTGAAGAGTTCAGTTGAAACAGCAGGAAGGTAGATGTTGTCCCCTAAACTTTGCCATAAATGTTGCACAGAGACTTAGGGGCGCAATGCTTATTCCCCATTTGAGAAATCTGTCTTGTGTTTGGGGACTGCACAAATGACAGGTGTCAGGATTAAAACCAACCAAATGTGAATTGTGAAATTAACATTGTTCTTTAATATATTTTTGGGGGGTGGGGAGGGATTGTTTTGTTTCCTTTGATTACCGCTTAATATACAACCTGAAACATGTTAATGTAACTGCTTGTTACCGGCTCCTTTTCACTTAGTGCTCTGGCCTCATTTCTGTTCTCATTTTAGTAAAGGCTTGAAGTTATAACAGGTGTTTTGTGTCACAATTTAATAAAACTAATTTGAGCCTCATCTGCACTTTTTTGGTCATGATTTGGAGACTGAAGGGCAAAAAAAATGGTTAATACTGATTAACAGTATGACAGTGTGGTGCAGTGGAGAGAGTACCAATTTGAGAGAGAGCCTGGGTTCCAATCTTGCTTACTACCTCTGTGACCATGGGTAAGTCTTTGATCTTACTTGGGTCTTACTTTCTTCATTTGCAAAATGAGGGGGTTGGACTAGATCTCTAAGATTTCTTCTAACTATATCTATGATCATCCTATGATCTTATGATATTCTGCAAATCTACATTCACCCAGAGACAGCTTGGGTGGTAGAGTGGATAGAGTTCTGGGTCTGGAGTCAGAAAAGACTCAAGTTCAAATCTGGCCTCAGACACAAGCTGTTTGACTCTGGAAAAGTCACTTAAAAGCTGTCTGCATCAGTTTCCTTGACTGTAAAATTTAGATGATCATAGCACCTGCCTCTCAGGATGTTTCTGAGGGTCAAATGAAATGTTTGTAAATCACTTGACACAGTAATGGGACACATAGCAGGACCCTATTATGGGGTCCAAAATTGTCACACACTGAGGCAGAGCTCTGAGCCAGTGGCACTTTATTGAAGAGTCCATGGCCCACTCTAATGAAGTGGACCTCAGATCTTCCTCATGATGTGAGATGGCCCTTTTCTCTAGGGCCTTAGTTTTATAGTACTTGATACTCAAACAATACTGATGAAGCAAACTAAAAATGCAGACTCTCATTGAGTGGTAGACCTTGCCCTTGACCCTCCAGGAGCATCTACACTAAATAGAGAATCCTATTGATGGCTAACGAAAAGACCTTGACAGAATTAATCTTGATTTTTCAGGAGGTCCTGCTAGGCTGATGAGCAGACCAATGGACTGGGCTGATAAACAGATGTCAAAACATCTACATAGGCTGATGGGCTGGTAGACAGGCAGGCTGCAGGCCACAGGCCAGCAAACAGGGCTACTTGCTGGTCAAATGCTCATGGTCCTCTCCCTATGTTGGGCAATAGAGGAATGATGAGGGAAGGAGGGACAACAAAAATAACTGGGGGACTTTCCATGTAATTGAGTCACCTCTGCCATGCTGGACTTGGTCACCATAACAAGGAAAAACAAAGGTAGAGGTCCTCTAGTTGGCTTCATGTGATTAAGCAAGTGAACTTAGGCTCCAAAGCTGTTATACAGAACTCATAATTACTACCCGTGTGGGATCATACCAAACTTATGAATAGTGAGTGGAATAAAATGGGGGTCCTATTAATCATCTATCACATCATTCCATTTCCTCCTTCTACCTATCATTCATGGTGGAACTCCAGTAATATGCCTAAGATTTTATTGTTCTTCTGGAGCAAATGAGAAACCACAGAGGTGGAACTCATCTATTTATCCAGGAATCTTCCTAATCTTATGGCTAGTTCAAGATTGGCCCTTCTAAAATTCTGAGATTTACATCTCTCCATGGTGCCTCTATGTGATGCTTGCCTATCTTTCATTTCCATTTCCTATAATTCCTTTCCATGTCAGTCCAATTGGCCTGTTAGCTAGTCTCTGTATGTATTACATCTCCCACCTCCGTGTATTTACATAAAAAGTTCTCCTTCCTGAAATGCACTCCTTCACTCCCTCCTAGCAGAATCCTTAGCTTCTTTCATCAGACAATTCAGATGCTGTTTCCTATACTAGGCCTTTTCTGGCCCTTCCAGTTATTAGTACTCTTGAATTTTTTTTTTTACATGGTGTATTTACTTAATGGTATCCCTCTGTTATCTAGATAGAATGTAAGTTTCTTGAGGGAAGGGATTATTTTTTAAAAAAATCACCTTTTGTTTTCACATCACCTTTGTTTCCCAATGTCATCTTCCCCCTCCTCTTTTAGAGAGACATTGCTTATAATAAAGAATTAAAAAGGGGAAATGATAGTCCAGCAAATTGAATCAACATATCAAAATAGTCTGAGGGGTAAGGACTGTTTCACTGTTGTCATTGTCTTCATAAGCCTTGGCACACAGGTTGTCCTCTATAACTCAAATCAAAAGGCACACAGCATCATCTACATTTATATCCCCAAAGCCTGAAATACAACAAGCACTTAATAAGTGCTTTTTCATTTGTTCATCTGACTGACCAGCTGCCATCCTGGCATTTATCCTGGTGTGCCCTATAGTTTTGTCATTTAACCAACCCTCCAAAATCTCAAAGGTCACCATTTTTATGTGCACTGAACCTTTGTTCTCAAACCTTTAAGACTTTGAAAATAGAACATCTCAAATAGTTGGTTTAAAGTTATTTTTGCCTCAGAATTTAACCCACGAGATACCTTAATATTATCAGTTAGATGCATACCTTGGTGGGTTTGGTTCCAGATTAACTCGATAAAGCAAATATTGCCCTAAAGTTAGTCACATGAATTTTTTGGTTTCCCAGTGCATGTAAAAATTATGTTTGCACTGTAGTAAGTGTTCAAAATATAAAAAAAGTACATGCCTTAATTAAAAAATACTTTATTTTTAAAAAAAGCTAACCATCACCCGAGCCTCCAGCAAGTCATTATCTTTTTGCTGGTGGAGAGTCTTGCCTCAATATTGATGGCTACTGACCGATCAGGGAGGTGGTTATTGAAGCTTGGGGTGGCGGTGACAATTTCTTAAAATAAGACAACAATGAAGTTTGCCTCATTGATTGACTTTTCCTTTCACTTGAACACTTAGAGGCCATTGTAGGGCTATTAATTGGCCTCACTTCAATATTGTTGTGTCTCCAGGCATAACAATGGGGGAGGAGCCAGTTGGTGAAGCAGTCAGGATGCACACATTTATCGATTGCTGTCTTATGTGGATGTAGTTCATGGTGCCCCAAAAGAATTGCACTAGTAACATCAAAGATCACTGATCACAGATCACCATAACAGATAGAATAATAATGAAAACATTTGTAATTTTGCAAGAATTGCCCAAATGTGACACAGAGACGTAACATGAGCACATGCTGTTGGAAAAATGATGCTGATAGACTTGCTCGATGCAGGATTGTCACAGACCTTCAATTTGTAAAAAATGCAGTATCTATGAAGCCCAATAAAGTGAGGTATTACCTGCATTTGATATTCATTTCTTTTCTTTTTTTTTGAAACTCCTAGACTTGAGTATGGGGACTGAGTGTGATCAGATTGAAATGTCATTCCTATCTTATTTTAATGTGTTGATATATTATTTAAAAAAGGGATATATAAACATGTGAGGTTTTCTAAATTGAGATACAGCCTGCAGGGATATTTCTATATCGTTTATAGCTTTCGTTTCCATTCGTTTGATGCCACTGACCTAGTCCAACATGTTCATTCTACATATGGGAAAACTGAGTCTCAAAGTGATTAAGTGGCTTGTTTGAAGTAGTAAGTTGCAGAATCCCAATTCAAAACCAGGTCATATATGAGACTAAGAGTTGGAAGGGACATTAGAGGTCCTCTAATGAATGCCCTTATTTCTACAAGTTGAAAGACAGATAAAAGCACTTATTAAGAGCTTCCTATATGCTAGGTACTATGCTAAGTGCAAGACAGTCCTTGTTCTCAAGGAGATTACATTCTTCTAGGGGAAGACAGCACAGAAAGGAGAGCTGGAATGGAGCAGTCCTGTGTACAGTGGTGGGAGGTAGAATGGTGAAGGCCTAGGTCTCGGCAACATAAGGCAAAAGCTTAGCCATCAGAGCTGAAGGACCAGGGGCAGAATCCAGGCTCCCTGGAGGTGGCAGAAGCGGCAGTTTGGCTAGTGCTGACTGGGAAATGAGGAAAGGGAGCAGAGAGAAGAAATGATTTGCCAAGGAAATACAGATGAGTAAGTAGAGGAGCCTGAGTTTGATGCCAGGTTTTTGGATTCTAAGAAGAGCTCATAATTTCCATCTCAAATGAAACTCACAATACTCTATGGTAGGTACTCTTATTATTCCAGTTTTACAGGTAAGAAAATGGTAGAAAAGGCAGGTTAAATGACCAGAATCAAACTGCTAGTGTCTCAGGTAAGATTTGAACTTAACTCTTCTTGACTAAGGTGGCACAGTGGATAGAGCACAGGGGCTTGAGTCAGGAAGACCTTAGTTCAAATATCTTTTCATATCTCAGTCAGCAAGACCCAAGTTCAAATTTGACCTCAAATACTTACTAGCTATGTGATCCTGGGCAAGTCACTTAATCCCATTTGCCTCAGTTTCCATATCTGTAAAATGAGTTAGAGAAGGAAATAGCAAAGCTCTCCAGTATCTTTGCCAAGAAAACCCCAAACAGGGATGGGGAAGGGGGTTGTCCTTGAAGAGTTGGACATGGCTGAAACAACTAAATATCTGTTTCCTGACTAGGTCCTCAGCTTGATCTATGACTCCAAATTACCTTTCAAATTCCAATGCTCATTCCACCATATATATCACACTGCTCCCACTCATAAACATTTACAAGGGCTGAGAAAAAAAAGACCACAAATGCATATCTTTATATGGTCTATGTGTATCTTTTTAAAGGCATAACGCTGCAGCAATTAATCTTTGAGGCATTTTCCATATGAAATACTTTCTGAGAAAGTTGACTTCTTTTTTGTCATCGATTGCCAGCCTGGGGTTGTTTGCATGCCTCAGTGTCCTGCCTGGAGTATGCCCGTGCATACTCATTGCAAGGAAGCAGATTATAGGCTACAGAGGTAGCATTGCATCTTCATTTGGATGCAGGGCGCGTGCCCTGACTGTGTGGGAAACATTCTCATGTTGTTTCCTTTGAAGCCAGTCTGTCTGCCCAGAAAATATTTTTGAATTGAGTGCGTTGGCCAGGCTGAATTTGTTTGGGTGCCATTATGTCTGATTCCAATCATCTAGAGATTTTCAGCTGAAAAGAAAGCCCCGTTAATGGGTGACACATTCCTTCCCTAAGGATCTGAAGTTTTTTGAGTTGTCCTTTCAGTATTTCTATGGCTTATTTTGGCTTTATAATAATAACCCTTTATAAAAATAAATTTTACTGGTGGCTTTTGTTTTTACACCATAGTCATAAGCTCATAGATTTAAGTCTGGAAGGGCCCTTCCCGGCCATTTGGAGGTCATCCAGTCCACCCTCATTTGTATAGCCAATGGAACTAAAGGAGAGAATGGTTGACTCGTCCAAGGTCACATAGGTAGTAAGTAATAGAAGAGGAGTACAAACCTGGGTTTTTGAATTCCAAATCCAGCCCTTTCTCTACTGTGCCATCCTGCCTTGAGCAATTTCTGAATGTAATCACATTGCACCCTTGCTTCTTACATTGTGGTGCCCCCAGACACAGACACAGACACAGACACAATGAACCCACCCTCATAACAAAGAAGGGTAGTTTTTAACAAAACTAACCAACAGTTACTGTTTCTAACAATGTATACCACACTGCACCTCTGTTTTGTTTTTCAGTCATATAAATTATGCCCAACTCCTTATGACCCCATTTGGAGTTTTCTTGGCAAAGTTACCAGAGTGCTACAAAATCACTGGGTTATCCATATTCTACTTACTTCATATGATCACACACTTAGAATGGCTGCTCCTCCCAGAACCTCCATTTAAGGAGGGTTTGCAGGCTGGCTATATCTTCATTTCCCACCTAGCAGATCTCCTTTGGAATTCTCCATCCTACCTCCAGGAAACATCCTTCAAGGTCAAATCAGTCCTGATACTAACATTCTATCATGACTTCTGTCCCTGGGGCTCCTCTGATTGGAGGGTGGAGTGAAGAGTTCCTTCCATATGCCTCTTCTGGATCCCACTCTTTTCCCCAAATTTCTCTGAATTTCTTTTGCTATCATCATTCTGGGCAGTGCAATAATATTCATGACATTAAGATACTACAATTTTTCCATCACTGATGTTGGTTTCCAGTTTTCTTGTGCTCTGTCCTTTAAAATTAGTCATGCATACAGAGCTAGAAGCTGATGTTTATGGCCTTTTAGGAAGCACAGATGAGAATGATGTTGTTTTTCCTTCTTTGATTTTCACTTTGAAGATTTTGTTTTCAGAGCTAAAATTTACTGCATCAATTTTCATGTAAGAACAGATTCTGTTGGCAGCAGGGTGGGTGGTGAGGATTCATAGAACTGGTGAAAGTTGGCCTGCTATTTACTCCAACAGTGAGCGCCGCCATGTGTTACTTAATGGAGACTGGGACCATCTATAAAATCACTTTAAAAAGAAATTCAAATGTCCTGGCTATCTACTTTGGAGAGAGGGAAGTTGTTGATAGTGGAGAGGGGATTTGGAATCAGAAGACCTGGTTTCAACTCTGATACCTCTGATACCAGCTGTTGGACCCTGGAAAAGTTCCTTAACCTCTCTCTCAGCCTTAGTTTCCTCATTTGTAAAATGCAGAAAACAATAGCATCTACCTCACAGGTGTGTTGTGAAGATCAAATGAAATTATACACATACACAAGCATACACATGCACACAGCGCTTTGCAAACCTTAAAGTGCTAAATAAATGTTGACATCATTGTCATCATCATCATCATCATCATCATCATCATAATCATCATCATCATTGTCATCATCATCATCGTCACCATCATCATCATCATCATCGTCATCATCATCATCGTCATCATCATCATCGTCATCGTCATCATCGTCATCATCATCATCGTCATCATCATCATCATCGTCATCATCGTCATCGTCATCATTGTCATCATCATTGTCGTCATCATCGTCATCATCATCATCGTCATCATCATCATCATTGTCATCATCATCATCATCATCATCAACTTAGAGCAGTGGTTCTCAACCTTTCTAATGCTGTGACCCTTTAATACCGTTCCTCATGTTGTAGTGACCCCCAACCATAAAATTATTTTTGCCGCTCCTTCATAACTGTAATTTTGCTACTGTTATGAATTATAATGTAAATATCTGATATGCAGGATGTATTTTCATTGTTATAAATA
>CM053591.1:171654204-171671037 GCA_028646515.1 Pseudochirops corinnae
ATCATCGTCATCATCGTCATCGTCATCATTGTCATCATCATCGTCGTCATCATCGTCATCATCATCATCGTCATCATCGTCATCATTGTCATCATCATCATCATCATCATCAACTTAGAGCAGTGGTTCTCAACCTTTCTAATGCCGTGACCCTTTAATACCGTTCCTCATGTTGTAGTGACCCCCAACCATAAAATTATTTTTGCCGCTCCTTCATAACTGTAATTTTGCTACTGTTATGAATTATAATGTAAATATCTGATATGCAGGATGTATTTTCATTGTTATAAATCGAACATAACCCACAGGTTGAGAATCGCTGACAGAGTAAAGAAGATCCAAGTTTAAAATTTGCCTCAGATATTTAATAGCTGTCTGATCCTGGGCAGGACATTTAAAATTTCTGGACCTCAATTTCTCTTCTCTAAAATGGGAATAATAATAGACCTACTTACCAGAGTTGCTATTGAGGACCCAATGAGATAATACATGGTGTGCCAAAAATCTTAGTTCCGTTTAAGCTTTTAAAGGTTAAAACTGTACTAAGAGTTGTGGGACACCCTCTATATGTAAAGTGCTTTTCAAACTATAAATCCCCATGTAAACAGTGCTTCATTATTACTACTTGTTATTAATAACAGTTATGAACTCCATTTAAGGAATGCTCTCAGGCAGCCATCTCTTCATTTCCCACCTGGAAGTACTCAACTGGACTTCCCCATCATGCCCCTGCCCATTTTCAGCTTCCTTTGGCATGTTATTTCCCCCCAATAGATTGTAAGCTCCTCGAGGGTAGGAGATGTTTTTCATTCTGCTTCTGTTTGTATTCTTGGCGTTTATAGTGTCTGACACTTAGTAGGAGCTTCATAAATGCTTATTCATGAATCACTTAATGTAAACTCATCTGTAGATTCACTGCAAGCACCTTGGGGCAACTCTAGGAGCAGAGAGGACATGATCAGGGATAATATGTCCTTCTGCTATTATTTTATATGTCTTTAAAATTGGTATTCTTTGGTTTTATTTATCTTACATTTCCCATTGTATCCTTCTCAGAGAACCATCCTCTGTAAAAAATAAAAATAAAAGCTTCAGCAGAACTAACCTCTATCTATCTCTCTGTCTATCTATGTATCTATGTATCTATGTATCTATCTGTCTGTCTGTCTATCCATCCATCCATGTATGTATGTATGTATGTATGTATCTCTTTATCTCTCTATCACATACATAGTGCTTCATATCCATAGTCTTTTTGTTATAATATTTTTGTTATAATATCTCATCTAAGGGTGAGGTTAGAGATGAGGAGGAACTAGGCTTTATCATATACACACAAGCCATCACTCAGGGTTGGCATTAGGGATCATAGGAGGATAGAGGTAGAGCTGGAGAAGTCTCTGAGTGCAGCTCACCATGTGTTCTTCCTGGCAGTAGCCCACTCCAGGGAAGCACAATGAGTTTTTGTATAAGGTTCAATTTAGAACTTTTCTGATGCCAGAGGATTTTCTTCTCTCTGTCTCTGTTTCTATGTTTCTCCTCTCTCTCTGTTTCTCTTTCTATCTCTGTTTTTTTCTGTCTGTTTCTGTGTTTTTCTCTGTCTGTTTCTCCTTCTCTATGTTTCTCTGTCTCTCTCTGTCTGTTTTTCTGTCTCTGCCTGTCTCTGTTTCTGTCTTTCTCTCATATTTACCAGGTTATGCACTTTGACCAAAGATCTCTGGTGCCACCCTGTGGACTCTTCTGCACCTAACAGCAGAGGCCAGATTTTCTTTTTCTTCCTTTGGCTGGTCCATTGTACTTTTGGCATTTTATTGTGAAACTTGGATGTCTTTGCTTGCCTTCATCCATGTAGAGGGGTCTTCTGGGTTCAGATCCTGCCTCTGATATTTGCCAGCTGTGTGATCTTTGGCAAGCTGTAGCCTCTTTTTTCCTGAATTCCCTGACCAGATGTATCTGTTTTAAAGACAAAGGCCATAGCCACCCTCTGATCCTGGTACTCAGCACCTAACTAAGGCATTCTTCCCCCTCCTGTCAGTCAGACAGGATGCTATGGCCTGCTAACGTGGAATGAGCATTGGACTAGGTGGGGAGACCTGATTTGTCAATGGTAGTCACACAGCTGTTTGCCTTTGGGTAAGTCGCTTGATTCATTTCAATTCAGTGAGCATTTATTCAGTACTTGTTATGTGCCTGCCATCGTGCTAGGTGTTGGGGATACAAAGAGAAAAATCGAAGCAGTCCCTGACCCTCAAGGAGCTTGCATCCTATAGTCTAGGGGTGGGGAACCTGCAGATGTCTAGGTCCTCAAGTGCGGCTGTTTGACTGAATCCAAACTTCACAGAACAAATTCCCTTAATAAACAGATTTGTTCTGTAAAACTTGGACTGAGTCAAAAGGCTGCACCTGAGGACCGAGAAGGCCACAGGTGGCCTTGAGACTGCAGGTTCCCCACCCCGACACAGTCTCTCTGAGGTAGCTTCCTCTTTTGTAAAATGGGAATAATGCTATTTTATGCATGCTCAGTCTCACAGGGTCATGGTAAATAAGCCTCATAATGACATGTCGTTGTTCAATCGTGTCTGATTCTGTGTGACCTCATTTAAAGTTTTCTTGGCAAAGATACTGGAGTGGTTTGCCTTATTTTACAGATAAGGAAACTGAGGGACACAGGGTTAAGTGACTTGCCCACAGTCATAAAGCTTGTAAGTGTCCGAGATCAGATTTGAACTCAGGTCTTCCTGACTCCAAGCCCGGCATTCTATCCTCTGTGTCACCTAGCTGCCCTCACAATAGCGTAGAAGTGGTATTTGATTATAAATACAGAGTCATTTTGAGGTCAATTTATTATTTAGAAAAGCTGCAGAATTGAAACTTCTGGAATGAAATCACCTCTTTACTAACAGAATGGGTAGAAAAATTTATAAAAATGTGAGCTATAAAGAGGATCTGGCACAGTCAGCCTGTTTGCCTCCTAATGCTCCTGACAACCTCTAATTGTAGAGGGTTTTAAGATTTCCAAAACACTTTCCAAGTGTTATTTTACTTTATCAATAATCACAACAGCCCTCTGCACTTAGCTCCAGCTGTTATGATTTCCCTTTCCTAGATGAGAAGACTGAGATTCAGAGAGGAAAAAGAAATTGCTCTGGGTCACATAGATACTAAGTATGTGTACGTGGAATTTAAGCTCAGTTCTTTTGACCCCACGTCTAGTGTGCTCAGTCCACTTACTATTGTTATTGTTGGGTAGCTAGGTGATGCCAGGATAGAGTGATGGGCCTGGAGTCAGGAAGACTCGTCTTCCTGAGTTCAAATCTGGCCTCAGACACTTACTAGCGGTGTGACCATGGGCAAGTCACCTAACTTTGTTTGCCTCAGTTTCCTCATCTGTAAAATAGTAAGGAGAAAGTAATGGCAAACTGCTCCAAGATCTTTGCCAAGAAAACTGCAAATGGCATCATGAAGGGTCAGACATGGCTGAACTTAAGGAGACATGATTATGAGATCCTTTGGTTGAAAGGGGAGATGCTAATTTCTGTTCTCTCTCCAATTTTCAGAAGTCTCTTCCCTATGTTGTATATTCTTCAGATCACATTTCCTTCTCTTTCTCTTCTTCCTGCCACATAATCTTCTCCTTGATCATTAGTATCATCTCAAACAGATGGTGGGTCAATGACTTTCTGTGTGTGACCTTGAGTAATTCACAACTTCCCTGGCTTAGATTCACCTTCCTTACTGCAAAATGAGGAGCTATGTTTAGGTAAACTATAAGATCTCTCTTTAATCCTTGATTCTAGAGAGTGAAAATCCAAGTTGTAGGTTTATACTTTTTTTTAGAGGAGTGTATACTGTGAAACATTCCTTCATTTTCTCTCTGATCTTTCTCTGGGCTTGAGATAATTCAGAGTGGGCTAGACAGCAGATTCTGAGACCCTTCTACATGCAATGAAAGCCTGGAATCATACTGATCCCTTTTGTAACAAAGGATGGGAGAAGAGGGACACTCACTGTGTTTTGTGGCCTCTCTCATTGGGACTTGGAGAGAAGAGAATTCATCTGAAGCATTGTGGCAACAGTCAAGATGCTGGAGCAGCCAGCGTCAATTCTCAGCACATGGGAAGAGAATGCTACATCACGATCATCTACTACCCAGGGACTGTAATGAACTGTGAGTCACTCTGAGTCCTTTTTATAACCAGACCAGGCAATCAGAGATAAAATGAATGGTCTTCTATTCCTCCCTTATTTATGAGCCTCTCATGGGCACATGCAGAGATGTTCCCTGTTTGCACATAAGCTGTGGGAAGGAGAGGGGAATTAAAAGGAGAGATAGGATGTTTATTAGATGGAGAACAGTCTACCTATTTTCTTTTATTCTAATTCTGTGTATACTAATGCTATGTGTACTCATATGCTGAGAGTGAATTGCCACTAAAGAATGTGGACCAGAGCCAAATAACTAATGATTTCCAATTTTTATTATTTGATTTTGTCTTCTAGATTCAGGAACCAGTAGCTTTGACAAAGAATAAAAATTCTGGCTTTGTGCTAAAAGTGAAAGTCACAAGCCCTTGGACACCAAAATGGGGAGGTAAAAGTCACTTAGGCTGGTCAGGCTGGAGAACTTGCTCAGGCTTTAATCACCCTCTAGAGATTAGAGGGGGCTATTGCATATTCCTTACAAGAAGGCAGTCCTTTCCCCAGACCAGGTGGGAAAGCCCAGGAGGGTGCCCTCTGGGCCCCATTCAGGTCAGGTATTGCATGCTGAGTTGCCACTAACTCCTTGAATAGCTTTCTACTTAAGTGACAACATAGATTACAAAAAATTACACACCTGAATTCCATGCACTGCCATAGGAGGTTGAGACAGTTAGTTAAAGTAGGATTTGGAGACGTTTTAACTTACATTCCCATCCCTGTTCGTCATTAACTTGAGAAGTGTAGAAATGTTTGTCCATTCTATAACCAATCTGCTTTCAATTTCTCTTTGACTGGTGAATTTTTAATGTCTGACCATGACACCTCGTTACTTAGGAAACTATGGTAGTTCTTTCTTGCCTCTAGGACAAATGTAAACTCTTCTGCTTGACTTCAAAGGTCCTTTGCAATCTGTTTCCCACCTATCTTTCCATTTTCCTTTTTTTTTTTTGCAAGTTACTCTTTCTTCCAGACAAATTGACCTTCTTGCTGTTCAGCGGACTCAACGTTGCATTTCTTTTGTCTTTGTATTTGCACAGGCAGTGCGCCAATCCACCGCTACTCCTTTCTGCATGGTAGAGCCTCACCTTTGCATTTCACATCATCTTATGCGAGTCCTTTCTAAATTTCTTCAGCCACCAGTGCCCTTCCCCCACGAATAATCTTGTATATATTTTGTATTTACTGTTATATATTTGTGTACATATTGGGTGGACGCCCTGTGGTGAGCTTGTGGAAGAACATGTAGAGAGTTGCACAAGATAGGCAGGCATGGGTGGGTTATGACCTGCAGACTTCCAAAGGAAACTTCTCAGTTGATGAAATCACAGATACACCAGAGTACCTGTCCTTTCCTTAGCAGACTGTAAGCACCATGAGGGGAGGTACTGTTTTTCTTTTTTGCTGTTGTATCACTAATGCCTAGTAGAGAGCAGATGTTTAATAAAGGCTTTTAAAATGAATGAATGAAATTATTTAAGAGTCAATTTTGCCTTTACTGAAGTGCTGGCTAGTCAAACAAGGAATTCTAATTAATCAGCTCTTTCCCACAGCTATCAAGTGAACCTGAAGGAGAAGCTTCTCCTCCTCCCATTTCCCCTACACCCCAGCCATCAGAAGGAACAGATGCTGTGCTTTGTAAAGTGAAAGTTTCCTATTCTTGGTATTTCTAGACACCATTGTTAATTTCCAGTTCCCCAAGTCTGCTGTTTGGCAATTGTTTGGTAAGAAAGGACTTAATAATTTTCTTTTAACAGAGGAGGAAACCCAAGATTTTGCAGAAAATCCATGGGGAGCAGAAATGAAATCTTATAACTTCTGATTCTTTTCGGCTGACTCAGTAGAACTCTTTACCCTACCCCACCCCCCAACCAATGAAGAGGTTAGTTAGTGATGTTCTGTAGGAACCAGCATTAACTAGATGTGGTTGAATTCATCAAGCAATGTCAAGCTTCAATAGAAATTGACCACTGCTGGCCACACAGAGACTTGGAAAACCACAAATTAACATTATTTATATTTTAACTTGTGCATATATTGGATTCAAGTGAAACAAAGTGGTGCAATGTCATCTGCTTCACTCTCTACCAGAGTCATCAAAGTACAATGGCAAGACAAAAGTCTAGAAGACTGGTGATGACCTGGTTTGTAGTGGATGACCTTGGCATCTTGGATGTCTTACCCAGCTCTAAGCACTAGTCAGCACCTGCTTCAGTTGCCTTCAAAGGCTGTTGGAGCAAATTGTTCTCATCTGCTCATTCACCTGAGAGAAATCTTCACATGCTTGGAGTAGACATCCCCCTAACTCAATGATGGATTTCAGGTTTTTGGTTACCCTGAGCGTGATTTGGCCTGTATGAGGAGATTGGTTTTACCGATGCTATATGTGCTACAGCTTCTTGGAATCATAGGTGAGAGTTGGGTGCTGGTTGGTGGGCATCAGAGGTGGATGAGCAGCCCTGAAAAGGGTTGATCAAGCCATCACACCAGAAGGGTCAGTCTTCCCTGAACACCCCCCACACCCTTCAAGGAGCTTACATTCTAATAGAAGACAATACGTAAAAGGAAGTATGTGTTGATAGGGATAGGTGGATGGAGGTTAAAGTCCAGGCACTATGAAGAAACTCCCAGAGATTAGTGAGAAGTGAAGCCTTGAGAAGAATGAAGACATGGTTGGCCAGAGTGTCCTCCTTAACATGGAGATTCTGGGAGGGGGTCCAAGGGCAGGGGCAGAGGGTATTTGGAGTCACTTTAAACACTCATAATTTTTTTTTTTACATTTTCGCATTAGTCATGTTGCATAGAAGAATTATAACAAATGGGAAAAACTGTGAGAAAGGAAAAAAAAACCCAAAATAAAACAAAAGAAAAAAGAAAATAGTCTACTTCATTCTGTTTTCCAACTCCACAGTTCTTTCTCTGAATGTGGCTGTCATTTTCCATCATGTGTCCTTTGGCATTGTTTCAGGTCCTTGCATTACTGAGAAGGACTAAGTCTATCAAAATTAGTTCTCTACATTTATTTCCACAAGATTTTGAGTTCCAAATTTTCTCCCCATCACTCCTGTACCCCTACCCCAAGATGGCAAGCGTACTGAATACTCCTTCCCCCATTGTGTCCTCTCATTTATCCCCCCATCGCTCCTCTTCTCCCTTTCCCCCTTACTTTCTTGTAGTACAAGATGGATTTCTATACCCATTGCCTGTATATCTTATTTCCTGGTTGCCTTAACAACACTTCTTTAAAACATGTTTTTAAAACTTTGAGTTTGAAGCCACTTTAAAAATGATTCAAAGGCAGAATTTAAAATGTTTAGTCATGAAATACATATCACTGAATCTTAGACCTGGAAGAGACCTCAGTAGCAATCTAGTCCAACCCATGCCTGAAGAATGAACTCTTCTCAAACATACCTAACAAGGGGGCACTCAACTTTTGCTTAAAAACCTTAATGAATGGGAACTGCCACATCCTGAGATGGCTCCATTCACTTTTGGACAGCTCTAATTGCAAAGAAGTTATTCCTTGCACAAAGCTGAATTTTATCCCTTTTGCAACCTCTACCCATTGCTTTTAGTCCTGCCCTTTAACTGATCCCTATATTGCCTGAACTGGAGGCCCCTTCACCATCTTGGCTTCTCTCCTCTGGGCATGCTCCAGTTTATTGATGCCCTTCTAAAAACAGACTCCAGGGCTGAATATGGTACTGCAGATACAGTCTGACATGCCAGAATGCAGTGGGACTCTCATCTCTGAATTCACGGAAGCTATGTCTCTTTTAACACAGCCCAAGATTATGTTAAGCTTTTTTTTTTGTAGCCATATTGCCCTGTTGACACATAAAGTCCACTAAACCCCCAGACTCACTGCTAACTATACTTCCTCATATTGCATTCAGGTTTAATCTTAGGAAGTCAATTTTTAAAAAATGCAGTGTAAAACTGTGTACTCATCTTCATTAGATTTGATCTTAGCAGATTTGACTAACTGTTTCAGACAGATCTTTTTTAAGTCTTCTCTCTGTCCTCTAGTATGTTGGCTATTCCAGCTTTCTGTTATCTCCAACTGTGTTCAAGATGGTATGGAGCCTCTTTCCAAGTTGCTGACAAAAATGTTAAATAAGAACACAGGGTCAAACACAGGTCCTTATCTCCATCTAAGTTACTGTTAAACCATTCCTGATTGTTCCCTTGGCAGCTAGGTAGTGCAGTAGATACTCTGCCTGGAGTCAGGAATATCTGAGTTCAAATTCAGCCTCAGATACTTACTAGTTGGCTGACCTTGGGCTAGTCATTTAACCTTCATTTGCCTCCATTTCCTCAACTCAAAAATGGGGATAATGACAGTACCTACCTCATAGGTTTGTTGTAAAGATCAGATGACATAATATTTGTAAAACACTTGGCCATGGCACGTTGTAGGTGCTATATAAATACTTTTTCCTTTCCTGTTCTTTTCTCTGGCTGTCTAGCCATTCAACCAGTGTGAAACCCAATTAACTGTATAATTCTCTAGACCACATCCCTCTGATTCCTGTCTGTAGAACAGAAGGAAAATCTTTATCAGATTCTTTCCTTAAATCTAGGTAAATTATAGCTGCAGCATTCTTCAGATATACCAGTTTTGTGACCACACTGGAAAAGTCTGGCATGACCTGTTCTTTCCAAAACCACATGGGTTTTTGGTGATCACTTTTCTTTACTCAATGGTAATCAACAATTCTAGATTCCTCCCCTCCCCCCCACCCCCCCAGGAATTAAGGTCAATCTCACTGGCCTTTAGTCTGCAAGTTCCATTCTTTTCTCTTTTTTTTCAACATTGAGACAACACTTTCATTTTTTGGATACATTTCTCTTCTCTTCGATCTTTCAAATATCACCAACTTGTCTCAGCAATCACATCTGCCATTTTTCCCCTTCAGTACCTGAGGAAGTAGTTCAATCTGAGATTTGAACTCATCAATGACTACTAGGTTCTTCCTTTGGATTTTAGAAATTATCTTGAGTATCGATGTCCTAGTAGTCATTTTCATTCTCTTCTGTCGTCCAGAGGTCATTCTTGGTAGAGAAAATAGACATTGAACAGCTACACATTTTCTCTATTGTACATTATCATTATCTCACCCACCCCAAGGAATGGTCTAATCCAAGACTCCTCTTTTCTTCAATATAGTTTAAGAAACCAAACCAACCCTTCTTGTTGTCCTTAGCCTTCTTTGCAGATCGGTCCTATTTTTTCATTCTGAGTTTTAGCATCCCAGATACTATTCTCAGAGGACTGTGCCCAGTTTATGTGATTACCTCTGCCACTCACCCTTTCTTCTATCCTCTTTACACATCTTTGAAAAAACCCAAATTGGTTAGTGGGTTTTTGGGGCATCTATGTCAATCTTGCTAGACAACTCCCTCCTTTCCTTCTTTTTGGAATTGTTTCTCTGTTTCTTCAGATTTCATTCTTGAGAGCTTCCTGTCCCTCCTGGACTGTTTTTACTTATAGAAATGTAAGGGATTCCATCTATTCTTCCTCTGAACCCCTTTGCTTTTCAAGAATATAGAATGCATTTCAGACTCTGCTCAATGTTCCTTTCCTCCTCTATCACTAATTTTGATAGGAAGTGGCCACTCCAATGTTTTCTTCATTTCTACCCTTGCAACCAGTTCTTCCCTTGGTTAGTAGGTATCAAATATAAAATAATATTTTCCCTTTTTGGTTACTCTGTCTTTTGAGGGATGAGATTTTCATTAAAACAAGTGAAGAAATTATAAGCTGTTTCATTGTTTTTGGACAAGGAGAGAGACAGAGAACAGAGAAAGAGAGAGAGAGACAGAGACACAGATCCAATAGATGTCCAAATAAGTGAAGTCCTCCATCCTTCCATCTTTGCCATATCCTATCTTCTGAGCCAGGATTGTGATCTATTTTCAGAACTCTTCACTTAGTTCCTCTTTCTTTTCAGGTGGTTTGTGTTATGCCAAAGACAAAATCGCTGAAATGAATCATCTTGGTGATATAGTGGATAGTGTCAGAATTGGATTCAAGAATAATTGATTTGTAATCCTACCTCAGATACTTACTAGCTGTGTGACCCTGGGCAAGTCACTTAAGCCATCTTTGCTTCAATTTCCTCATCTGTAAAATGGCAATAATAAGAGCACATCCTTCACAGAGTTGGTGTGAAGGTGAAATGAAGTATTTGTAAAATGCTTTGTAAACCTTAAAAGGTGATACAAATGTTAGCTATTATCATCTATTTTCTCCTATTAATTTTTACCCAAGTATTGTCTATTATGCCTTCTTCCTCAGTTTCCTGGATTTCTTCATATCAATATATCTTTTTAATATATCATGTTGCCCATTCATCCCTTACCTAACCCATTTTTTCTGAATGAGGTATATGCTTACAGATTTATATTTAAGTTATAAAGGCTTAGCGAGAATTATGAAGTCAAATTTACTTCTTGACATCGGCACCTTAATCTCCCTGCTGCTTAACCTTTGTCCATCTGTTTATGGATATTTGGGTTCCTGGATTTTACTACTGAATTTTGTCTCCAACAAACTTCCATGTATCTCAACTAATTTTTTCCTCTATCATAGCTACTCCTGGTATTTGGTTGTAATATTGCAGAAGAATTTATTATGCCAAGTATGTGTTTGAGGTTGTCACTGAAGACTAAATGTTGGTAAGTCATGTGCATCAAATGCACCAAACTCTTTAGCTCTCTTGGGGAAAGAGCTTATGATGTCTTTTTAGCACTTTTGTCTGTTTAGCAGGCCGGCAATAACTTTTGAATCAGAGGTGGGATTTGAATGTGTATCTTTACATGGAGATACCTCAAACATACCTTGAGTCTGATGCATCAGATCATTCACCCATCCTCTCACTCTGAATCTTTGGGGATAACCTATAGAAGAGATGACTTTAAAATTCCAACTACATTTTGCTATTTCAAAATACCTTTCCTATTTGCATGGGTTCACCAGGAGCAACATGGTACAGTGGATGGAATTTGGAGCCTTGGAGTCAGAAAGACCTGGGTTCATATCTTACTTCTGATGATCCTTGGCAAACTATTTAAACTCAGAGCCTCAACTACAACATTTTTGGACAACTATTTGCTCATTTCATGTGACTGCTTATTTATCTGATCAGGAATGGCTCTCAGTCTTCCATATTTGTGCTAATTTCCTATTTAGCTTAGTTATCAGAGAACATTTGCTATGATCCTTGCTCTGATCAACAGCTTCCCTAATGGCATTGATTTTGTCAGTGTAAAAGCTTTTCAAATTCATGTCTGTGAAATTATTTATTTCATCTTTTGTGATCATTAGGCAACTCCCTAGGATTTATCTGCTAAGGCAAGAATGATTTGTGATCTATATGATAATGCAATCATGGATTTCTTTTCTTTTGCATTATTTCTGGTTGTGGTTCTGAGTTTATTGTCAAGACTACAGGTATTCTCCCCGAACCACCCTCAATTTAGATTATAGAACAGAGGTTCTTAACTTTCTATGCGACATGGACCTATTGGGAAGTCTGATAGAACCTATGGATCCCTTCCCAGAATTATGTTTTTGAATGCATCACATAAAACACATAGGATTATAATAGGAATCAAATAATATTGAAACACAATTATCAAAATATTTAAAATAACCAGATTCACAGACCCCCTGAAATCTGGACCATAGATAAATCCCAGGTCAAGAACCCCCGTTTTAGAGGGTTTACAATAAAGTGTCCCAAATCAGAATTTTTTTGTTATTAGTTGTATATTTTAAACTTTAATCATAACACTTGAGTGGTATATCTCTGGTGCTAGAGAGCCCGAAGTGTAAGCTTAAAGGACTTCTAGAGAGAATTAAGAATATGGGTATATTTCCCATTTCTATTCCCTTTTCCTATACTATGGGATGTTCAGAGAGGACTAGCACCTCTTCTCTGAAGGCTTGCCAAGTCCTTTTCAAGGTTGCTCATCCACCTTTGATGTCTACCTTTATCCAATTCTCACCTGTGGCTCCAAGAAACTGTAGGACGTATAGCAGCCAAACCTCACTAAAACCTTCTTGGCCGATTTGCTAAAGTATGTTGAGAGTAACCAACAGACCTCAAACCCGTTGGTGAGTTAGGAGGATGTTTACCCTAAGCATGTGAAGACTTCCCCCTCTCTCTCTCCAATGGAATGGACAGATGAGAACAATTTGCTCTAACAACTTTGAAGATGGCTAAAGTAGGTGCTGGGGAGCACTTAGAGCTTGGTCAGACACTCAAGATGTCAAGGTCATCCACGGCATCTTGGGCCATCACCCATCATGCTGACTTTTGTCTTATCACTCGACTTTGATGACTCTGGAAGACAGAGTGAGACTGATAACTTTGTGCAACTCTGCCTGACTCAAATCCAAGTCATGTACAAGTCAAGTGACCCTGTGATATCATTGGGCCTCTTTGAAAATGAAGTCTGAACAACAATAGTATGAATGGTTCATTGAGCCAATGACCTCAGAGATTTTCAGCTGTCTGTCACCTAGTGCCATTTGGTGCTATGTGTGTTGGGAATTTGTTCCTGGTCTCTGTAGGTGAGGCAGCATATTCAGTTCACTAGGAGTCCTTTTGGAGAGTTGGTGGGAGAGCCCATGGTTGAAGGGTTCCTTCTGCAAGAAGAAAAAGAAAAAGGAAATAAAAATCTTTAAGGAATGCTCATTGTGTTCAGCACCCATGTGGAGAACAGATGGGGCCTATTAAAGCTACCCTGAGCAGACTCCATTAGGCATCTCCACTTGCCACTCCAGCAAAATCCTTTTCAATGGACCGGGGAACGTGAGAATGAGAACTTTAATGTTTCTTCACATGTGGATGCCATTGTTTTTACTTGGCTGCCAGGGGAGGGAACTCGAATTTACCTTCAGGCTCAAGGACTTCCCAAAGTCATCTGTTCTTTGAAGCAGGCCCTGCCCTTTTTTCTTTGCTGAATCTGAGTTCCTGGGACAATTTGGCTAAAAGTCTTCTCTTCCTTATTGCCAGTTTGTTTCAGGTGTCCCAGACTGAGACTCTTAGGCTAGCATGGCAGTGCAGTGTCTGGGAGGGTGGACAGGATGTAGAGCCAGGACCTTGGAATCCTTGTGTTGGCATTCATTAGTTGTATGGCCTTGGTGAAATTACTCAGCCTCTCTAAGACTCAGTTTTTTAAAAAATCTGTCCAGAATTAGACAGCCTTCCAAGTGGCTCAAGGTAGGTAGGATCTAAATGGTTTTATACTGAGATGGACAAAGGAAAGAGAATCTTTTGACAAATAGAATGAGCCAGCTCCTAGCATCTCAGAGCACATCAAGTGCTAGCATAAATATGGAGCCTGGTAGAATTCCTTTGGTTTCAGGGGCTGCACTTGAGAATTCATCCATCATTCCTCTTGTTGTGTTTACTTGACCCACCTCTTCTTTTAAAGGTGAATCTAATGTCAAAGATTTCTTCACTTCTTTCCCAGCCCTGCTCAGAGCAGTAACTAGCACTTTGGCTTTGTTCCAGGGCAGGAAATCTAGAAGATGCTGATGGCATTGCCCCATGGTGTACTTCCTGCCTTGCCCACATAATTTCTTTAGGCATACTTCCTTCTACCTGGTGGCTGGGCTCCAGATGAGCCTGCCCTCTTCTCCCATGCCACATAATAGGTAGAAAGATGATGAGTTATGCCTGTTTCTTCACCTGTGAGATATTGGGGTTGGATTCAATGGCCTTTAAATACCCTTTCATATCTAAATCTATGATCCTGAGATCTTTCACCTTTGCTATATATAGTAGATCTATATCTAAACATATATATGTCTTTATATACACATACACAGTGAAAATTCACACACACACACAGTTCTCTCTATAAAACACCATTTATATCTCTATCTTTCTATCCTCTATCTAAACATTCTAATGATTTATATATAAATTTAGATAAACATAAATTCACATATATGCATACATTTATAAAACATATTTATATATTCACATGCAATCATATTTAATATAAATATGTATATGCTTATGTATATAAAATGTATGTATGTGTATGTATATATATATACATGTATGTATGTATATATGTATGTCTTTCATTGGAATGTGAGCTTCTTGAGGACAGGGACAATGTTTTTGCCTTTCTTTGTATCTCTAGTGCTTAACATGGTACCTGGCCCATTGAGAGTACTTAATAAGTGTTAATTGAATGACTGACTGTGAATAAACATTAGTCTTCCTACACCACTTTCTCTTTCTTGAATTTGATTGGCTGGGGATGGGATAGGGAAAGACGGTACCTAGGAAGAAGAGACAGTTGGTTTCCATCTCTTCATTTTATTAAGCTCCCATATGATCAGCTGTGTAGGGTTATGCTTTCAAGATGCCAAGGATTTGGCATGGTCCCCCTTCTGTGGTCCAAGTTCTAATTCATCCATCTGTTTCTGCCACCTGTTTTTGGAAGGTTCTGGTTTACAACATGGGAATGCAGCTGCCGCTGAGTATCCAAATGATCTCATGCACCTCTCGGGGGACATGACTTGCAATTTATTATAATAATAGTATTGGGATAAGGACTGGATAAGTGATTTCATTGATTTGAGGATCAAATTTGAGGATCCTGGATGAGGAGGCTCCCTTTAGCAAGGCAAGTCAGCATAATACCTGACTTTTATATAATGCCTGGAAGTTTGCAAAGTGTTTATCTCCATTATCTCCTTTAAGCTCTAGAACAGCCCTGGGAAATAGGGAATACTGGTATTATAGCTCTTTAATCTACAGACAAGGAAACTGAGCCTCAGAAGTGACTTACTTATTTCAACTACTAAGTGTCTTTAGAAAGACCAAGTTCACCCACTGCCATCTTGGGCTTTCTTCCTTTATCTTGACTTTTGTCTTGCCACTGGACTTTGATGACTCTGGAGGAGACAGTGAGGCCAATAACTGTGCAACTCTGCCTCACTTAAATCCAATTTGCATATGAGTCAAGGCACCACTCTCATGATGTTCTTGGGTCTTTTTGGGAATGAAGGATGAACAACAACAAGTCAGAGGTGGTATTGAACCCATGTTTTTTCGACTCTAAATCCAGAAGGTTCCCACCATGGCAACCCAAGGAAGAGTAGGCTGCTTGCTGTTGATGTCTTCTCCTGAATGACAAGTGGCATCTGGTCCATTGAGAAGAGGCAGTGGCAGTTAGAAACAAGCAAGGACTGATAATGAATGAACCCTGGGGTTTGCTTGCAAAAGGAAAGTGAAAGTCACAGGATGGAGCTAATGGACCTATGGTAGTACAGATTCTTTATGGAAAGGGGAGAAAATAGGCTGCTGGTAATAATAGAAAGCAGACAGAATAGATCATATTTCTATAGCAGAGACAGCATGGTTTGATAGATTAAGAATTGCCATTGGAGTGAGGAAGCCCTGGGTTCCTACCTCTGACACAAACTTTATGACCCTGGGCAAGTTTTTTAACTTTTCAGTGCCCCAGGCAAACCTCTAAAGCTCAGAGGGCCTGCCTACATGGACAAAAGTTTCCTCACTGTGAGTTCCCTATTCCAGTGAAGTCATAGGTCTGGCACAAAAAAATAAAAATAAAAGCCCTTCTCATCTCTATTTCATAGTATCTATTTTTTCCTCTAAGACAACTTAAGCCACACCTTCCACAATAAACCCTTCATGCCCTCTCTCTCTCGCTACCTTGCCTTTAATAATTTTGTAATATTCTCTTTATGTTTATCCTTTTTATACTTATATGTGTACTTGCTGTCTCTCCCAGTAGAAGGCAGGCTTCATGAGAGTAGGGATGTTTCATTCTTTTTACTCTCATCCTCAGTGCATGGAACATTATAGGTGCTTAAGACTTCTTAGTTTAGATAGAAGTTTGATGTCAATAAAGGAGTCTTGCAATTTCCCCAAAACAGTGCAAACTGCCCTTATCCTCTGGAGATATGGGTAGTCAACAAACATTTATAGAATGAATGATTAAAATATTTGTTAACCACAAACAATGTTCCAAGCACTGGGCTAAGCTCAAGGGAAGCAGTTAGAAAAGCCATATGGTCCCTGCTCTCAAGGAGCTCACTTTTTTTAAAAAAATATTTTATTTTATTTATTTTAGTTTACATCATTCATTTCCATGAGATTTTGAGTTACAAATTTTCTCCCCATCTTTCCCCTACCCCCACCCTCAAAAGAGCCATCCCCTTGTATGACCCCTCCCCCAATCTAATCTTTCCTATGTCCTCCCTGATCACTCCTCTAACTTTCTGATAGGGCAGGATGAATCTCCCTTCCACAGTGCCTGTGAATCTTAAGTTCCAGTTGGATGTAATTAATAATAATAGTAATAATAATTGTATATATATGTATACATATATACATATATATATTTTTAACATTTGATTATAGAGGTTTAAATTCTATATCTTTCTCTTCTTCCCTCATCAGCTACCCCCACTGGAAGAACAAGCCATCAAATACAGGTTGTACATGTGTAATTATGCAGAACCTCTCCACAATGGGCACATTGTGAGAGACTGATTACATGTCCCTCCTTCCTACCTGCCCCCCCCACCCCATTCCACTCTCCACCCTGTCCCTGTCCCTCCACAGAAGTGTGCAC
>CM053591.1:171671537-171686703 GCA_028646515.1 Pseudochirops corinnae
ATACTCAGTTTTGCTGGGTAAGTGATTCTTGGTTTTAATTCTAGTTCCTTTGACCTCTGGAATATCATATTCCAAACCCTTTGATCCCTTAATGTAGAAGCTGCTAGATCTTATGTTATCCTGATTGTGTTTCCATAATATTCAAATTGTTTCTTCTTGGCTGCTTGTACTATTTTCTCCTTGATCTGGGAACTCCGGAACTTGGCTATAATGTTCCTAGTAGTTTTCTTTTTGGGATCTTTTTCAAGAGGTAATCAGTGAATTTTTAAATTTCTATTTTGCCCTCTGGTTCTAAAATATCAGGGCAATTTTCCTCGAGAATTTCTTGCAGGATGATTTCTAGGTTCTTTTTTTGATCATAGCTTTCAGGTAGTCCAATAATTTTTAAATTCTCTCTCCTGGATCTATTTTCCAGGTCAGTGGTTTTTCCACTGAGATATTTCACATTTCCTTCTATTTTTTCATTTGTTTGGATCTGTTTAATAGTATCTTGATTTCTCATAAAGTCATTAGCTTCCATTTGCTCCAATCTAATTCTGAAGGAATTATTCTCTTCAGTGAGCTTTTGAAATTCTTTTTCCATCTGACAAATTCAACTTTTTAAGTCATTCTTCTCATTGTTTTTTTGGCCCTCTTTTGCCGTTTGAGTTAATCTGTTTTTTAAGGTATTTTCTTCAGTTAGGTTGTTGACTCTCTTTTCATGCTTTTATTGCATCATTCTCATTTCTCTTCCCAATTTTTCCTCCACTTCTCTTACTTGATGTTCAGAATCCTTCTTGAACTCCTTCATGGCCTGTAACTAGTTCATATTTTTCTTGGAAGCTTTTGGTGCAGGAGTTCCAACTTCATTGTCTTCCTCCCATTCTATGGGATTGCTGTGCTTACTTTACTTCCTTTGCTTGCTCATGTTGCCACTCAATTATTTGACTTTTGAGATTTTTGCCACAGTAGAACTCTGCTTCCAGAGAGGAGAGCTTTGTCCCAGATTGCTGGGGTTTTCACAGCTGAAGGAGCTATTAGCTGAGTGTCCTCTCTGTAGCCCACACAAGCTGTGGCCCACTTGCCACACACCTCAGGATCTCCACCTAAGACAGCAATCTAGATCCAAGCAGGTTAAAGCAAGAGCAATTACCCTCTGAATGGTAGGTTGGTCCCCTGGATCGCACTCTGTCCCCCCCCTCCCAGTTCCAACAGAGTTCCACACTGACCTTTTCCTTTGTCTTTGGCATTTATGGGTTGATAATTATGGAAACCACCACTGCTGCTGGTGATCCACTCTCCTGAAGTCTGCTCCAGCTCCTGCTGGTTGGGGCCACCCTGGGGCTAAAGCCACAGGCTCATGTGGGCCTGGGCTTGGCTCCCAGCTTGCTGCAATGGACCCTTCCTATCCACCTACCAGACTGCCTTCAGGGTGAGATTTGTTTTTCTGTGTCACTTTATGGGTTCTGTCACTCTAAGATTTGTTTAGAGTCATATTTTATAGATATTTGAGGTGGTTATGGGGGGAGCTCACAAAGTTTTCCTGTTTCTATGCTGCCATCTTGGCTTTCATTAGTCACTTTATTAATCATGCTAGCAATGATTAATAAAAGGGGTCAGTGGAGCTCTTAAAGGCTGAAGATCTAGAGTTGTCCAATAATGGAATAGACTAGTTTGGGAGGTAGTGAATTTCATATTACTGGAAGTCTTCAAGCAAAGGCTGAATGGCTATTTGTTGGGTGTGTTGCAGTGAGAATCCCTTTTAGGTATAGATTGGACCAGATGGTTCCTGAGTTCCTTCATGTCTTAAAGTTCTGGGCTTCTATGACCATTCTAATTACTCTCTCTGGAACACTCTATTGCTTGGTATTGGAAGTCAGTTAATAATGTCCTTCCTAAGTGGTGATATCCACAACTGAACATAACACTCCATTTATGGTCCGACTAGGACAGAGAACACTGGGACTGTCACTCTCTTAGTCCTGGGAGCTATGCCTCTCACAAGTAACATTTTTTCTTTTGCTTTCACATTACACTGCTAGCTCACATTAAACTTGCCATCCACTAAGACTTCCAGATCTTTTTTTTGGGAGTGGAGGAGGCAATGCAATTGTGGTTAAGTGACTTGCCCAAGGTCCACAAGGTAGCTAAGTTTAAAGTGTTTGAGGCTATATTTCCACTCAGGTCCTCCCGTCTTCATGGCTGGTAATACCTGGCTGCCCCACCCCACATCTTTTTTTAGACATATTATTTTCCCCATCTTGTATGTATTAATATTGTGTCATAGAATTAGAACTGGAAGGGACCTTAGAGGTCAACTGGTTTGTATAGTCTCTTTATTTTACAGATGGGGAAACTGAGGTCTAAGAAGGTGAAGTTACTTGTCCAAGTTATATGCACACCATTTTGTCATGGCTGTGCCAAATCGAGAATTCGAACTCAGGTTTTCTGACTTGAAGGGTAGTGCTCTTTCTGCTTCACCATTATTCTGAAATTGGCTTTTCAAAACCAACTCTGAATACATCTATTCCTGTTAAATATAATTTTTATTAGATTCAATACAGTTTTTTTTTAACCTTTTGATCTTTTTGGATCCTGACTTTGCCATCCAGTATATTAGTTTTTCCTTCTAGCTTTGGTCCATATGCAAATCTGATAAGGATACTGCCTATATTTTCATTCCAGTCTTTGATTAGTGTTGGACATCAGAGGTCAAACAGTTTGGACTATAGTTTAAGAAGCACAGATGCTCAGCTAGTGGATATCTTCATCAGCATTATTTAGATACAAAAGGTTAAGTTGAATGGTATAGTGAACAGAGCCCTGGACTTGGTGTCAGGGAGATCCAGATTCCCATCATGTCTCTAACTCTTATGAACTAAATGTCCAGGGAGAAGTCACTTAGTCTATGAGCCTCACATCAATCTTTTAGGCTATAAATTAGTGTTGAGTTTTCACTGGTGAAAGTGATGATGAGATCAGATCTTTGATGTATATTTGAACACTTAGCTTAATGGGGCAGTAATATTTATATATTCAGAGAGTTTAAGAACTAGAAGGGACATTAGAGATGGAATACAATCCTCCCATTTTTCAGATGAAGATAATGAGACCTAGAGATGTTAGATGAGTTGCCCAGAGTCCAAAGACAGTTAGTGACAGAATCAATTGTAGAGCAGAATTCTTGGATCTCAGTCTATTCCAGACCACTCAGAGCTTATTTAAGTATCCAAAGGGCCTCATGCTGAAGAAGATACCCTGATGAACCCTAAGGACTCTTGGACCTTTCCATATGGCCTTCAAATGCACACTGTTTGTGTTTTCCCTCTTTATTAGAATGGGAGTTCCTCTAGGGAGGAGACCAGTTTATTTTTGTGTTTGTGCTCAGTGCTTATAGTGATTGCCACTTAATAAAGGTTTTTCATTTATTAATCCATCCATATATCCATTCACCCCATTCTCTAAGTCCAGTGTTCTTTCTGCAATGGCAATATTAATATCTGACATTGTACAGCATTTTGAGTTTTGCAAAAACACTTTATAGATATTAACTCACTCAATCCTCACAATAATTCTGTCAGGTGGGTCCCATTATCACTTATATTTTAAAGATGAGGAAACTGGGGATCAAAGGGGTTAAGTCACTTGACCATGGTCACAAAATTAAGAAGTGTCAGGATTTAAATTCTTCATACCATGTATAAACTAAGAAATTGAAGGAGATATCCAAAGACATAACTTTATTTTTTTGCTCTTCCTTTTTTGAATCTCCCAAAGTCTTGTAGCTAGGAGCCACTACCACTTGCCAGCCCTTAGGCTCAAATCCAGAATTCCTTGTGTTTCCATCCATAGCTCATAGAGCTGCATGGGACTGGCTGATTATTACTGGCTCAGAGACTGCATTTATAAGAGTTTCAAGCTGGTGGAGAGCCATGCTGGATTGGCTTTGTCCTCTTCTTTGGAAACCATTTCTGGAAATGAATGCTGATATAGAGTAGACAGGAAAGGTATTTTAACATGAACTATGATTAACAGGTCACACCATCATTTTGTTTGACCAACTCATAGATGATAACAGTGCTCTGGGCTTTCTTGCTGGCTGGCCTGGTCATACATCTGGATTTTGATCTGAGATACTGGCAGTGCATTAGATAACACAGGTGCCTGTTTTAATGGAGTTTCCACTCTAAAGCAAATCTTGTTCCAGGTGGATGCCACAACAAGTGCTTGGTTAAAATGATGAGAGCTCTATGTTCTGACAATAATACTCTATTGATTTATAATAAAGGAGAGTAGAGATTTAAAAAAAAGACCCGAGGTGGTGGCAAGGTTAGAAATAAGGAATCAAGATTAATTTGGCAAATCAGATTTAGGGAAAGTCACTCCTGGCAATGCCTCCTATTCTTTATTCTCTTCCTGATCCCATGTATGTATTTCACCGTCCACATATTTTCCTAATTAAGGGCTGCTCTTTTCCTTCCTTCTTTTAAAAAATTTTTTTTTTTGCTAATGCTCACTTTTTCTCTAGTGGAAAGTGGATAGATCTGTCTACATCTATAGAAGGGCAATATTTTCATATCTTCAGCCTGAGGTTTTCTGTGATGTTACAAGTTCTTTTTTTGGAGAAGATAGAATGAAAAAAGAGGTTGAATCAAGGGTCATAGATTTGGAATTAAAAGAGATAGTAGAGCAAGAATGCTCAAGCTGAGTCCCACATTTCCTTAATTTCAGGAGGTTCATGAACTCAGATGAAAATAAATGACTTCTTTATTTTCACTAATCTCAAACTGAAATTTAACATTGCCTTCAGTTATGAATGTAGGCAGTAAAACATTATTCCAGAAGGGCTCTCTGAGCATCATCAGACTGCCAAAATGGTCCATGACCAAAAAGGTAAGATGAGGCTATCTAATCCAACCTCCTCATCTTACAGAAGGAAAAATGGGAGCTACAAGAGGGAAAGTGACTTGTTCAAGGTAACACAGATAGGAATGGGTAGGGCTAGACTTTGAGCACAAGATTTATGACTCCAAATCCAGTGCTACTTCTGCTCCACCATGTTTTCAAGTAGAGTTTGTTTTTCCTCTACCTTTTGGGGACATTTTCTAGTAAGCAGAGCTTGGGAAGCTAAAGAGAGGAATTTCTCAGCAGGTTTTTTACAGCTGTTATATCATTTCTCTGCACAATTTAGACTGTGAGCCATGGGAGAGGCTCCTTAATGTGTTTTGAGTGTCATTGGAATTGTGATCATCTCGCAAGCCAGAGAGATAGAATTCATAGGGTCATAGAGCTTGGAGGGGCCTTAGAGGTCATCTAGGGAGAGGCAAGGTGGTGTAAGACCTGGAAATGACGCCAGAGATCTGGGTTTGAATCTTGCCTCTGATGCCTGCTGTGTGATTTGACAAGCCATTTAACTTCTGTGGATCTCAGTTTCCTCACTTGCAAAGTAAGTAACAAATTTAGGGGTATGCTGGTAAATGTTTATGGACCAGCTCCCTCCAAATGCATGACATACTTTTAAGTTTTATCTCCATTATCAACATTTTCTCTACCACTGTCTTAAGTCTTGTCAATCCATGCAATAATCCAATGAAATGAACATTTATTAAGCATCCATGATGTGGGAGGCACTGTGCTAAACTCTGGGGACACAATTAATAAAAAAGACAATCCTTGCCCTCAATGAGCCCTCCAGTCTTCTTGGAAAATTTTTATATTTAATTTTTAAAAATTACATGTAAAAATAATTTTCAGCATTCATTTTTTTTAAAAAAATTGAGTTCCAAATTCTTTTCCTCCCTCCTTGAGAAGACAAGCACTTTGATATAGATTATACATGTGTAGTCATGCAAAATATGTTAGCCATGTTAATCATGATAAAGACTCCAATAGTTTCTTCTCTTTAGGTAGATAGTTTTTCAATGTAAGTCCTTCAGGATTGTCTTTGATCTTTGTATTGCTGAGAATAGCTAAGTCATTCACAGTTGATCATCATAATATTGATGTTACTGTGTACAATGTTTTGCTGGTTCTGCTCACTTTACTTTGTATCAGTTCACATAAATCTTCCCAAGATTTTCTGAAATCATCCTGTTCATCTTTTCTTAAAGCACAACAGTATTCTATCACAATTATATAACACAATTTGTCCAGTCATTTCCCAATTGATAGATATCCCCTCAATTTTCAATTCTTTGTCACCACAAAAAGAATTGCTATAAATATTTTGTGCGCATGTGGGACCTTCTCCACTTTTTATGATCTCTTTGGGACACAGACCTAGGAGTGGTGTTTGCTTGATCAAAGGGTATGCACAGTTTGATTGCTCTTTAGGCACAGTTCCAAATTGCTCTCCAGAATGGTTGGATCAGTTTACATCTCCACCAACAGTGCATCAGTGTCACAATTTTCCCACATCTTTTCCAGAATTTATTGTTTTCCTTTTATGTCATATTAACCAATCTGATAGGTGTGAGGTGGTATCTCAGAGTTGTTTTAATTTTCTTTTTTCTAATCAATAGTGATTTAGAACATTTTTTATGTGACTATAGATAGCTTTGATTTCTTCTTCTGAAAACTGTTTATTCATATCCTTTGACCATTTATCAACTGGGGAATGACTCATATTTTAAGTTTGACTCAGTTCTCTATATATTTGAGAAATAAGGCTTTTATCAGAGAAATGTACTATAAAATCCCCCTTTTCTGTCCCCCCAGTTTTCTGCTTTCCTTTCAATTTTGGCTGTATTGGTTTTGTTTGTACAAAACCTTTTAAATTTAGCATAATCAAAATTTTCCATTTTATGTCATGTAGTGCTGTCTGTCTCTTGTTTGGTTATAAATTCTTCCTTAATCCATAGACCTGACAAGTAAAATATTGCATGCTTCCCAATTTTGCTTATGATAGTGCACTTTATGTCTAAATCATGTATCTATTTTGATCTTATCTTGGTATATGGTGTTAGATGTTGCTCGATACCTAACTTTTGCCAAACTGCTTTCCAGTTTTCCTAGAAGTTTTGTCAAATAGTGAGATCTTATTCCCAAATCTTGGATCTTTGGATTTTTCATACACTACTAACTATATAAAAATCTGGTACTGGCTAAGATTAAACTTATCTTCATTTAAAACAAATATTTTCTTCCCTTACTTTCTATCAAAGCAGTTGATTACGAAGCCTTTTTAGGCATCTCCTATGTGCCAGGTGCTATTTCTAAGCAGTGGAGATAAACATATAAAAATAAAATGGGCTCTTCCCTCAAGAAGCTTACATTCTCTCATGGTATATCTTAGGTCCCTTTATATTTTAATATATTAATTAAACTTCAATAGATTTTATATATATACATATATTTACATATATATATATAGTGTCCCAAAAGTCTTAGGTCCCTTTACATTTTAATATATTAATTAAACTTCAATAGATTAAAAGTCTTAGTGCTGCTTAAAACTTGCACTGAGACTTTTGGGATGCCCTGTAGATGTGTGACCCCTGTAGAGCTCCTACATAAATATTTCTGGAATAAGTGCAAACTCCATACAAGGTAATTTAGTTTCACCTTCTACTTTCTGTTTTGTAATGTTTACAAAGACTTAGATTTCCCTCTGTCCCGCTTATTAGTGCTTTCCCCTCATCAGATTATACCATTTGTTTCTCTATAAATACTCAGAGAAGCTCAATAATTCAATGAATCAATGAACATTAAACAGCTACTCAGAGAGGTTAAGAGAGTTTTAGCTAGTTTAGTTACAGAGGTACATCTGCTCAGTTACTGCCAGCATTCCCCAGCAGAATGTAAGCTTCTCAAGGGCAAGGGCTGTTTTACATTTTGTGTTTGTATTCCCAGCACCTAGCCTGGGATCTGGCACATAGGATGTGCTTAATAATTGCTTTTTGAGTTGAATAGATTTAGAGAAAAGGTGTTTGGGAACCAGTGGTCTGAACATGACTTTCTGAGCTAGTCTCTAACTTTCACAAATAGACTTGTTAGCAGTTGGGAGTTTGACCCTCAGAAATCACAATTTTATTCAGCCCCAAACTATGTTCAATTCATAAACATACACTGTAGCTGCCTAATAGCTACTTTCACTGTGCTGGAATTTTGCATAGAAACTTCATTTTCTTATCTTTGAACTTATTCATGGCCTCATTGTATTACTGTCTTCTCAGACAACAGCAGGGTAGTGTGAACAATTTTTAAAAATTATTTGATAATTATGTAATTATTTGATTTTACTCTGGTCATCCTCCTTCTTGCCAAGGCAATCCGTCCTGGATCCTTTTCCTTGTTATTTTCTCTAGCAAATTGTGCCTTTAATCAAGCCCACTCTCTCAGTAGCCTGTCAACTGGCTGCTTCCTTGCGCCTACAAATATGTCCTTGTTTTCCCTCTCCTTAAAGAAACCCTCATTTGATATAATCATCCCCACTAGCTATCATTCTGTGTCTCCCCTTCCCAACAAAACAAAATTCCTAGAGATAACCACTTACCTAGGGTAGTACCCCTATTTGCTTTTCTTTCATTCTTTTCTGGGCAGGTAGGTGGGCTGTGGTGTGACTAGGAGGCACAGTAGATAGAATGCTGAGCCTGAAGTCAGGAAGATTTATCCTCCTGAGTTTAAACCTGGCCTAAGATACTTATTAATTGTATGATCCTGGGCAAATCCCTTAACTATGTTTGCCTTAGTTTCCTCATCTGGAAAATGAGTTGGAGAAGGAAATGGTAAACCACTCCAGTATCTTTGCCTAGAAAACCCCCAAAGGGGTCACAAAGTGTTGGACATGACTGAAAAGTTACTGCACAGCAATCGCAATGATCTTTTCTAAATCCTTTGCTCTCTGATTTCTGATATCATCATTCAATAGAAAATACTCTCTTCAGAATTAGAAATACCTATTTAATTTCCAGATCCATTGACCTTTTCTCAGTCCTCACTTTTCTTGTTCTCTCTGTAGCATTTGGTATGGCTGTTTATCTCCTCTTGAACACTTTCTCCTCTGT
Organism: Pseudochirops corinnae; assembly: GCA_028646515.1. Taxonomy (NCBI): domain Eukaryota; kingdom Metazoa; phylum Chordata; class Mammalia; order Diprotodontia; family Pseudocheiridae; genus Pseudochirops; species Pseudochirops corinnae. The sequence continues at coordinate 171,680,522 of CM053591.1, forward strand.
GAGTTTTCAGTACACTCTTCTCTTCTGGCTCTACTTTCTGACTGCTTCTTTTTATTATCTTTTGCTAGTTCTTCATTCATGTCATGCCTGCTAACCATGGAAAGAGTGGAAAACCAAGACAGGAACTAATAAATCAGGAAGAGATGAACCATTTAGGAGTCAACCAAATGAGAGCAGATTTGCTAGGGTAGAGTTTGAGGGGTTAGGGAGGGCAGGAAGATGCTGAATAATGGCCCATCCATATCTTAGAGGGTCCAGCTTGCAGGGCTTCAAGATCTGGATGATTTAATTTCTTCTTGTTGGGTCTTATGATGAAGCATACAGGAAATGACTCATCAAATGAATCTTATCCTATGCATAGCCTGCATTGCTAGGGTCCCATTTCCTTTCATTCAAAATAGATGGACCTATTTTGGGGATTTTGCTAATTTACAAAAATGATTATTGTCAACCTTCAGTGAGTAATAGCTCGCCTTGGACATGAATCATTAATAAGATGATAATTTCTTGAAACAAATTACATGAAAGGTGGATTTTCTGGATTAGAAATATATTTAGGATTTCTTTGCTCAGGTTTATTTATCATAGAGTATCACAGCATTTCTTCTACTAAAGTCCCCCTCTGATGGCTCATCATGGAGTGGAACTGACCTTGAGTTCTTGAGGGTGAACTCAGGAAAATACTACCAAGTGGGAAAATTAGAGTATGAGCTGGCAGGATTATTTGAGTTTGCTATTTGAAGACTAGCCTATCTAAATTTGGAGATGTTCACCATTAGGAAAGCCGCACAGTGAGATGGTCACAACAATACTTAAAATTTATTTTATTTAAAAATATTATTTTAAAATTAAAAAACATTCATGTTTTCTCTCTCCCGCATGTCTCCTCCCACTAGAAAAAGAAAATTCTTAGAACCAATATGGATACTTGAGAAAAATAAAACCCACATATTAATGCTATCTAAAAATCTGCACTGTGACTCTATTATTTCTCTGTGAGGAAATGAGTAGCATGCATCATCATTGGCCCCATAGAATAACATTTGGTCATTGCCTTTGTCACATCTCTTAAATTGTTCAAAGCTGTTTGTCTTTACAATGTTGCTGTAATGTATAAATTACTCTTCTGTTTCTACTCACTTCACTGTGACTCAGTTTATACAAGTTTTTCCAGGTTTCTCTGATGCAATCCCATTATCATTATACAAATGCATTTCATTCCATTCACATATCATGATTTGATGGTATCACCTTTGTTTCTAGCACAGTGACTCCAGAAGACCAACTGCCAAGTCATAGTGCAGGGAGGACCCACTCTAGCCAAATCACTAGTCTTTGGACTATTGAAGTGTAATAGAATTTAAGAACTAGAAGGGACCTTAAAAATAATAGGTATTTATTAAACACCTGATGTGTCAGGTACTGTGCTAAACATTGGGTCATCTAACTACCTTTAAGGACTATAGCAACCAATTAATCAATACGCATTTCTTATGTGCCAACTACACACTAGGCACTATGTTGGCCAAGAGACCAAAGTATCTTCCTCTAGAGTAGTTTACATTCTACTGAAGCAGGGATGTAACACATTCACAGATGAGCAAATATTGGTTACATATACAATATTACAATACAATACACAGTGGTAGAGAGAAGGAGAACTAGCAACTAAGGGTTTCAGAAAATGCCTCTTGAAGATGGCTTAATCTTAATCTTAATCTTAAATCTTAATCTTAAAGTCATATAGGGTTCTTCTACTTGTAATATTTTGAAGTAAAAATAATAAAATTATAATATATCTTACTTTTTAAAAAAAGTGCAGTAAGTTAAAAGAAATACGTATCAGTTCCTTTCAAGATTTCCATGAGCGTTATAGGGCTTCTTTCTTTATGAGATTCTTGTCAAATTCCAAGTGCCAGAACAAATATTATCAACTATATTAATGCTTCTATGATTTCCAGTCCTGAATTAATTTTTTCTCCCCTGGGCTGCTATTTTCTTGTATATTTTGACTAAAGAACTTTGTGTTCAATGTCAGTACGCACATTTTGAAATGAGCAGAACAAAGTTTCTTGACTCCTAGAGGCACAGAGGAATAGCAAAGCCTTGTGAGTCCATCCAAAACTTCACTTTCCCAAAATTAGAGGGAAAAGAACATGAGTTTGTACTTTCTTGCCACAAGGAGAGTTAGTTTTCCAGCTAGTTCAAAGCTAGAAGAACATTGTATTGTTTGTAGTTTAAATTTTAATGAAGATGCTAAAAGAGGGAGAAAACTCTGAACTTGAGCAGCTGTCAAGTGTCCAAGACGATTTAGACTAAAGTAAGTGGAAAGAATGTAGAGTCTGGAGACCCATGTCTGATCTTAGTTCTATTCACTAATTGTAGGACCTTTGAAAAGAGAATCACTATTCTGAGCCTCAGTGAAGAGGTCAAATTAGATGGTCATTGAAGTACCTTCTGGCTCTGCATTTATGGCTTCACTTATACAGAGCCCAGGACCTTACTCATAGCAGACACTGTAAATATTTATTAAATAAAGGAATCTAGAGGGCAGCCATTTTGTCAGCCTTATCTATGGAAACTACCTCATTGGGTTCATATAATTTATTGATCTAGAATTGAAAGTTATCTAAAAGGCTATTTAATTGTGGTAGTTTAAGAAGGCCAAGTGGATAGAGTGCTAGGCTTGGATTTGGGAACACCTGAGTTTAATTCTGCCCTCAGATACTAACTAGCTGTGTGACTCTGGGTAAGTCACTTAACCTCTGTTTGTCTCAGTTTTATCATCCATAAAATAAAGATATTAGGGTTGTTATGAGGGTTAAATGAGATAATATTTGTAAAGGGTTAGGAACAGAGGGACCAAAACCTGGAGAGATTATATGATTTGTCCAAAGTCTTGCAGGTACAAATCTAAGTCTTCCATCTATAAACTCATTCCTCTTTCTGCTTGTACCATGTAGTCTCTCTTACAAGACCTTTGAAGCAAGAAAAAACAGCCTGTGAATAGCCACAAAGGCCGGGTATTTTACTCTATACATGTACTGAAGGGAAATCTTTCAGATGTTCACTCAGACTTAGTTGATTCACAGTACCAACATGCTTGGTTATTTGGTTTTCCAGTCAGTAGCAGATTAGAAGTAGCAGATTGAGAGTGATACAGTATAGCTGCCTTCCAGGAAGGAAGATGATCTGAATAGCTCTTCAGAAGTAGAAAGGCAACATGGCCCATTTGGGGACCAAGGAGTAATCTGGTTAAACTCAACTTGAGAATGTGTATGTAATGGTTCAGGCTGATGAGGTAGGAGATAGTTTAAAAAAAAAGGTTAACAATTCCATAGTCCCTTCAGTTTACAAGATATTTTATCTCATTTGATCTTCTGTGAAGTTAAGACTAAAGGTATTATTCCATTCAATTTATAATGGAGGATTCTGACTTAAGAGAATTTAAGTAACTTGTTTGTGGACAAACCTGAATAAGAGGCAATATTCAAACCTGGCTCTCACCTGACTGTGGAAAGAGACCAAGTAGCTTTACTTTATGTTGGTGGAGTAAAGCACTTGGCCTTTATGGTTTTGACCACTAATAAGACTTTTTAATATATCAAAGTTGTTACTTTTTATATATCAAAGTTGTTATCAGTGCTTTGGGTGATTGTGATTGCCAAAGCTATTGTAGAGGTGGTGTCTGATTGTTGAGAGAGGGCCTTGAATGTCTGTCTAATGATTTTTGAATTTCTTCTGTAAGTATCTGGGGACCTGAGGACAGTTTTGGGGCATGGATAGTATGCACAGAATAGTATTTTAGGAAGATTATTTTGGCACAGTGGTGTGGAGGGTGAATTGGAGTTTGGAGAGACTGGAAGTTAGAAGACCATTGCAGTGGCCATGAGGTAATGAGGTCATGGATTAGGGTCATGCCAAGGACAGTGGGAGTGAAGAGAGAGATGGGTGAAACTAATTATGGAGGAAAGATAGTACAGGATTTTATCATTCACTGAATGTAGAGGAGAGGAAAGTCAACTATTATTTCAAGGTCTATATTGCAGCTTGGGTTAGTAAGTAGAGAGTGGCCTTCACATTTGGGAAATGTGGGTTCAAATTCTTTCTCTGATGCTTACTGGCTGTGGAACCCTGGGCAAGGTACAACCTTCCAGTGCTCCAGGAACTAAGATAGTATTTGTAAAAAGTGCTTAGCTCAGTGCCTGGAATATAACGGTACTATATAAATGTTTATTGTATCCCTTCCTCACCAAACAGATCACTAACACTGTAGATTACAGAGAGATACTCTGCATTGGTAGTGGCAGTTCCCCACCCAAGAATTCCCCATCCCACTGAAGTCGCAGATCTCATAATGTATGTGTAGACATGCTACATATTTCAGCACAATATAATAATTGATATTTTTTTATGTTTTTAAAATATTGAGTTTTAGTTTTAAGCATTCACTTCTAAGATTTTGAGTTCCAAATTTTCTCCTTCTCCCTCCCCTCTCCTGACCCCAAGACTGAGTGCAATCTGATGTAGGATCTATATATACATTCATATTAAACATATTTTCACATTACTCCTGTTGGAAAGAAGAATTAGAACCAATGGGAAGAACCAGGAGAAAGAAGAAACAAATAATAAAAAAATACAAACAATATGTTTCAATCTGCATTCAGACTCCACAGTTCTCTCTGGATGTAGATGGCATTTTCCATCATGAGTCTTTTGGAGTTGTCTTAGGTCCTTGCATTGCTAAGAAGAGGTAAATCTATCAAAGTTAGTCATCACACAATGTTGTTGTTACTGTGCGCAATGTTCTCCTGATTCTTCTTACTTCACTCAGCATCGGTTCACATAAGTCTTTGCAGGTTTTTCTAAAGTGTGCCATCTCATACTTTTTTTTTTTTTCTTTTTGGAGGACAGTTGGGGTTAAGCGACTTGCCAAAGGTCACATGGCTAGTAAGTGTGTCAAGTGTCTGAGGTCAGATTTGAACTCAGGTCCTCTTGACTCCCTGGCTGGTGCTCTACTCACGGGGCCACCTAGCTGCCCCATCTCACACTTTCTTGTAGAACAATAGTTTTCCATTACATTCATATACCACAACTTGTTCAGTCTTTCCTCAATTGATGGGTATCCCCTCAATGTCCAATTCTTGGCCACCACAAAAAAACCTGATACTAATATTTTTGTACATGTGAGTCCTTTTCTCAGTTTTATGATTTCTTTGGGAAATAGATCTAAGAGAGTGGTATTGCTAGGTCAAAGGGTATGCACATTTTTATAGCTCTTTGCGCCTACTTCCAAATTGCTTTCCAGAATGGTTGGATCAGTTCACAACTCCACCAATAATGCATTAATGTTTGAATTTTCCTGCATTGTTTCCAACATTTATGATTTTCCTGTTTTGTCATGTTAGCCAATCTGATAGGTGTGATGTGGTACCTCAGAGTTGTTTTGATTTGCATTTCTCTAATTAATAGTAATATATATCATTTTCATATGACTATAGATAGCTTTGCTTTCTTCATCTGAAAACTGCCTGTTCATATCTGACCAGTTATCAATTGGGTGAATAATTGACATTCTTGATATTGACCTCCTATTGTCAATGCTTTTGTGGTTATCATCATCAACATTGCCGATATTTCTTTAAAACCTTAAGATTTGCCCAGTGCTTTGTCTGCCTTCACTTGTTTGATCCTTGCAACAGTCCTGTACTATGGGAATTATCCTTGTTTTGCAGTTGTGAAAACTGGAGATCAGAAGAGTGAAGTGATTTGCTCAGGGTCACATAGCTACAAAGTGCCAAAGGTGCAGTTGGAGCTTCCATTTCTACCTGATGCTTCCTTTCACTAGGAAAAGGTTGAATGATGTTTATTACTCCTGAAGTGGGAACCCGTGTGTCAAACATAAAACATTTTAGATTTCTATCATGTAGTGAAAGTGAAAAAAATAACCAGGTCCCCATCTGAGCTTCTAGGGGGTGCGGTATTTGGAGTCATGAATATTGTGTTTGAATTCTGTCCCAAATACTTACTAGTTGTGTGTCCTGGTGTAACAGCAAGCACCCTAGCATACCTAGTGCGGCTACTAGCACAGGTTCTTAGATATGCTTTTCTAAAGGAAAGCAACTCAAAATGGGTTAACAATCTTACTTTAATCAAACATATCATTTACCTAGTTCAGG
>CM053591.1:171687203-171714164 GCA_028646515.1 Pseudochirops corinnae
CTGACTTTAGTGGGAAGTATCTTTGTGTGCGTTTTAGAGTTCTAGGATTGGTTTAGAGTCCTATTTTATGGGTATTTTTGGGTGGCTATGTGAGAGCTGCGATATGTTGCTGCTGCTATGCCGCCATCTTGGCTCCGCTCCCTGGTGTGTGATTTTAAAACATTTCATCGACTCCTGGAGCCTCAGGATTCAATCTGATGAGCTGAAGGGAGAGAGCCAGGCTTCTCAGAGAATCCAATGAAAGCAGAATCTGGCTAGCATTTCCCTAATACCCTGATTATACTTTCCATCCTCTTGTTACTTCCTCACCGTGCCATTGGCTACACAGAATTAAGCATCTGAGCAAGGGAGGCCACATGGTGTTGCCTTGGAGTCAGGGAGACCTGGGTTCAAATTCCACTTCATTCTTTCAGTTATGTGAGCCTGGGAAGGTCACTTCTTTGAGATCCATTTCACAGATGAGGAAGCAGACAATAACACCTACTTCAAAGGGGTTGTTTTGAGGATTAAATGAGAAGAAATGTTTTGCAGACTTCAAAACACTATAGAAATGTCAGTTATTACCATTTCTAAAGGAATTTGAATTCACAGTGTAATGCCATGTTTTGCTTTAACAATTAAGGGGTAATTTGGAAGCATCTTTAAAATAAGGGATTAGACCAGGTCCCTTGGTTATATCATTGTAAGACTGTTTCCTGGAGCACCAGGCCTAGAAAGGTCAGGGATAGTGATGGAAATCTGAAGCAGGTACTTGTTGACCCAACAAAGGCAATGGGAGAGCTCAGTCCAGAGGTAAGAGGATGAAGGAGTAGAAAATAGATGGGCATTATGGGAAGGAACAAGAGAAAGGCAAGGCATTGGATGCTCATCTTTTTAAGCTACCTGTGATTTTCAAGAACTTCTGAAGTCTCTGGTCTCAACTTGTAGATGCTGGTGTTTTGATGTAAAGGACTGAATCAATTCAACCCCTAGGTATATTCTGCCAGTGTAGAGATCTGGAGGCAGTTTCAGCTTTAAACTTCTAATGCAAGTATTCTCTAGTTACCCAACTGTTTTTCAGATCTGCTTCTGGCTTCTTACATATCAAGGCAAGTTTTATTTTTGAAATATGTCTTATTTCTTATGGGACCTTGGGCATTGTCTTTTCACCTATATGAAATTTGAAGAAAGGTTTTCTTTTCCCTTCTAGGGTCATCCCGCTCAGCTGAAGCCATCAGAGACACTTTAACATGGTATTTCTAACTGGTCTCTTTCAAACAAAGTGGGTTAAGTCACAAGTGTAAGTGTGGTTTTTGCCACAGTCTTTGGCCAAAAGCGACACAATCTCATGTGACTTGTGATTTATTGCTTTCATTTCTAAGACGGAGATATGCATTGAAGATACCAAGAATGCCAGGACTTAGAACTTTTAGGACTGCAAATGTAACTTTTACTATTCTCTTGGTCTATACTCTGGTCTTTACCTATGAAGGGCCTCTTATTCCTTGAGATTGCAATTGTTACTATGCAACAGGTTCCCTTCTTCCTTGGGAACAGAAATGATACTGTTTCTCAGGGTACCTTATCTCTGCATTGGAGGTGATGCTTCCCCTCAGGCTTTCCATTTCCTCTTGAAAAAAGTTTCTTCTGTCCCTGAAAATGAATCTAGAGATGGATAAATTCTTTGGAGTTGCTCAACACTTGTCCCTTAGGGTTTCGATTCCCTCTTGTCTGAAAGTGCTCCTTGCTGTCATTGAATCTAGAAGTAGGTATATTCGAAGAACTTACCAAGCAACATCTGGTCCTAAATCCAGTGCGGAAGTGTAACTTGTCTCTTTTTGAGCAGTTGCATGATTGCCTTACCATGTGTGGCTTGAGAGTTTCAAAACTTTACTACTTTTGTCTTAGTTCCTCCTAGTTCCATCACATCATCCATTGCTCAGACACTTTTACTCCCTTTGTGATCCTGGGTAAGTCACTTAACTTCTGTCTGCCTCAGTTTCCCCAAGTGTAGAGTGAGAATAATAATAGCACCTATCTACCAGGGTTATTGGGAGGGTCAAACGACATAATGTTTTCCACAGCATCTGGCACATAGTAGGAACATAGTAAGTGCTCATCGATTGATTATATGCCTTATAATTGACTCTGAAGGCCATTTCCAAAGGGAAGCCCTCAAAGTGTCCTGAGCAACACCTCTGCAATAAGGGTCGTTTCCCAAAGTGGTTCATTTGACAGAAAGAGCTCTCATCTAGGTGGACAAGTTCTAGGGTTTTTATTTTACATTCTTAAACACTTCTGTGGGTCAAGGGTCCATGTTATCCTTGATGTTGTTACTCCCTCCAGCAATGTAAATCTTTATCTCTTCCATGGAAATGGTCTTTCACATTCCTTGTGGTTAAAATAGTCACACCCCTGGAGTCGACCTAGTGATGAATCTGTCTGTTCTCAGAGGGGTCAGTCCTCAGGTGAGATACACATTTCTAGGAGCATGACATGAAAACTTTTCAGCTTGATAGAACTGGCCTGAGCTTGAGTTGTGTTGGCGCAGCCTTTCAGAATCCAGAGATACATTCAAATGACAAGGAGAGTCAGAATCAGCTTCATTAGTTTACATTCCCATCTCCCATCACTCTGAAGAACCTCTCATGGTTTGGATCCTGAAAGAGCTATTCTCTATGCATGCTTAAGTGACAGCTTGTTTTTAAAGAATAGGGAGACAAATTATGGAATAACAGGATCTCAGAGTTAGAAGGGAAGGAATTATAGAATCAGAAAATTTGGGAGTGGGAACCATATCCTAAGAGTGACCCCCAGTATAACATACCAGAGAAGTGGTTACTCAGTCACTGTTTGAAGACCTGCAAAGGGTGGAGGAACCCACTACTTTTGGAGGCAGCCCTTTCCTCTTCTGGACTGCTGGAATTGTGGGGAACTTTTTTCTGGCATCAAGCCTAAATCTGTCTCTTGGCTACTTCCACCCATTACTTCTATTTCTGGCTTCTGGGGCCAAGCAAAACAAATCTGCTTTCTCCTTCACATGACAGCCCTTCAAATACTTGAAGAGAGATGTGGTATGTGCCCTGAAGCTAAATATCCTTCACTTCTTCAACTGATTTGAGGTCATATTAATTTGTTTTTTTCTTCCCCCCCCTTTTTTTTTTTTGCTACCACATTACTTTGCTGGCTGATTTGGGGCTTGCAGTTCACTACCCCACCCCCCTGATATTTTTCAGGACAAATGCTATCTCATCATGGCTTCCTCATCTTGTAATTGTGAGACTGATTTTTTACATTTGAGTGCAAGAATTTTTCACTTATTCCTATTGAATTTTTCTTATTGATTATCTATGTGCATCTAGTCCAAACAAGAAAAGAAATCTCCATCATTACTTATTCGAGAAGTGGTCTGTAGCACCAACACAATAGTCACAAGATCTACAGTGGCTATGAATATGCCAGTGTAATGCTGAATTGCAAAATATAACAGACTCTCCACACGGAAGGCAGAACCAAAACATTTATTCAACCACCACAGAGCTGAATCCCAACACCAGAAAGTCAAATCCATCATAGCAACAAAGAAATCTATATACAATAACAATGCAGGGGGCACTGCCATCCCCAAGCCTTCCTCCTGCAAGGGCCTTCCCACAAATGAACACTCGCACCTTTCTGCCTGCTTCCTTTCTCTCCCTCAGCTCTAACTACTCTGTCTAACTTCCTCTGCGCTCTCCTCCACCCTTCCTGCTCTACCTTTCCTGCCCTACTTATTCAGTAAGCTCCTCCCAGCACAGACTCATGTGACTCAGGCTTTCATGAGACTTAAGCAGATCATGTGGGCCTATTAGTGGATAGGAAAGATCTTCTCTTTCACATTACCATTACGTGGTCATGAAATTTCTTCTCAGAGACTTCTAAGGATGGTAAATCTAGGATCTTCTGAGGCAGCCTGTTCCACTTTGGGAAAGCTCTAGTTGCTAGAAGTTTTCCTGACCAGAGGCCTAAATTTGTCTTTTTAGGACAGCAGCAGCAGCAGTAGCAATAGCAGTTTTGGGAGCTTTCAGTAGAGACATTGGACAACTGGTCAGATAGTGATTATAGTGGACCCTTTGCTGTCATTGGGTACAACTGGCACTGACAGGCAACTCTATTGCCCATAAGCAATTGTAGTTCCAGGGCCAAGAGGAGTGCTAGTACTTCCTGTTGCAGGGGAGCAGGGACCCTTCCTGGGTAAAGACCAGGACACAGATCAAAGGATTAGTGACCATACTTTTTCCAGAATAACATTACTCTGGAAGCGCTGAAAACCTGCAGATTCTTAAAATTAGCTCTGAAAACAATAGTACAAAAAATCCTGAAGCTTGGCACAGTGCCTCCCCACCCCCAACTTTACCACCTCAAAAAAAAGAGCTCCTATAAATATTCCTAATGCATGTGTTTCCTTTTCTTTTTTTTCTTTGATCTCTTTGGGGTAAAGACCTATTAGTGGTATTGTTAGATCAAAGCGTATGCACAGTTTTATAGCCCTTTGGGGATAGTTCCAGATTGTTCTCCAGAATGATTGGACCAGTTCACTACTTCACCAATAGTTCATTAAAGTACCTATTTTCCCTAATCCTCTCCAGCAGTTGTCATTTCTGAAAAGTGGCTGCAGATTCTGCTGCTCCTTTGCTGATGAGAAGATAAATGAGGTACACACGTACACAGTAACAGAGATCAGACAAAGAATGCTGGAAATAGACTGCTGATAGAATTTCAAGCTTTTCTTTGACTTTTTACCAAACTGAGCTACATATGATTGACTTTGTCAAACCGGCTATGTTCCTTTATTTGAGCCTTTATATTTTTTTTCAGTTTTCCTTCAGAAGGAGTTGTAATTGATTTAGTTTTATGTATAGCACCCGAAAGGTTTTGCCTTTGGGTAACACTTCTCTCCATAGTTAGAGGACTTTGGAGAGAGGCTTTTCACCAGACCTTCATGGTGATTGTGACATCTTGGAACTGAGGGACTCTCAGTGGTCATTCCAGATATACCATTGATGTTGGGATAGGAGTGAGCTCAGAGGCCATATAGTCTACACCTTTCATTTTATAGATGAGAAAGCTAAGACCCAGAGAGGTGAAATGAACTTGTCCAAGGTTGCATAGGGAAGGGGGCCAGAAGTGGGATTCACACTTCGGTCCTCTGACCCTGGAGACAGTGTTTTCCCCACTGCACCACCCTGCCTCCTAGTGAGTGTCATAACTGATGCCCAGAGCTTGGGGCTGCTCAAGGCATGCTGCTCTTGAGAGGCTCTGATTTTCCAGCATTGCATTGACAGGAAGTCTAATTTTGGATTCTACAGATGTGTGAGCAAAAAATAGTCCTTTTCTACTCATTTTCCTACTGGGAACAACCGAGAACTGGACTTCTGGGTTCACTCTCATCTCTATCTGAGAAATGTGAGAGAAGAAGATTGAGATCAGCTCTGAAAGAGTTTCTGCCTTGAGAGGGCCTGGGTCCCAGGAACCAGTAGCCTGTGGGGCCTATGTCTATGTTACATGCCAAGTTTTATTTTTACCTTTGGTTTAGTCTGATTAAATGCTTATTGTTACACATCCTAGAGTTGGTAATAAATCCATTAAGCACAGAGCTAGGAACAAGAAGAGAGGGAGAAGGTGCATACACAGTTAGGGGATCCAGTGGATAGAGCACTGGGCCTGAAGTCAGGAAGACCTGAGTTCAAATGTGACCTCGGATGTACTAGTTGTGTGATGCTAGGCAAGTCACACAACCTCTATTTGTTTCAGTTTCCTCATCTATAAAGCAGGAATAATAATAATAACCTACCTTCCAAGGTTGTTGTGAGGATCAAATGAGATAATTGCAAAGGGCTTAGTACAGTGCCTGGCACATAGTAAATACTATATAAATGTTAGTTCCCCCTTCCCTTCCCTCTTCCCTTCCCTCTTCCCTTCCTTCTTCCCTTCCCTCTTCCCTTCCTTTCCCTTCCCTTCCCTTCCCTTCCCTCCCCTCCCTTCCCCTCCCCTTCCTTCTCCTCCCTTCCCCTTCCCTTTCCTCCCCTTCCTGTCCCTTCATGCTTTCTTCCCTTCTCTTTTTCTTTTTCTTCCTTCTCTTCCTCCTCCTCCTCCTCCTTTGATACGGGTTTACTTGGCCTTTACACTGTAGGAACAAACTTCTTTATTCATCCCTGTAGGGACTATATAGCATTAATTATCATGCCCAAGCACATACAGGTAGCTCCTGATCCATTCCTCCCCTGCCCCAACCTTGTCTGTTTGTCATGGCTAGCTCCAGTTCTCTGCATTAGGTTCATATGACTAAATTGTGTTGTAGAGTTGTAACTTGTTAATGAATAAGTGTCTACTTTATATAGGGTATACTTCAGATTTCTTTTGGAGTAGAGGTTCTAAGATTCTAGATTTCAAGGTGTAAGGGGTCTTAGTGGCCATCAAGTCCAACTGTTTCATTTTATGGGTGGGGAATCTGAAGCACAAAGAAGTTAAAATGTTTGCCTTAGGTTCCCCCAGCTAGTCAGTGTTTGAGGCAGGATTAAAAATCCATAGCAAGTCCTCCCTGGCATCAGGTTCAACACTCTTTCTACTTTGCCACCTTACCTACAAATAAGATACAGTTTAAACACCTCTATGTGGCATTTAAATCTAGCTCTGGCTTATCTTTTTAGCAGATTACTCATCCTTATAGCTCAATTGGCCAATTTGCCATTCCATGCTCATGATAATCCATTTCCTATCTTGTATTGGGCAAGGGGAAGGGTGTCATGCAGCTCCAATGTGTCTGAGGTAGGATACAACCCAAGTTTTTCTGACTTCAGGAGGTAGGCCTTCCCTCAGATATACTGCGCCATGCTGGTTATGACAGTAGGGAGGTGGGGAAGTGACCTTCAAATGAGGCTTCCTGTAGATAAGAAAGACTGGTAACTAGTGCAGTAGACAGTAAAGACTGGGGAAATAGCAGGAGTATACTGCTGATTTATTGCCTTTCTTTGGCTACGGATCCTCCCAAGGGACAAGTGGGTGGTGAGAGTGTTGCATTTAGATTTAGGAAAGTCTCAGTTTGAATTCTGCCTCAACTACCTGACTGTAAGCAAATAACCTATCTCAGCCTCAGTTTCCTTATCTGTACAAAAGGGATAAGAGAACTTGCTTTATAGATTTGTTGAAAGGATCAAATGAGCTAACGTACAAAAAGTGTTTTGTAACGCTGAGAGTGATACCCAGATTTTAGCTACTGTCACTACTATTACTACATCATCATAGTCATCAATAATAACAACCGTTCCCTACCTTGTGTGTCCATAGATTTAAGAGCTTAACTCTACCCTAATATTAAAACTGCCTGCATATCCAATAATTCCCAACTCAATGTAAGAAATGGTGGTGTTAAGGGAAGAGAGCCAAGCAAGGAGCTCTAAGAATTTTTATATAACAGCATTATCAAAACAAGAGCCATATAGGTAAGAGTTAAGTGATTACCTTGGTGTAATGTGGTAGAGTTTTCCAACTAGTCCTCCGTGCTTAGAATTCTCCCCTCCTCCCCTCTGCTTACTAGAATCCCTAATTTCTTTCAAAGTATAATTCAGCGGTGAACTCTCAGTGCCCCTCATCTTTCCAGATTTCCCCAGCTGTCAGTGTTTTTTCTAAATTTATTTTGTGTTATTGACTGATATTATATGGTATCTATATATCTGGTTATATATAGTAGAATGTAAGCTCCCCAAGGGCAAGAATTGTTTTGTTTTTGTCTTATCTTTGTATCCCCAGCACAATGTCAGGTATAAATATGAGAAATAATGTTTATTTGTGGTTTTCTAGGTCAAATATGTGGCAGCATTCATATGGACTATTTGTGCCTGACCTGTGGAAGAACATTCCAAGCTCATACTGGTTTGATCAGTCATGGTTGGACACACTGTACCGTGACTCTGACATAGTGATTCCATTTTGGTCCTCTTTGAGAAATAAGGACAACAACCAACCAACTGACAAATAAGGCAGCAGGGATCAATCTCTATTTGGATTTGACACTACTGGATGGATATAGTAGGGGACCTGGAGTGAGGAAGTTGTTATTATTCAATCATTTCAGTTGTGTGCAACTTTTCATGGTCCCATTTGGGGTTTTCTTGGCAATGATAGTGGAGTGTTTTGCCATTTCCATCTCCAGCTCAGTTTTAGATGAAGAAACTGAGATGAATAAGGTTAAGTGACTATTCTAGAGGCACACAGCTAGTAAGTGTCTGAGGTCAGATTTGAACTCAGGAAAGTGAATCTTCTTGACTCCAGGCCCAGTGCTTTAACCAATGTATCACCTGGCTGCCTCACTCCACACTACCTAGAGTGAATAAGACTGGGGTTCAAATCCTGCCTCAGATACTTGCTATCCATGCAACTGAACAAGTAACTTAATTTCTGTTAGTCTCAGTTTCCTCATCTGTAAAAAAGGAAGAGGTTGGATTTTATGGGCTCTGTGGTTCCAACTCTAAATCAGTGCCCTTTAGAAAGCCAACTCAGGCAAGGAAGAATTGGAGCTTCAGGTCATGTAGCTCTTATGGAAATCACCTAGGAGAAACATTTATGGCTACAAATTACTGTTCAAAGAATTTTCAAAGGAATGACTGTTTTTTTCCTTTGTTGTCTGATTGATAGATTGTCCTGCTTTTCAATCTTTGTTGGGATATTTATGAAAGAAATGCCACCTGTGATGCTTATCCATCTCACTCATTTAAACTCTGCAATTTGCATCTCTTTCTCTCCTCACAGATAGGAGATGACAGCTGGTTGAGATCACGGCCATTTTCTGCTTTCCCTTATGCTTGCATCATGTTTGAGTTATTGAGCGTGAGCTAGCCTCCAGTTGGACCAGACGTTAATGAGTTAGGTGCTGGGACTCATGATGAAAGCAAAAGAGGCAGCTGGAGATCAATTTTGATGGGGAGGAAACAGCACAAGCCCATGACACTCCCACGAAATGTGTGGTTTTGTTCCATCCCTTCTTGATGGAGCTTCATCCTAATGTGCTCTGTGATAATTTGCTAAGCTCGATCTTGCTGTTGCCTAAATCCTGGGGAAACTCAGCTCACGATAAACTTGAATAATTTCAGGAGAGTGGCCATTTGGGCATGAAGAAGTCTTTCCATTTTTCATACTTAATTTTCCTTTACCCTGATAAAGTGAGACAAAATAGCCTTTAAATTTGGAAAATTTGATTACTTACATCTTACTCATTGAATTTTCATAAACAACATGAAACCTGATAAAGCATAGATGCTGGGATTCTATTACGTGCAAAGGATAGGGGTGTTGGGTGGAATAATGGTCGTAGTAATATTACCCAGCATTTATAGAATGCTGTAAAGTTTACAAAGTGCTTTACAAATGTGACCTCATTGTATTCTCACAACAGCCCTGGGAGGAAGCTGCTATTATTATTTCCATTTTATGGATAAGGAAACTGAGGCAAGAAGAGGTCAGATGACACACTTCACTTATCATTATTGTTGTTATTTTTTCTCCTAACAGCCCTCTGCTTTGAACATACCAGAATCATAGCTTCCCTCTACTCTCTCAGGTTTCATGGTGTTTATCATCGAGATGAAGATTTGGTGAATAAAGCATAAGTAATCAAATTTTCCAAAGGGCCACCCAGCTAGTAAGTGCCTGAACTCAGATCTTGCTACTTCCCAGTCCACTGCACTCTCACTCCCCACCACCAACATCTGCTGACCAACTGTCACCCACGGGGAAGTCAAGCCAGTATATCTGAAGTAGAAAGGTAACCTGGCAGAGACAGGTGGCAGCATATTCCAAGTGGGTTAAATCTTTGTAACTACCTAGACCACCACATTCCCTCAGGCCAGTGGGAAACAGCCCAGGGACCTTAGGCAAGGAGCCCTGGAAATAGCAGCCAATCTGTAAGAGAGCAGCCCTTGTGGAAACAGGACCTGGCAACTGCCTTTTAAGGTGCCATAGCCCCTCTCTGTTCAGTAGCCACATGTACTAAAGATCCAGAATCCTCACCACCTAATTGTTCAATGTCAGAAACCAATATGGTTTTATTGAAGGAAGTATCAACTAAAAATGATCTATTTCCACCTGTTTTGCCCATTGTGCTCTAAAGACCACAGGGTCTTTCTACTTTGCTTATAGCTGAACCCTTTTATATGTACTATCTCTCCCAAATAGAGCTTGATAACAGAGACTGTCTTCATTTTCTTTTTGTTTCTCCAGGACTTAGCACACTGAATAAATGCCTTTTCATTCATTCATTCGTTCATTCATTCATGATCCTATTATAAAGGCCCCATGGTGGGGACCAATTCTTGTTTGGAAATGAAGAGCACTCAAGGTCAAACTTTGATGGTGATCCCTTCTTCACATTGTCCCTGACTCCAGTAATGAGCTCCTTGCCATTAACTGAACAACATTTTGCCCTTATTAATTAGAAACCTCTCTGTGAATTCTTCTTCCTTTTAAGGTAGCCTCAGGTCAATTTAAAAGGTGACTCAACCACTGACTCCAAGGTTAATGAAGCATTTTTATGAAGAAGATGCTGACCAGTGGTTTCCTCAGTCACCAGAAACCAAGCAAGGAAAAATAGGCTTAAATTAAAGCAGAAGAAACTTTACAGTGGAATAATGAGACTAACTCCTGTCTGTATAGAGCTTTATGGTCCATGACAGCCCTCTAGTTGCCTCAAGAATATTCTCTGGGGTATCCTATATCACCTCAGTGGATTCTTTTCCTCCCATTAGGAAGATAGTACAAACAGGATTATCTCCATTTTACAGATGAGGAAACTGAGGCTCAGATATGTGAAAGGTCTTGCCTGAGGTCATACAAGGGGTCATTTTCAATGTTGAGATTTGAGACAGGTTTTCTGACTCAGTTCAGGAGTCTTTTTATTAGGAAGAAAATAAATACCCCCATAACGAACCACTGGGATAGGTTACTATGGGAAGCTCCATTTCTGGAGATACTGAGGAATAGTGGAATGGCTATTGGATTTAAAGTCAGAACTCACAGAATACTGCTACTTATTACCTAGGTGACCTGGGGCAAAGTTTTTCTTTTTCAGATTAAAAAAAAATTAATGGTTTGATTAGATACCTTTCAAGGTCTCTTCCGGTTTAGAATACGGAAGAATTCTCACCTCCCCAGTTCTGGCCATTGTGCTTTTCTTGCTACAACCTGAGATTCTCTTTGTCCTCATCACATTCCAACTGTATGTTTCTGGAGGTAGACTTTGAACTCAGGCCTTCTTGACTCCTAGGCCAACCCTCTTTCTCAGATTATTATTATTGATGACAATGATCACTGACTAACAACACAAAATTGATAATCACAATAATTAGTAAGAAGTATTAATAATAAATAACAGCAATGATGATAGTTATTACTGTTGTTGTTGTTATTGGGGACATAGTAAATGTAGTGATGGGCATGGAATGAGGAGTACCCAGACTCAAATTCTATTTCAGACTTGGGGCATGGGCAAGTAATTTAATATGAATAAATAGCATTTTTATAATGCTTTAAGGTTTACAAAGTGCATATGTTCTTCTTTTATCCTCAAAATAACCCCAAAAGTAGGTGTTATCTCAGTTTTACAGAAGAGGAAGCTGATGCTGGAAGAGACAAAATGACTTGCCAAGAATCTCATAGCTAATTAATCTATGAGGCAGGATTTGAACTCAGGTTTTTCTAATTCCATGTCCATTGCTTTATTCACTCTGATACCAGGATGTCTCCTGTTGGAGCCTCAGGCAGCTCTCTGAGACTATAAGTTATATATGGGCTGTTGTTGGGGGAGGGAGTTCTCACACCCACAAAGTCATAGGGAGCTGCCATAGTAATAGTGTGGGCATGAATTTCATCACTGCTTAGTCTCCCAGGTACAAATGCTTCAGATGCTTGGGTGGTGGACACAAGGATCCAAACAGTATTGCTCCCCTGACTGCTGTCTCCAAAGGAAGGGAAGTTGAGAGAGCCCCTCAACATGTGTAGGACAAACCCATCCAGCGCCTTAGGGCCTCACTGTGCTCTGCTTTCATTCTATGCTTGCACACACATTTCTGAAGCTTGCCAAGAGACTGAATAGTCAGCTTGGGCCAAAGAGGCTCCAGACATGTTCTCTCTCTTTGCTTCCCCTGAATACCTTGGATGCAGGAACGCTGGGCAAAAGTACTAGTGCAGTTAGCCAGCTTAGCCCCAGCTGTTCTTGGTAGTCTCTGTAGCCTGGCAACTTCCCCAAGCAATCTCTGGTGCATTAACTGCAAAGTCTCACCTGCTTCTCCTGTCTCTTTGCCCTGATGTACTCCTTTCTCCCCATATTGCTGTGATCTAATTTTGTTTATTGTTCCTCCCTGGTATCTTGGGAAGAAATTGAGTTTTGACCTTTTTTACAATCAGGGAAACTGAGTCACTTAGCTGCTTACTAGCTGTGTGATCTGGGGCACATCACTTAACCTTTGCCTCAATTTCCTCAACTATAAAATGGGAATTATAATAATAGCACCTACCTCACAAAGTTGCCCAAGGATCAAACAAGATAAACATTTATAAAGTATTCAGCACAGTGCCTGGCCCATAGTTTGCTGTGGTTGTTGTTCATCTTTTGTTCTCAAAGAGGACCAATGACACTAGGAGGGTGATGTCTTGATTCACAAAGTGAATTGGATTTAAATGAGCCAGGGTTGTGCAAAACCATCAGCCTCCTCCAGAGTCTTTGGGGTCCAGTGGCAAGTCAGGAGGCTGGTGATGGCCTTGGGTGCAGTGGGAGACCTTGGTCTTCTTAAGCCAAGGTCTTTCCCAGGTCTTAGGTTATCTGAGATAACATTCATTCAGTAATTAAACTCTAGGTAGGAAATAGAGCAAAAGGTGACCTACTTCGACATCACAGAAGTCAGTTTGGGAGGGGAAGCCCCTCAGCGTAGTAGGTGCTTAATAAAGGATTATTCTTTTCCCTTCCCTTCCCCTCCTATGAGACAGCCCTTCAAATACCTGAAGATATATATGATGGACTTCCCAACTCCAAGTCTTCTGTTCTTCAGTATGCACACACACACACACACACATTCCCTAAATTTCTACCACCAACTGATCTTTGTTTGGGATGATGTCAATGCCCCAGAGAATTCTCACTTTTGAATTACCAGTCTGAGCTCCAGTGCCCTTCTGAGTCTAGAATCTACTTGATATGATGGAGCCATTCCCTAAGATATTCCCATAATCCCATAGATTTATGCCAAGGATCCATCAACAACTCTTTATTAAGCATTTACTGTGTGCCATCCTATTAACTAACCTTAGAGATCTAAGCCAATCCCTCCTTTTATAGATAAAGAAACTGAGGCTCAGAAAGTTAAAACTATTAACCAGTGGTCATGTGGGCAGCAAGTAGCACAGTTGGGTTTTGAACATAGGTCCTCCCATTTTAAGCTTGGGGTGTTTCCCTTTGCAGGACTTTATACTTTTCTTTTCTTTCTTTTTTTCTTTTTGGAGGGGGGAATACAAGACAATTGGGGTTAAGTGACTTGCCCAAGTCACACAGCTAATAAGTGTTAAGTGTCTGAGGCCAGATTTGAATTCAGGTCCTCCTTGACTACAGGGCCAGTGCTCTATTTCACTGCACTACCTAGCAGCCCCAGGACTTTGTACTTTTCATAGTTCCCTTGCAATTCAATGGCCGTCCTGTTATCCCTTCTTCTTGTTATGTGAGCAACACTCTTCTCTTTTCAATTGTGAATTTCCTGGGTGACATATTTTTCTCCATTTATTGAGCACAAGCAACCACTGGGAATGTGGTAAAGCTTGTGCTGACAAGGCAAATCTTCATCACCCTTTGGTTCCTCAGCAATTTTTGAGTGATGGGTGACAGACTATTTCTGCAGACTAAGCTAAGCATGGAGAGAGCTCACCTAGCTTAAACATGGAGAATAGAACTAAGTGGTGAATCTTTTGGCCATAGCATCCTATGAAATGAAGCATAATTGAGAATGCTATTAGTTGCACCTGAGTTTCCAGACACTGTCTGAGAATCCTAAGCTTTATCACTCCTCATTCTGGCATGATGAAGGCGATCTTGTTCCATTTGATATTTGGCATACTGTAACCTTAAAAGTCCTGGATTAAGTAATAAATCTTCTAGTATAGCTATTGCACATTTCAGCAGGGAAAATATGAAGCTCAATCAATCAGAAGCTTGCCAAAAAGCTCTTGATTTTTTTGTTTGTGAGGTCATAGTCTGGGGCAGTCTTTGGTTGCTGGGTATCCATTGGAGCCCTCCCTAAATGGTTGGCAGAACTTGCCTGTCTCATGAGTAGGGAACTAGAATGAAGGGACGTGATAAGAACTATAAGTTAGAAGAACCAGAGAATATCCCTGGAATGGAATTCTGGGTCTCTGCATGTGAAAGTTTCCATGAAACTATGGTTTGAGATTGTATATTGAAGCCAGATCCAAGCAAGGGATTTATTCAAGTGAGTTAGTGAGCTTGGTTGGCAGCAAGACTTTCTCAGTCTGGAGTATTGTGAGGCTGTTTGTCAGTTCATTGTGGGCAATGATTTTGAGATTTTTGAATATAATGGGGTAAATATGAGACATTATTCTCTAAATGGAAGAAATAATCAACAATCACTTTTTCTGATTCTCTATGAGATTTAGCATTGAATTCATTGTGTGGAGAGTCCATAGGGCTAAGCTGTTTGTTTGCTGAAGGGAAATCTTGCAAACCTTTCCTGGGAGAAGGAATGATCTATGTGCCTTCCTTCTTTTCATAAAACCAGAGACTACACAGAATGAATTTAGCTGTTCTGGCCAACTGCCATCCTCAAATATAGACCTCTGTCACAGGCATCTAAGGACCTTAGGGTAAGATTCTTGTTCCATATGACCCTGTGGGAAAGTATCGGGGTCATATAAAAGGGAGAGATACCCCTTTTTATGTGGAGTATAAGTTATTCTCTATCTTTCAGGTAGGTCGCTTTCTCAAACTTATCTAGATATCCTTGGAATTTCTCTCTACAGTCGGGCTCAAGGTTGCCTTGGGCTTTGAAGAAAGGACCTGCCTCCCAATATCTTTATTTAGATATATTTATCAGGAAATTCAGACTTGATACCCAGAGTGAGAATACCTTCCAATGACTGTCCCCAGAACAGATGTATAATCTATGTTGGAGAATTGATGATTGGGTGATAGGTAACCTTCCTTAAATTGTGTGATCATGAGGGCTGGCTACCTGCCTTTCTTGAATAGGGCATGCCTTTCTTGAATAGAGCAGAATACCCAAGTCCACTTTGAATAAATATTGTAGTTTGTTTTTGAAACCTATGGGATGCTGTTTTCTGGAAATACCAAGAAATTAATTGGTTTTTGAACTGTAATTCATAGATATAAAAATAAAGCAGCTTGATTTAGTGGATAGAAGACCCACCTTTGAATCTGGAAGAAAATGTAATGAACCTGAAGTCAAAGGTCCTGAGTTTGAATCCTAGGTGGCTACTTATCAGCAGTGTATCTTAAGCATGTTGTTTCAGCTCTTTGGGAATCAGCTCCTCATTTGTAAAATGAAGGGATTCATTAGATGGTCTCTAAGATGCTTTCAAGCTTAAAATCTATGTATGCTCTTCTAATACTATGATCTGTGTTAAAGTTCTGCAGTGAATACATACTAGGTGTGTGACCAAGAGTAAGTAAATCAACTCTTTAGAGCCCAGTCAACTCTTTAATACTATATAAGAGGTTTATAACCTGGGGTCTATGGACCACAAGGAGTCTGCAGATGGATTTCCATGGGTAGAGAAGGGTCCATGAAATTGGATGGGAAAATTGCATCTTTCTTTACACCAACTTCCAACTGAAATTAAAAAAAATTAAAATAATTTTTACTGATATTTTTTGTTTTTTATATTACCAAGATTCCTCTCGGCATCCTTCCTCCTCCCTCTCCCAGAGAACCATACTATATAATAAATAATATTTTAAAAGGACAAAAATAAAGGAAAAAAAATAAAATATCAGTGGAATCAATCAACGCATCAAAAAAATCTGAAAATATATGCAACATACCACACCTATGGACTTCCTACCTCTGTGAAAAAGTAGAGTGGGGTGTCTTTTCTATTATTCTATTGTCATCTATTCTTTGGGGGCTATACTTATTCCTTGTAATCTTCCATCATTTACTTTTGCTTGCTTTGGGGTTGTTCTTTCCATTAACAATGTTGTAGTCATCGGGTAGATTGTTTCTTGACTCTGCTTACTCCACTCTGCTTTAGATCGCGTGAGTCTTCCTATGTTTCTCCATATTCATAATTTCTTACAACACAATGATACTCCATTACATTCATGTAACACAACTGGTTTAGCCATTTTCCAACTGAAGGGCATCTACTTTGATTCTTATTCTTTGCTACCACAAAAGGTGCTGATATAAACATTTTATTGTACATGGGGACATTCTCATCAGTGGCCTCTTTGGGTTATAAGCCTGGCAGTGGAATCTCTGGGCCAGGTGGTATGGATATTTTGGCTCATTTATCTACATAATTCTAAATTATTTTCCAAAATGGTAATACTGATTCATAACTCTACCAAAACTGTACTAGTGTGCCTGTCATCTCACAACCATTTTAACCCCAACTATTCCTCTCTTTACTAATTTGCTGGCTGTGAGATAAAACCTCAGGGTTGTTTTGATATACATTTCTCTCATTATTAATGATTTGGAGCATTATTTTACATTGTTATTAGTATTTTGCAATTTTTTATTTGAGAGACTGTTCATATACTTTGACTAGTTAGCTATTGAGGACCTCTTACTGAAATCGAGCATTTCTTTCAATTAATGAATTTTTAAAAAATATTCCAAGAAGGGATCCATAGGCTTTATTAGACAGCCAGAGAAGTCCACCACACAAAAAAGTTGAGAACCCTTGGATTACATGTCACAGACTAATAGACAATCTGCATCATGGGATGGAGTTTCCATTTTGGATAACTACTACATTGATGGAATCATAGGTCTGGACCCCCAAAATCCCCTTCTCCCAAACTGATTTTTAGAGCAGCAAATTCTATATGGGATTACAGATTTAAAGCTAGAAGGTCCTTGGAGGTCATCGTCTCATCCATAATTTTGAGAAAATTGTAGCCTATATAGCTAAGCGACTTGTCCAAGGTCATGTAGGAAATAATAGACCTGAAATTTGAACCCAGCTCATCTGATTCCAACTCCAGTTTTCTTTTCATTATATTATGATGTCTCCTTTCATATAGAGTCCTAAAGTCTGCATCTCTCTCTCTCTCTCTCTCTGTATACACACACACACACACACACACACACACACATGCACACGCATAATCTTACTTGAATCTCACAAAAACCTTATGAGGAAGGTATGGCAGTATTATTATCCTATTTTACAAATGAGAAAACTGATGCTAAGAGAGGTTAAGTAATTTGTTCAAGGTCATATAACTAATATGTGTTAGAGACAAGACTTAACCCCAAGTCTCCCTGGATTTGGGGCTAGTTCTCTATCCCCTATACCAGGCTACCTCTCATATATTATTATTATTATTATTATTATTATTATTATTATTATTATTATTTCATGCTGTGAAAACAAACCAAAACCAAAACCTTGACCAACATGAGACTTGTCAGTAAGAAATAAGCTGGGGGCAGTTAGGTGGTGCAGTGGATAGAGCACTGGTCCTGGATTCAGGAGGACCTGAGTTTAAATCAGGTCTGAGACTATCTGTGTAACTCTGGGCAAGTCACTTAACCCCAACTGCCTCAAAAAGAACAAAAGAAGTTGGTCTGGTTGGTAACCTTAGTTGACTTAGCCCAGGGCTTCTCTCTCCCTTCTTTGCAGAGGTGGGAGAATGTGGGTGTGGGTTGTCAGAATTGTTTGATATATTGATTAGTTTTTTTTCATTTTTGCTTTCTGTTTCAACATATGCCTTGTTGGGCAGGGGAGAGTTGAGGGCTATAATCAGAGATGGAGGGGATATAAAACAACAAAAATCAATAAAATTCATTAGAAAATAAATTATAGGTCCTAGGTGAATACTTAGAATGCTCCATGATTTCCTGCATGTAAATATACAGCAATCATTCCATGCTTTCTCTTCAGGGAGGTGGTGGCAGCAGAGCTTGCCCATTATTTACCTTGAATTTCCCATAGATCATCTGCACT
Source organism: Pseudochirops corinnae (assembly GCA_028646515.1). Taxonomy (NCBI): domain Eukaryota; kingdom Metazoa; phylum Chordata; class Mammalia; order Diprotodontia; family Pseudocheiridae; genus Pseudochirops; species Pseudochirops corinnae. The sequence goes on from CM053591.1 coordinate 171,705,411, forward strand.
GCAGCTTTGTCCTTGGTTATCTTCTCTTTTCTCTCCAAATTCTTTCCCTTAGCCATTTCCTTCAATGTTTTGACTTCAACTCTCACCCTATGCAGATAATCCCCCAATTTCTTTATTTAAATTTATTTTATTTTTGAATAATATTTTATTGTTTTTTCAATTTCATGTAAAATGATTTTTAACAGTCATTTAAAAATGTTTGAGTTTTAAATGGTCTCCCTCCCTCTCTTCTCTCTTCCCCCTCCCTATGACAGTAAGCAATGTGATATAGGTTATACATGTGCAAGCATGCAAAATATATTTACATATTAGACATGTTGTAAAAGAAAACAGACAAAAAACACACCACAAAACATAAATGGAAAAATAATATGATTTGATCTACATTCGGACTCCATCAGTTCTTTCTCTGGAGGGAGATAGCATTTTTCATCATGAGTCCTTCAGAATTGTCTGGGATCATTGCATTGCTGAAAATAGCTAAGTCATTCTATCCCCCACTTTCTGTCTTCAATTATGATCTTATGATTTCTCCAGTTGTCTATAGGGTTAGTCTGTGGAGATGTTTCACCAGCTCAGTATGTACAAAAATGAACTCTTTGTCTTTCTTTCTAAACCTGTCCTTCCTTCTGATTTCATTTATGGACCATGGCACCACCATGCAACAAGTTTCCAATTTTCTTAACCTTGGATTATCATCTTTCTTCCTCACCTCTCTCATCTAATCAGTGACAAAGTCCTGTCAATTGCAACTCAACACCATCTCTCATATCAGTCCTCTCTTCCTTATTGTCACTGGTGCCACCCTCACATATCCTGAACTTTTACCTCCAGCCTCTCATTATCCTGAACTTCCCATCAAATCTCTACCAAAATGATCTTTCCTACAGATAGTTGTAGTCATCATCATCATCACCACCACCACCACCATCATCATCACTGTCATCATCATCGTCATCATCACCACCATCATCACTGTCATCATCATCATCATCATCATCACTGTCATCATCATTATCATCATCATCACTGTCATCGTCATCATCATCATCACTGTCATCATCATCACTACCACCACCATCATTATCATCTTATCAACATTTATATAGCCAAAACAAAGGTACAGGGAAGGGAGATAGAGCCATGATATGTGTCTTTAAGGTTTGCCAATCCCTTTACATATATTATCTCATTTGATTTTCACAACCATCTTGGGAGATAGGTACTTTTATTGTTCCATTTAAGATAAGGAAGCCAAGGCTGAGAGAGGTCCAATGAACTGCTCAGGTTCACACAACTATCAAGTATCTGAGGCAGGATTCCAACTTAGGACTTTTCAATTACAAGAAGAAGACTCCCACCAATGGCAGTAGGGAAGAGGCATCCCAAGGCCTCAGCGTGCTTCACTGGATATTATACAGCAGGCCTAGCTCTTGAATACAGATTACATGCTATACTACAAAAAGCTCAGGTTGTAAAGAGCTTTAAGTGTCAGAGACAACTGTATTTTGACCCTACAGGTAGTAGGGAGACACCAGAGTTTCCTGAGCAGGTGAGTGATACTGTCAGATCTGTGTTTTAGGAAAATCACTGTGTGGAGGATGGATTGGAGTGGGGAGAGAGTTGAGTTAGTGGGATAAAATAGCAAGGTCTTGGAATTGGCCAGGTGAGAAAGACTGAGTGTTGTTGGATATGTTGTGGAAGGGATTGTCCTTCAGGTACAGTTTGGATGAGGTGGTCTCTGGGGTTCTTTGTAGTTCTGAAATTCTGTGATTCTTATTTGAACTTTATACTCTGAAGACCGTCTTCTCCTCTTTTTGCCTTTTTTTTTGGAGGGCAGTTGGGGTTAAGTGACTTGCCCAAGGTCACATGGCTAGGTTTTGTGTTAAGTGTCTGAGGCCAGATTTGAACTCAGGTCCTCCTGACTCCAGGGCTGGTGCTCTATTCACTGTGCCACCTAGCTGCCCTTCTTCTCTTTTTATATCTTTTATATCATAGAAGCAGCTTGGTGATATAGTAGATAGAGTGCTGGACCTAAAATCAAAAGATCTGCAGTCAAATCCAGACTCAGACACTTACTAGCTGTGTGACCTTGGTCAAGTCACTTCACTGCTGTCTGCTTCAGTTTCCCCATCAACAAAATGGGGACAATAGCAACACCTACCTTCTAGGGTTATTGTAAGGATAAAACGAGAAAACCTTTGCAACGTGCTCTGCAAACTTCTAGGTACTATATAAATGCTATTATTATTGTGTCTCAAGGATCACGCTAGACTAGTGGCAACAGTAGTCATGACACTGATTGCTGAGCATATTGAGCTTCATATTGCAGTGATTTATCCTTATTTGCCAAATGAAGAAATACTAATTGGTAAATTAGTGATTCAATGCAGAGCGCGAGTGATTCACGCTGCTTTTTCCTAAGCAGTTTGTGCTCTGTGGGATGAATTCTTAGTACATTCAAAGGCAAGTTACCTGTAAGTGTCTCCGTCGACTCATCTCTATATCTCTTATCACCATGATTTTCTTCTTTTTCATAAGTTGCATCCATATGTTGAACATCTGATCTGAATTTATGGAATTAACTCAAAGTCTTAAGAAACATTTATTCAGCAGATGCCCTTGACACCTTTAGCTGCCAAACATTTTTGGCTGCTCATTTGTGAGATAAATGCCCGAAGTATTCTCCAAACCAGGGCTATCAGTCCACCCTGTCTAAAAGGGACACTAATACACACAGACCAGGATAGGATACTGATGTACTTATTAAAATTTTTACTTATCATCAATTTATTTATAAAATAAAATAAAAAAATTTTATTCATTAAAGCATTTTTGATTCCTTTATTTTATTTTCTAGGGAGATATTTAATATGTATCTTGAATGGTAAAATGTTGTTCTGTCATTTTCAGTCATGTCTGACTCTGTGATCCTGTTTGGGGTATTCTTGGCAAAGATACTGGAGTGGCTTGCCATTTCATTCTTTAGCTCATTTTATAAATGAGGAAACTGAGGCAATCATAGTTAAGTGACTTGTGCATGATCACAGCTATTAAGTGTCTGAGGCCAGATTTGAACTCATGAAGCAGAGTCTTTCCAACTCTAGGCCCAGCACTCTATGCACTATGGTGCCACCCTGCATATGGTATAATAGGGAGAAGGAGAAGAAGAAGGAGGAGGAGGAGGAGGAAGAGGAGGAGGAGGAAAAGAAGAAGAAGAAGAAGAGGAAGAGGAAGAAGAAGAAGAAGAGGAAGGAGAAGAAGAAGAAGAATAAGAAGAAGAATAAGAATAAGAATAAGAATAAGAAGAAGAAGAAGAAGAAGAAGACAGTGACAACTACAACAATGATGTTGATGATGATGATAGGAAGATTGACTAGTGGATAGAGCCAGCATTTGAATTGGGAAGACCAAGGTCCAAGACTTGTCTCTCTCATAAATTGACTGTGTCACCCTGGGGAGGTAATTTAGCCTTTCAGTGCTCTAGGTCAGAAATGTCAAACACAGAACTGGGAAAATAAATACAAATACAGTACAGTATAGATAATGATGACATACAGTTCTATAAGTCCATCTTCAGCCTGTGTGGCTGGTTTGATGGCCCCTGTTTCTATGAGTTTGACGTCACTGTTCTGGATAACCCTAAATGTCTCTAAGTTGCAGAGGAGATGCCTGCCAACCTTGCTAGAGGGGGTTTCCTTGGTAAGAATTTATTACAGATCCAATCCGAAGAAAAATAGACATTTACCTGTGTGTTTGAATGTCTGCAAAGTGCTTTACGTACAGTGTATCATAATAAAGCTATGAGGAAAGCCTGATGGGAATTATCTCAATTTCATGCCCCATCCTCTTCTAATACTTCCTCATGGGGAGCCTGACTTCACGGAAGCTATACTTAGCAGCAGAGCATGATCTCTGGTATTTTCTGTCAAACTCCAAAGGCTTTGAGTAAGGTCCTGACAACAGACCATACTTATTCAGGACCAGCTGAGATAAGTGTAGACAGGCTCATCACCAGCAGACTGGTCACTTGATGATGAATTCTTTTGCTATGGCACACAGTAATCCGATAGACAAAGAATAACACACAAAGGCCCTCAGTCCTTTGCAATGCCCTCCGCCTTTCTTCTGCAGTGATGGCAGCAGAATGGCTGACAAGGTGGCAGAGGATTCTTAGAAACACCATTTTTGTACCGTTGGTAAGCTTAATTTGAGCCGTTGGGCCTCTGAATGTTTCCTGTCCAATGACCAAAAAGTTGACATACTGATAGAAGAAATGAGCCGCGTAAATCTTGACATTCTTGCTGTAAATTACAACAGAAGACAGAAGGCTGCTTTAATTCAGTGGAAAAATAACTCACAGGATTTCCTTGAAATGGCAAATGAAGGAGTTGGTGGAACTGGTTTCAGTGTGTCCAAAAGTAATGACACGATTTAATGGGACACTTGGCTTTCTCATATTAAATATTACAGAAGTCACAATAAGCATTTGCAAAAAGACCAAGATGAAGAGAGTTGGAAGTTATAATAACCATATAGGGGGCGGCTAGGTAGCACAGTGAATAGAGCACTGGCTCTGGAATCAAGAGGACCTGAGTTCAAATATGGCCTCAGACACTTCACACAAAAAATTAGCCATGTGACCTTGGGCAAGTCACTTAACCCCAATTGCCCTACCTTCCCCCCTCAAAAAAAAAAAGCAAAAAAAAAAAATAACGAACCATTTACTATCTTCTGCCAAGGATGAAGAAGTAGAAAAATCCTATGACGATCTCACTAACTCACTCATTTCCTGGCCATCTGCTTGACATCTCTTCTCTACTTGGACTATCATCTCCATGTCCTTCCTGATAGAACCTTGGATTCCACCTTTAGAACCACCATGGGCTCCAGATGTGGAGCTTTCACCTTAGTTGCCTGGATCCATACTTTTACTCTGCCTCTTGGCATCTTAATATCATAACCCTGCCCCCCCCCCCCAGCTTTCCTTTATTGCATTAGAATCTAATAAAATCAAGTCAACAAGTATTTATTAAGTGCCTGATATGTGCCAGGCACTGTGCTAAGGCTAAGAATATAAGACATAAAACATATCTTGCCCTCAAGGAGTTTACAACATAAAAGGGAAAACAACATGCAAGAAACTGTGTAGAAAGGAGATACATACAGGATAATTATGAGGTGATCTAAGAGGGAAGGCATTAGCATTAAGGGAAATCTGGAAAGACTTCTTGCAGAAGGTGGGGATTTAGCTGATACTTGAAGGAAGCCAGGGAAGCGAGTAGATGGAGATAAAAAGGGAGAAAGCTCCAGCCATGGGAGATGGCCAGTGAGAGCATCTGGATTCCAGAACTGGAAGGTCTTGTGGGAAAAGAAGCAAGGAGGCCATTGTCACTGGACTGAAAAATGTTAAGAGGGAGTAAGGTATAAGAAGACTGGAATTGTAGAAAGGGGCCAGGCTATGAAAGATTTTAAAAGTCAAGCAGAGGATTTCATATTTGATCCTTGAGGAAACAGGAAACCATTGGAGTTTATTAAAAAGGAGAGTGTGTGTGACATAATAAGACCTATATTTAGGAAAAGCAATTGGATCACTTTGAATATTACCGCCTTTAGAGCTTGCTTATAATTGTGTCCAGTACTTAGTTCAGTTCCTGGCACATTCATTGTTGCTGTTGTTCAGTTGTTCAGTCATGTCCAACTCTTTGTGATCCCACTGGACCAAAGCACAGCAGGCCATTCTATCTTCCACTATGTTTTAAAGTCAGTCCAAGCTCTTATTTATTGTTTCCATGATGCTATTTATCAGTCTCATTCTCTGAAAAATATTTGTTGTTGTTTAATGATTTTCAATCGTGCCCGACTGTTAGTGACCCTATTTGAGGTTTTCCTGGAAAAGATACTGGAATGGTTTGCCATTTCCTTCTCTAGTTCATTTTACAGATGAGAAAACTGAGGCTAACAGTTAAGAGACTTGCCCAGGGTCACATCAATTAGTAAGTGTTTGAGGCCAGATCTGAATTTAGGAAGGTGAGTCTTCCTGACTGTCCAGCACTCTATTGGTCCACTTCACCACAATTACTTAATAAATTTCCTTCCTCCTTCCCCCCCTCCTTCCCTCTTTCCCTTCCTCCAAAGTAAGCTGATATATTTATTACGTGGCAACTTCAATGTAGAGATGGACATTGGGGAGGATGGTGAAAAATATGACTTCAGATTAAGAAATGAGAGAGGATAAAAACTTTAAGTCTCTATAGAAACCTGTATAGATTCAGCACTTTTTTCAAGAAGAGAGTTAGGAGGTACTCAATATGATAATTACCAAACAAAATCATCAAAGTTAGACTGAATAAATAAATATTAACGGACAAGAAAAGACTGATACTTATGTGGTAGTAATTTCTCAATTGTCTCTATATAGGCAGATCACAGAATTGCTAGAATAAAGGTTAAAATCACCAACAAATTGGAAGAAAGAATAGTAAGGAGATAAATTTAGGCAATGCAGTTAAGAAAATCCAACCTGAGCTATTTGAACAAGTTATTAGTGCTGGAAAACTAGCAAGTGGATAAAAGAATAGACATTGAAATGTATTTGCTGAGAAAATTTAACTGATGTGAATCAGTAGAAACCACAAAGAGGCCAAGAAAACATTGAAACGACCTCAGGCAGAAACACTTGAGCTCCTTTTCCAATGGGATGATTATGACAGGTGAAAGTTTACAGTGCAAGCTCACCAATTAAAAAATCCTGAGGAAGAGGATTGTGGATGAGCATGAGCATTACTACTTCATAAAATAATGAGATATGGTTGACAGAAAAACAAATTCATAGAAAATTTGTCAAGTGACTCAATTAAGATCATTCCAAGAATTTTTAATGATGAAATTGGGTAGAGGGATGCAAACAATTGAAAAAAGAAAAGAACCTCCAGGTCTTTTATCATAAACTTTCTTTTTCTCTATCAGTAAAAAGGAAACAACATTTGCAATCCATCATAATACCAAACAAATTGCATGAGGAAGTAGAAATAGCACTAAAAATCAAACAAAACAAAGACTCAGTGTACACAGAAGAGGTCCATGAAAGATGATTCAAATTTATGAGGGTCTTCACGGATTCTTTCTCTGGTACCTATAAAAGAAGTGATTATTTATGTAGAAAAAAAATCATGTACTTCTGAACATGTAATCAAGAAAATATCAATAACTACCAACCCAAGTGCCTATTTTTCTCTTTCATAATCCTTATGAGAATAATCTACATGAGTTTTGAGGTTGCTTTTGATGAAGATGTGAGAAGGCAGCAGATGAACTTTAAAAACAGCATTATAGCGTGAGAGGCAAAGTGTCGTGGTTGGATAGAGTCAATAAGAAACGCATCCTGAGTCCAGCCTCTGAAATATCATTAATTTGTGCTACTAGGCACAATACTTAATATTCCATGTAACTATCAAAGAAAGTACTGTTTTATACTGGTAGAGGAAATTCTTCCCTGGGGGCTCCCTACACCAAAGACAAGTCTAGTCCTTATTTGGTATCTATAACAGGATATCTATATGTATATATATATCTTTATAGTCATACAATTTATGGAAGGTACAGAGAATAAAAGATCATGGGATCATCATATATAATATATTATCTCTTTAATGTCCCTTTAAATAGTTTAGTAATGAAAACAGCAGAAACAGGACTTTTGTATAAAGGAAAAGATTTAAATCAATTTTTAAAGGATATAAGACACTTTTGTTCTCCTAAGAATTTTTTTTCATTGACTTGTTTATTTACTTTTGGTTTACAAAATTCAGTTCCACAATCTCTTGAGTTTCAAATTTTCTCCCCTCCCTTCCCCCCCACCCCCCATGGTGGTATGTAATCAGGTATAGGATTTGCAAATACTTTCACATTGTATAATAGTACGGTTGTATAGAAGGGTTGTACCCAATGGAGTGAACAATGGGGAAATAAAAAAAGAAAACCAAACATGAAAAAGAACAATAGCATGTAGATTGCTTCAGTCTCCATTTAAACTCTGGTCTTTCTAGATCTTTCTCTGATTTAGATATCTCCTTCCATCATGAGACTTGTAGAGTTGTCTTATAGCTGTGCGTTGCTGAGAAGGGTCCAGTTTATCAAGGCTGGTCTTCACACATACAATGTGTCTGTGATTGTGTACAAATTTTTCCTGGTTCTGCTCTTCTCATTTAACATCAATTTGTATAAGCCTTTCCAGGTAATTATGAAGTCCATCACCTCCCCATTTCTTATAGCATGATAGTATTCCATTACATTCATATACCACAACTTGTTAAGCCATTCCCCAATCGATGGACATCCCCTAAATTTCCAGTTTTTTGCCACCACAAAGAGAGCCACAATAAATATTTTTGTACATATGGGTCCTTTTCCCACTTCTATGAGCTCTTTGGGATACAACCCCAGAAGTGGTATTACTGGGTCAAAGGGTATGCAATTATTTATAGCCCTTTGGGCATAGTTCCAGATTGCTCTCCAGAATAGTTGTATTAGTTCACAGCTCCACCAACAATGCATTAGTGTTCCAATTTTTCCACATCCTCTCCAGCACTTGTCATTTTCTTGTTTTGTCATCTTAGCCAATCTGACTGGCGAGATGTGGTACCTCAAAGTCGTTTTGATTTGCATTTCTCCAATCAATAGTAATTTAGAGCATTTTTCCATATGCTTAAAGATATCTTTAATTTCTGCCTCTGAAAATTGCCTGTTCATATC
>CM053591.1:171714664-171810634 GCA_028646515.1 Pseudochirops corinnae
CGCCACAGGCTCCACGTGACCACATTCAGCCTATTAGGGAACAGAGTATACTTTCAAATATCCAAGGGTCCTCAGAGTCATGTAGCCACTTTAACAAAGGGCCTAGGGGCAGGGAAGATCTTCAGATTCCCATAACAGGGGATTATAGGTCCCCTGTTTTCACTCCCCCTACATCCTCCTTGCCAAGAAAATGACCTTGTAAATTTCACAAGATGGACAGAAGGCCATCCTAGCAGGGTCTTAGAACACTTGGTGTCTACTAGTAGACAAGAATAAACTAGGTGCCCCAAGGAAAGGCAGCTTCAGGACTCTAACAGAAAGCTAGACCTTATATAACTATGGGGATTTTCATGAGAAATCTAACAAGATTACCCCCTTGCTATACATACTCTCTGAGCTTGAGATCACTTTCCCTTGGATTCTATATGTACATATAAGAAAATGCATACTTGGTTTAGGGAGACGTTTTGTACTAAATATCCTTATTATACCACCTTAGGAAATGCCCATTTCTAAAAACTAATTAAGTCCAGTTAACTAATTGCTATTAACTGATGATCAATAGGAAGAGGACCCCGGTGGGACATGTGAATTGTAGCATTAGAGAAAACCTTAAAGTCCTCGGATTACCCCTACATCCTGGAGGAGAAAAGTAACTAACCATCTAGTGGGGACCCATTTTTGAGTTGAAAGAGTGATCCCTGGAGCCTGGGCAACCGAAAGATAAAGCAGGGGCAATGAAGCAGAATGTGCTACCCTTTGAGTCAGGAAGACTTGTAATATACCATGATGGAAAGAGCCCTGTCTCTGGAGTTGAAAAGCCTGGGTTCAAATCCTGTCTCTGAAATTTACTGCCTATATGACCTTAGACAAGTTATTCAAACCCCTGTGCTTCAGTTTTCTCATTTTTAAATTGAAGGGGGCCAGAGTAGATGGCCTCAGAGGTTCCTTTCAGCTCCAAGCCATCATCAACTCTCTGTGAAATTAGGGGATTGGATTAGTTTATCTCTGTGATCCCTTCTGGGTCTAGCTGTAGGATTTTCTGATCACCAAGACCCTACTCTAGAGGTGTGTTCCTGGTTACTGCCTCATGGTATCCTAGGGTCTCTGTCTCTGATAAGTAGTTGTTGAATTAAATAAAATGTCATCTGTGTCTAAAGATGAGGGATTTCTGGCTCATGCTATAAATCTCTCTTCGTTGCTTTCTTCCTGGGTTTGCTAGAGGTTAGCTCCAGCAGCTGAAGGCTTCTGGTTCAGAGACAGAGCCTCATAATTGTGCCCCTGTGCTCTCCGCACTGTGTTCCGGGGGTGCACAGTGAGGGTCTGTTGTGTTCGCTCAGCATGGGGAATCTCAAACAGTTTGAGTTTGCAGCTGCCTTGTACAAACTGCTGGCTTTCAAGCCCAATAGATAAAAAGGGCTGTAGTTTGATTACTCTAAAACCAGGAGGAGGCTGATGGGTTTGGACTGAACTGAGTGAGGATATTATATGGATGTTTGGAGATGGAAGTACCCATAGCATCACAGATGGTGAGCAATGTTGCAGATGGTAAGTAATGCTTCTGTGGATACTTCAGAGATTGGAAATCTCATTGGATGCACCTCCAGAGACCAGAAATCTTATTGGATGGACCAAATGGGAAGAGAACTGCAGAATCTCTGCATTGGAAGGGGCCTTGGAAGTTATCTGATACAGCCCAGACATGAACAAGAATCGCCTCTTTAACATATCTGACAAGTGGTCATGAAGGCATTCCTTGAAGACTAGGGGGAGAATGGGATATCATAGGATGGGCTGTTTGTCTTTTATTCTCAAAGAACCATGATGTTAAGTAGACAGGATTTAAGAGAGGGAGGGCTGTGCAAAATCATCAGCCTTGCTTTCTCCTCTGGAACCATCTAGGTCCAGTGGCCAGATATTCATCAGGATGGCTGGGATATAGTAGAAAGAGAAATGAACATACATATATACATATACATATATACATACATACATACATATGTGTATATATATATATATATTATATATATACATAATCAGGGGATCTGGGTTCAAACCCTGGCTCTGCCACTTACTACCTGTGACTTTGGAAAGTATTTAACATATTTGGGCCTCAGTTTTTCCATTTGCAAAAAAAAGCGCCAATGAGAAGATTGGATTGAATGGCTTTGAGTTCCCCTCCAACTCTAAATCTGTGGTCCTTTGAGCTCGAGGATGCCCTTTCTGACAGTTCTGTTTTAAGAACCTTTTCTTGACTCAAAGTCTTAATTTCTCTTTTTCCAACTTCCACCTGTTATGCCTGGTTCCACTCTTTGAGGTCAAACAGAAGCAGGCCAACCCCACCTTTACATAATGCTTCTGAAGAAATGTCTTGTCTTTGGTTTTCCAAGTTAGACACTTACATAGAATTTTCTAGGCATTCAGAAAATCAAATTGAGGGGGAATTAAGTTGCTTTCAAATTTCCTTAAGTTTTTTTGTTGTTTTTCAGTTGTTTTAGTTCTGTCTGACTCTTTCGTGACCCTACTGGGGGTTTTCTCGGCAGAGATCCTGCAGTGGTTTGCCATTTCCTTCTCCAGCTCATTTTACAGATGAGTAATCTAAGGGAAACAGGGTACAGTGACTTGCTCAGGGTCACATAGGTTAGTAAGTGTCTGAGGCCAGATATGAACTCAGGAAGATTCATCTTCCTGACTTCAGGTCCTGCACTCTATCTCCTGTATCACCTAACTGCCCCTTCCTTAAGTTATCCCCTCCAAATTAAGCAGCACATGCTCAAATATATAATATTTAGGTATCTAAATACTTACTTATCAGGATCTCATTTCCTTGGATCACAGATTTAGAACTGGAAGATTTACCAAGTTCAACCTGTTCATTTTAAAAGGAGAACACTTAGCCCCAGAGTGGTAAAGTGAATGACTTGTTCAGGAATACATAGGCAGGAAGTACAGAGCTGGGATCTGAACCCTGGTCCTTTGCTTCCCTAATTATGGTATTAGGCTGCCTCTCAACATGTCTTCTGCAAACCATCCTTGTTTCCCCTCTGGACAAAATGAGATTTTGTTTTTCATCTGGATGTCTGTGATGTCTTCCTTGCTTTATCTTAGCATTAAAGTGGTCCTGGGCTCTCAAGGGCCAGATCAGGAATCCCAATGCTATTGAAGGCCATACCACATTGTAAAGGGTTTGAGTCTGACCTTGACGATAGACTAAGCCCTTCGTCTATTTTCAGAGATCAGCCTAATTAAGCTAGAGAAGTTTATCAATTAATCCTCAACAAACATCTCCTGTGTGCTAAGTGATGGGGAAAAACCGATGAGGGCAGTGTAGGGTGTTAAAATTTAGTGGGTACCAGTAGCACTTGTAGATAGAAATATACAGAAAAAATAAAAATAGATAGAAAAAAAAACCTGGCACCTTGAAACAGAATGAAACAAAACAAAAACAAGACTAGTTAGTTAAAGTTGGAAACTTCCAGATGGAGTTTTTCCTTCTCCTCTTCCTCTTCCTCGCCTTCCCCAGTCTTATAGCTGCATCCAAGCTGAGTTCCTCCCCAGTCTCATCTCATCCTGTTCCCTTCCCTGGAGACAACCTTACTAGTCACAGATTTATAGTCTCTGCTTCCCCACCATGGAACAATGGCCCAGGGTCCTTCCTCCCATAGAGCTGGTGCCCTGTGGTCTAAGGTCTCTCCTCTACTTGACTTCAGGGTTCATTTTGTGGTGGTGGCCACAGGGGTCACAATTGTTAGTGACAGTTCTGAAGTCACTTCACTCATAAAAAAGGAAAAGATTAGACTTAAGGGTCTCTAAGTTTCCCCTCTAGCTTCAAATCTGTGATTGGGGGACATTGAAATAGCCCTTTCAGACAGTTCTGTTAGGAAGTTTTGCCTTGAAATGCTGATGTGAAGAAGTCCTTCTGGCCCCTGTGAAGGTCATTTGGACCCTAGGATCGAGAGCTAGAAGAGATTTTGAAAATGAGTCTGACTCTCTCATTTGACAAAAAAGGAAATTAAGGACTGGGGTGGCCAAATGACTTGCCCAGAGTTACATGGTGAGTAAGTATCTGGTTGGATTTGAGTTCGTCTTCCTCACTCCAGGTCTGGTGAAAGCCAATCTGTTTCCACTGTGCCCCGAGGACTTTTCTGCACTTGGATGTTCCTCTGGCACTTCTGCTTCTAACTTGTTGGCACCACCCCTCCCCGTGCCACCACACTCTCTCTGGTTCTTTTGCCCTTCCCTTCATTCCCCTCTTTTAATGCGTCCCTCTTCCTCCTTACTTCTGCCCTTTAGTGAAACAAAGAGACAGAGGTGAAGTGAGCATCTGGGGGGTCCAGGAACATTGTTCCAGGATAAGGGAGTCTACAAGGTTCTGTGAAAGGAGTTGTAGGATTCGGGTGAGAGTCCTACCTTTTCCTGACTACTGTGTGACCTTGGAAAAGTAATTTTACCTCTGACCTCAATTCCATTATCCCTGAAATGGGAGGATGTTAAACTATATGACTCTTAAGTTTCCTTCCCACCCCTCTGAACCCGAAAGGACATCAGGAGGGCCATATTTCTTATATATGATGTGACCAAGTGGTGTGGGGACAATGAGATGCATTTGAAAGTGAACTTGGTAGGTTGAATTCTATATAAAAGTTTGAGTCTGTTCTTCCCAGGGACTGAGGGGGAAGAGAGGAGAGCATGTCTCTCCAGGATTTTTGGAGACATTTTCGTATTTTTATTCTTGTTAGATCTTCAAAGTCAATATAGGTGGTACAGTGGTTAGAGTGCTGGGCCTGGAGTCAGGAAGGTCTGAGTTCAAATCTGAAATTTTCCTAGCTGTGTGACCCTGAGTAAGTCATTTAACCTCTGTCTGCTTCAGTCTCCTCAACTGTAAGATGGGAATAGTAACAGCACCATCCTCTTGGGGCTGTTGTGAGGATCAAATGAGATAATGTTTGTAAAGCACTTAGCAGAGTGCCTGGTACACAGTAGGTTCTGTATAAATGCTTATTCCTTTCCTCTGTAGGGTATGAACTTGTTGAGAGTAGTAATTGTTTTCCTTTTGTTTTTGTGTTTCTAATACCTAGCACAGCGCCCTTCACATCTGCAGCAGTCTCCTCCTTTCCCCAGTCTTTCCTTGGTGTTTATCTCTCTGGGCAATGGTCTCTCCATATCCTGAGGTCTCTCCCGAATAGGTACCTGTTCCTATAATGGTTTACCGTTGACAACCCCACCTTTCCACTCAACCTTGTGCTTGGCTTACACTCCAGAATTGCTAGCTATGGCTCTGAAACCACTGCTTTGACCCAGTTTGACATTCCCGAAAGTCTTGTGCTTTGAATGAGTATAAACTTCCTCTCTCCTATACCTCTCCTGGTTGTTTGGATATAGTATGAGTAGATTTCCTATCCCCTCTGTGTAGTCAATGATGGGTCTTGAGAATAACATCTTAATCAGTCACGATTTCCTTTCCCGTCTATAAACCTGGACATATGCTGGATAATGTCCAGAAGGTGCTGAGAGAGGAAGTATGTTATAGTAAACTGAAGGCTGGTTTTAGAGACAGGAAGTTCAGGGTTCAAGCTCTACTCCTGATAGATAGGGATTGTGTGACCCTGGGAAAGTCACTTAACCAATAAGTATTCTTATTGGTAACTAAGGTAACTAAGACTAAATTTCAGAACAGCTGCTAATTTGTATCAGTAGACTTCTTTCATCTGGAATTTCCTATTCCAGTGAAATTGTAGGTTGTGTCCAAAAAATATGTAAAGAAGACCAGATGGAAATGAGCAACCCTTGAGGACAGAAAGAGCCCTCTCCTGTCTTCACTTACCTACCTCCCCTTCCCTATTTTTACTACCTAAACTACATGTGAGGTACTTACTTTTCAGGGGTGAGGGATGTTAGCCCTCCAAATTTACTACCAAGTATTCATTTCTAATTATTTATTTTTTTACCTGACTTCATGCAATTACTCAAGCTCTTTTCCCATCCCACAGATCTCTCTGTTAATGTCACTGAGATGATTCTAGCCTACAGTTTAATGTCAAGATGCGTCACCCACAGGAGTGCTGGTGGAGTGTTTACAGCCAGCTAGGGACATAGGAAGATATGCAGTGTGTCCGTGTCACACACAATCACTTGATTTCATTGTAGTCAGAAAGTGGGGGGGGGGGTCATTCTGGCCCTTCAAATGTCAGCTACTCAGCTTAACAGGTATTTTATCATTACTTTTTTGAGTCATTATAGTCAGCCAACATCTGGCCAGTGGCTTTTTGGAGATCTATCTCATTTTTCTTACAACCATTTGCTAACAGTCACTGGTGTATTTACAATTTTTTCCCTGGGTTTTGATATGATTGCATCTGGGAAAGTGGAAATCAATGAAGTATTAGATAGGATGTGCCGACTGAATAATGGTGGTAATTTGGAATCTCAGACATCTCTTTGTACCATGTGGTGGTATCAGCAATATGGAGTCGTGAAGAGGTCCAGGCATTACTTCTGGCAGATATAAATGAATACCTTGTGCCCTGAAGTTTAGGCAAGTGTTTGAGAAGGTGCCATAGGGGTCTACCTTTGAACCACTGGATCTCCATGGTCCTAAAGGGCTGAGTCTGTATATAATCAGTCCCTCACACACTTAGAATATTGGGATTTTAGAACAAATGGGTATAGACCATTTAGAATGACATTTTTTTTTTCTGATTTTGTTGGTAGAGGGAACTCCCAGGAGAGGAAACTCTATTAACGAAGGTCAACAGCTTTTCTATAACTGATAGCCTTAGAGGGTTCCACAGGGGCATTGAGATTTGTCCAAGGTTACGTAATTGGTACGTGTCAGAGAAAGGATCTGAACAGAAATCTTTCTGACTCTGGAGTCAGCTCTCTATTCCCTGTGCCGCATGGTCAAATTCCATTTTATAGATGGGGACACCATGGCCCATGGTGATGTAATTGGAGGGAAAGATGAAATTAGAACCTTGATTCTAAATCATTATATGATTTAATTCCTTTTAACTCTACTATTTTAGTATTCTTGGAACCTATTATTTATCTATAAGATGCTGCAGAAATGCAAGCTTTTGGAGGACAGAGATTTAAATTTTTTTTTTATATCCCTAACTTCTAGAATAATGACCAGCACACTGCAGATGTTAATAATACATGTTTGTTGACTGATGGAAAACGTTTATATCAAGGACAATGATTATTTCCATAGCCTAAGCTATTCTTTCATTCTACCCATACTGTTTCTCATACCCAACCAACTCCTAGAGGATGAGAGAGCTCCCTTGGGTTTAGTATGGAGTAAGGCTATATTAGCTCATTTGGATTTTCTTTTTTGGCCTGGAGATCACTTCATACTGACTGGAAGCACAAGTTGGGAAGCTTTTTGCTTAAAAAAAAAAAGACCTCAGAGAAGTCTTCCTTCAATATTGCCAACATCTTACTCACTCTTGGCCCACTTAAAGGAGAGTAGAGCAGTACTTGAGACGTCTTCAGAAGTATTCTTCTGAGTTCCCCTAGTTGCTTTAGAGTCAAAGTTTTCCATCTATTGTCACTACATTGTCCTGTTTCTGTGATAAAAGTGTTTCAACCTGATTTCCCAACTATTCACAATATTAGGGGTGTGTGTGTGTGTGTGTGTGTGTGTGTGTGTGTGTGTGTGTATGTGTATGTGTGTGCATGCACAGACCAGAGCCAGAACTAGAGTGGGACAACTGGAACATTACCCAGGGTGACAAATTTAGGAGGTTCTTTGTATATGTGCAGTCCTTTAGCAACACATTAACACTACTAAGTTATTCTAAGAAAAATACTAGATAAACTATGAAATGCCTCGCTGGAGGCTGTAGTATGTTCTTCCTCTCTTCTGTTCCTCTCCCCTCCCCCCTCTCCCCTCCCCCCCCAGCCTTCCATGGTAACATTTCTAGCAGTAGCCTTGTGTTGGTGTCCTAGGGCATCTCCCCACCCCATCCCTTAGCTGGGGGGCAGTGCTTCATGGTTCTAGCCCTAACCATTTTTTGTAATACTACCTTGGGTCCCAAAATTCCTTGTTATGGCTCTGGGGTGTGTACATGTTAAAAGGACTTTTATTAATCAACCATTAAAAAAAGAGTCAGCACCACAAATTCATAGGTTCTTGGATTTTTCGGTGGCTAAAAATTTGTTTGCAAATTCAGAACACAACAGCTATTCAAAGCTGGCAGCTTTAATGGAGTTTTTTCTTTTTATTTTTAATTATACATCGGAGTCTCAATTACACTCCAGGGATTTATTTGCTTAAGAAAAGTCAAACTATGGATTACAAGATTGGAGATTAATTTCCACCTCATCAGATTAATTTTACTGCTCACTCAACAAGTATGATTTGTAAAATCTTGTATTAGCTAAAAAGTTTTCAATACTATATCACAAAAAAGTACTTAAATATGGATGACACTGATTGAAGATGGTGTTTTCCCTCTGTTTGGTTATTGAGGATTGCGACAAAAAGCAGGACGTTCTCATTTAGAATCAATCTCTCATTGATTTCCCAGAACACAGTAATTAATCGGGGTGCTAATAGAAACAATCTCAAATCTGTTGTTCAGTTCAAGTGTCAGTTAAGAAAAAAGGTCTAGACTGCTTATAAAATATAACAAAAAGAAGGGATTGTAAACAGAAAAATAAAATATGCAGGACAGAAACATTCTGAGCACATTGCTTCAAGATCCCCACAGAGAAAACAGAGCAAGTAAGAGATATCACATTCTTTTGCCTACCTATAAATCTTTCACCATCTCTTCCTAACACATCTACTCTCAGGTCTTCTTTAAGAAAGCATTCTAATAAGCTTTGCTTTACTCAACAGGATCTTAATGTCCAGAACGGTGTTCAGGGGTGGGGAACCTTCAGCCTTGAGGCCACGTGTGGCCCTCTAGGTCCTCAAGGGTGGCCTTTCCTCTGAACTCAAACTTCACAGAATAGGTTCCCCACTGCTGTATGCTGTGGAACAGCTCCATTGAGAGATGTTGACAATGAATAGGAAGGGAGACTTCCAGTACTAATATGGGTGCACTCAAGTCAGACCTTATGAACTATGGGTGGCTGTCACCATTCAGTCATAGCTTAGGACAGGCAGCCCTTTGCTGGTATCATCCCCTCCTCTCTTAGCAGGTCTAAGACTGGGATCAAAGCCATTCTTTTTCTCCCTAAAAGATGGGTAGTGGTTACATTAATATGACTAGTGAGAACAGAGCTTCTTCCATGTTCAATCCTGTTAAAAAGCTAACATTGTTGTGAGTAAAAAATAATAAAAAAAATAGGTGACCATTTTTATTTAATCTTTACAGTGATATGGTAGCAATACAAGGAAAACGGTGAATACCCTTGCTGAAGGTATCCTGGTCCCATCTCTTGCTAGAGGGTTCGGTTTGGAGAAAAAGAAAAGGATTTTTTTTTTGTTTTGTTTTTGGCTGCAGCTTTGGTAAACAATGAATGGCAAAATGCATTACAGAGATGTCTCTGAGAGAGATGATGACTCCGAACACAGAATACGCCACACCACGTTCATTGACAAAGCTCGACAAGCGACTCACGGCATCATATCTCAGTGGAAGGAGAGAAGGAAGTGCTAGTGTCACCATGAAAACAAACAAAGAAACGAACAAAGAAACGAATCAAGAGTATGAAAACAACCAACACCAAACTGTGGGGATCTTCCACCCCATCTTCTATAGACTAGAAACATCACGTTTGCATATCAAACAGCAGCTGCGTTATTGCTCTATGCATCGGAATCAATTAAGGAACTCATAATAGACGACACGTTACAAACTTAAGGTTCTTTGGTGAAGAATGAGAGAAACCAGTATTTGCACGTTAAATAAAAATCTTGTCCCGGCTGGCCTGGCCTCTATCTGTTGATTCGCTGGATGCGTTCGCAGAGCAAGGAGAGGTACTGCGTTAGTTTCACCATGGCAACAATGGCCACGCCCCCACTCATCATGCACGTGGGCCAGAAGAGGGAGTGGAACAGCACGTTGGAGCTGTAGAGTTTGGTTAAGATGACGTTCTTTTGGATGCCAGATGGGTCGGAGAAGCAGGAGAAGCGTTGGTATTTCCTGAAATTCTCCATGACCACATTCACCACAGACAGGGACTCTTCGAAGTTCTTGCCACACTTGGGTATGTAAGAACACTGTAGAGAGAAGGAGAGAACCTCATTGAAAGGCATTACTTCCTTTCTCCCCCTTTGCCTGATTAAATGACCATAGATTTAGAATCGGAAGCTCTGGGCTTCAGGAGAGCCTGGGTTCAAGGCTTGCTTCTGTGAGATTATGGACAAGTCACTAAACTTAAGGTCTGACCATGTCCTCCCCTACAGCAGCTTTCTCGACTCCCTCTATGTCCAAGATAAAATCTAAACTATACTGTTCGGAATACGAAATCCTTCGCAATCTAACTTGTGAATTTCCAGGCTGATTCCATGTTATCCCCCAGCATACATTCTACATTCTAGTCTTTTGCTTTACTTGCTGATCCCCTTCAAAAACATTCGTTTCTTTTTTCTGTTTCTATGCTCAGGCTTTCCCTTCTTTCCTCCTCGTCTAGTAAATTCTAATTCTCTTAAGGGTTCTTTTCAAATGCTAATGTTGACAAGACACCCTTTGGGATCTCCCTCAGTTGCTAGCGCTTCCGTCCTTGTCTTTCCCTGCTCCCTGAAAATTCTTTTATTTACTGTACATATATATTGTATGTATCTATATCTTGTATCTCTCTCATATAATCTCTCTTTTTATAATATCTATATATCCTGTATATATGCATGTGTGTGTATATGTATATCCTGTACACACACGCGCGCACATACACACACACACACACACACACACACACACACACACACACACCCAGGTGATGAAGTGGATAGAGCATTGGACCTGTAGTCAGGAAGATCTGAGTTCAAATGTGATGCTTCCTGGCTGTGTGACCCTGAGCAAGTCACTTAACCCTGTTTGCCTCAGTTTCCTCATCTGTAAAATGGGCATAATGACAGCACCTACATTGTAGGGCTCTTGTATCAAATGAGACAATAATAATTGTAAAGTATTTAGTACAGTTCCCAGCACATAGTATGCACCAGAGGAATGTTAGATATTATTATTTTATATGTACTTATTGGCATATGTGTTGTATCTCTCAAGTAGAATGTAGGCTTGTTGAAGGTAAGGACCATTTTTTTTTTTCTGGGAACTATTTCTTTCTTTTTTTTTTTAAATTTTCATTGACTTGTTTATTTACTTTTAGTTTACAAGATTCAGTTCCACAATCCCTTCAGTTTCAATTTTTCTCCCTTCCCTGCCACCCTTCCCTCCATGGCAGCGTGCAATCAAGTATAGGATCTGCAAATACTTTCACATTGCACATTAGTCTGATTGTATAAAAGGATTGTAACCAATGGAGTGAACAATGGGAAAAAAGAAAGAAAACCAAACATGAAAAAGAATGATAGCATGTAGGTTGCTTAAGTCTCTATTTAAACTCTGGTCTTTCTAGATCTTTCTCTGAATGTAGATATCTCCTTCCATCCTGAGACTTGTAGAGTTGTCTTATACCTGTGTGTTGCTGAGAAGAGACCAGTTTATCAAGGTTGGTCGTCACACATACGATGTATCTGTGATTGTGTACAAATTTTTCCTGGTTCTGCTCTTCTCACTTAGCATCAATTTGTATAAGCCTCTCCAGGTACATATGAAGACCGTCTCCTCCCCATTTCTTGTAGCACAATAGTATTCCTTTATAGTCATATACCACAACTTGTTTAGCCATTCCCCAATTGATGGGCATCCCCTTAATTTCCAGTTTTGGTAAGGACCATTTTGATTTTGTCTTTGTATGCCCAGCATATATTACAGTGCCGTATATATAGTGGGAACTTAGTAAATGCTTGTTGAATGGATAAATGAATTTCTCTGAGCCTCGAATTCTTCATCTCTATGTAATGAGAAGAGGAGTTTGAACAAGGAAGTTTCTTTGATGAGTTCTTTTAAATGAACTTTCAGGACAGTGTTTAGAACATGCAATGAGACCCTCTCCCTATAAAGTATGGGTATAACCATTGTTAAGAAGGCAAAGACAACTCCTGCTTGGTTTCCATTGAGTGGAGCTGCCCTCAAATGATTTGGTAGGATGGAGGGGGAAGGATGCTGGATTGGGCATGAGATGCCATGGGCTTGAAACCTTATTCTGCTACTGCCTGAGGGAGGCCAGAGCATTAGTCAACCTCACCGAGCCTCAGTTTCCTCACCTGTAAAATGAAGGGGTTGTACTGTATGACCTCTGTGGTCTCTTCTTGCTCTGTGATCCTAAAATGCTCACAGTGTCCAAGTTTAAAGGCAAAAACCAGACCATTTGACTGGTTGTTTTGACTATTCCATGGGAAGAGTAACTGGTTCTGAATTGGCTTTCATTTAACCCTTGGGGTGATGGTAATTTATTTGTAGTATCACTTTTAGAAAGTAAGTCCAGTTTCTCTCTGTGGGCTACTCTAGGTATGCCATTTAGAGCGGACACTACCTGGGGAGAGCTAAAGAGTATTCCCAAGACCTGTGGAGAGTGGTTAATGAGCCTTTTAGCATACATGATAAGTCAACAAGAGCATGGCCCATATGAGCATCAGGGCAGGGTAAGAACTATTTAGCTCAACTGACATGCGCCTGACAGGCTCCATCATTTGGTTTGTCTTCTCTCTCCCTTTATTCTTCCTTCCCCCTCTCTCCCCTCCCCCCTCTGTCATCTCTCTACCCCCCCTTCCTTTATCTCTCTTTCTTTCTTCCTCCCCCTCTCTCTGTCATCTCTCTCTCTCCCTTCCTTTCTCTCTCTTTCTTCCTTCCTTCCTCTCTTTCCCCTTCCCCTCTCTCTCCTCTCCCATCCTCTAGCTCTCTCTCTACCCCTATCATCCCCTCCCTCATTCTCCCCTTCCTTCTTTCTCTCTGCCCCCCTTTCTCTTTCTCCTTTTTCTCTTTCCCTCTCTCCCCCCTTTTTGACTCTTTCCCTTTCTGACTTTCTCCTCTTCCCTTTTCCTCTCCTCTCTGCCTTTCTTCTGCCATTGTCTTTCTTACTTTCCCTCTTCTCTTCTTTTCCTTAACAGCTGGTCATAATAAGGAACTTCATTATTTTGAATATAAGGGATAGAGTCCCCCCTCCTCCTCTACCTCAATTCGCAAGATGTTCAACACTCATACCTTTATCAGGCAGAAACAGCACTTACTATATTTACTCAATCAACTCTCATGTTCCTGTTTCTTAATTTTAAAAGCAGGTTAATTGAGTATCTTTTTTCTAAGGAAAAAAATATTTTTTACTTGTGTGTTCTTTGATGTCCTCTCCTTCCTTGGGTCAGTGAGAAAAAAATGTTTCCTATCCTCTGCCTAGTCTATACAATGCAAACACTTTTTCTTTTCTTCCTTTGAACCAACCATCCAGAGGTGAGGTGAGCATGTGGGGTAAAAATGAAGTTCTTATGACCTTAGCATAGACCATGGTTAATTCTGTCCTAGAGTTTGTGGGTCCAAGGATAAAAGAAATGTTTTTGTTTTCTTTGTGGTTAGGATACATAATTTTATTGGTGTATGAAGCTACTCAAGAGGAAACTGTCAAAGTATGCAGGCACTGGATTTTCAATCTATGATCTTAGAGAATTGCGGCACTCCAACCCTAGCATGCCAGACTTCAAGGCTAGTTCTCTATTCACTATGTCATGCTGCTTGGAAGGAAAAATGAGTTGGTTTTGGTTTGCTCTTTCCCCTGACATTCCTGGTGGGGCCCAGGGACAGTGTTGCCTTGGAGGGGCATGACCTCTACCAGTGTTACCAAGAGGATCTCCCCTTCATTGGTCCAGAATGAATGCTGAGCACTTTGCTTTTGATCAGTGGAACCACATTTCATGAGGGGCATTCTATCCTAACGTGGCTTGATCAATCTCTTAACAGTTAGAAAGCAAACATTTACTAAATGCCTATTGTGTGTCAGGGGGCAGCAATGGAGAGATAACCAGGTCTAGATTCAGGAAAACTCATCTTCCTGGGTTCAAATCTGACCTCAGACACTTACTAGCTGTGTGACTCTGGGCAAGTCACTTGACCTGTTTGCCTCAATTTCCTCATCTGTAAAATGATCTGGAGAAGGAAATGGCAAACCTTTGCCAAGAAAACTCCAAATGGGGTCACGGAGAGTTGGACATGACTGAAAAACTACTGAACAACTGAATTATGTGTCCGATACTGTGCTAAGTTCTGGGTAAAACAAACAAACAAAAGCAACACACTGCCCCTGCTCTCAAGGAGATCCTGGTCTAATGTACAGTAGTTAGCTAAGGATATAAATACATCAGTAGCCAGGAGGCTGAGTTAGCTTGAGCATTGCTGGGGGCCTGAAAGGACTTCAATGAGGGTCTAGTTTCTCAGGGAATTCAGTTCCATTCAAATTTAATTTAAAAAGGCTTTGTTAAATGCCTACCATGTGCCAGGCACCATGATAGACTGGAGACAAGAAAATGAAATGGAAAACAATTCCTGTCCTCAAGGAGCTTACATTTTATTTGCGTTAAGAACTTCTGGTTAAAAACTAGCCTTTGACTGTTTGGTCGTCTTGGCTGAGACAATCATTTTCTTTCCTTCTGCAGTGTTTGGACCCAGGCCAGTGAGCTGCTTGCTGGGGACAGATGGGAGAGAATTTCCCTCTGGGGAAGTTTGGAGATATCTTTTTTAATCTTGCTTCTGTCCCTGCAGCTACGCAAAGGAATGATTTTTATTCAAGGAGATTTAAAAAAAATTTAATTGGTTGTATTTAGGAAAGGTCAAACCATTACTGCCAATTTAGATAACAAATCCATGGGGGACTTCTCCATTCTTGGGCCAGGAGAGTTTGTGAGAATAACCTCCCTTGCAACGGGGTTCAGTGTCATCAAAAGATCTCCAGAGTTAAAAACAAAATGAGGCTTCATTAAAAGTGGTTCTTTTATTGTTACTCTCTTCTTCTAAAAAAGTCTTTTAAAAAATGGTTTGTAAGTGGGTGGAGCAGTATTGGAGTCAGGGAGACTTTGGGTTGAATCCTGCCTTGGATATTACTGTCTGCTTCAGTCTATTCATTTGTAAAATAGGAAATGATAAGGGCTCCTACCTCTTGGGGGTTGTAAGAATCACGTGAGATAACCCATGCTACCTTCCTGACCTTAAAGTGCTGCATACATGCTGGCTAGCATTGGCATTACGTACTCTAGCTTATTTATTATGATGATATTTTTTTATTTATTATTATGAAGTGTTATATGTCAAGAACTAGAGTATTGTGATGTCCAGAATGGAAGGCAGTATGGCTCGCCCAGGGCAGGAGACAGTAAGCCCATCCCCTCTCTAGTCCTGCACAACATGTCCCTCGGTGCCACCTGAGATTCCATGAGCACTTTTGGCTACCATCATACACTCTTGTCCCAGCAATCAGATCTGCCTCCTTTTGCTTTGGAGAGTAGCTGACATTGGTTCTACTTCAAATATCTTCCATGTTGACTCAACCACTCTCAATCCTATTTGCTTAGGGACTCTGAGAGAATGCTTGTTGTAATTTAGTAGAGATAGAATGGAGTGTGCTTTCTGGAGGCAGCCAGACTCCATTTGTTTTACTGTAAGGTTTTAAGTGAATATCCTCTTAAAATGGAGAAGTAAGTGGCGCCATAGTGCATAGAACACTGGGCTTGGAATCTGGAAGATTCATCTTTGTGAGTTCAAATCTGGTCTCAGGTACTTACTTGCCAAGTGATCTTAGTCACTTTCCCCTGTGTGCCTCAGTTTCCTCATCTGTAAAATGAGCAGGAGAAGGAAATGCCTGACTACTCCAATATCTTTGCCAAGAAAACCCCAAATGGATCACATAGAATTGGACGCGGTTGAAGTGACTGAACAACAAGAATTTTAGTCTAGTGCCTGGAGTCCTGGATTTGGAGTCAGGAAGACCTGGATTTGATTCTTACCTTAGTCACTTATGAGCCGTGTGACCCTGACCACATCACTATTCTACCTGAGCCTTAGTTTCCTCATTTGTAAAAAGGAGAGAACAATACTTGTCCCAAAGATTGAATGAGATACTGTATATAGAACACATTACAAAACTCAAAGAAATATATTCATAGAGTTATTAATAAGAAAGACTTCATGGTATGGTGAAAAATGAATTTGAAGTATATAGTAAGAGGATCTGAGTTTGAATCCTGACTGTTACTTACTGACTATGACTTTGGACAAGTCACTTAATCTCTCTGGGTTGCAATTTTTCACATGTAAGGTGAGATCATAAGTTTTGCATTTTCTACTTCTGAGGAAAGTACTTTGTGAGCTGCAAAGAGCTATGATTACATTGCTATCAAGGGTTGGGGAGGAAACAAACATTTATTAAGTACCTACTATGTGTGAGGCACCATGTTTGCTGAGTATTTTTAAAAAATATAATTTCATTTGACCCTATGAATAGGTGTTATCATCCTCATTTTCACTTGAAGTAACTGAGGCAAACAGTGGTTAGATGACTCGTCCAGGGTCACAAAGCTAGCAAGTTCTGAGGTCACATTTGAACTCAGATCTTCCTGACTCCAGGCTCAGCTCTCTCTCAATTGTGCTACCAGCTGCCTGGGAATTTCCATTGAATGACCCCTAGTTAATGACTTACTTTCCTTCCTTATAGTGGCAAGGGAAACAGAATAGATTTTGATCTGGAAGGGACTTGAGAGCTCATCTAGTTAAATCTTCTTCTACACACAAAGAACATTTTACAGAAAGGAAAAGCAACTCACTTATAACCATCACAAGCAATAGATCCTGGATTTGAACTCAGGTTATCTGACTTCAAAATCTAGTACTCTTTCCATAGCCTCTTATCCGTAAATTAGGCAGCATCCCTGGGAAGGTGTGGGTGGAGGTGACAATGTGATGAAACCATCCTTGGAAGTATGGAATGAAGAGAAATACAGGCAGAGCTGTAGTTAGGAATTTTTGTACCTAGGACCAAGAGTGGCAGGGTGGAAGAGAAAGTACCAGGGCTGAGGAAGTGGACCCAGAACCATTTGATGGTTTCTAGCCTAGAGGTTTGCTGTCATGTTAGTGCCTGTTTGGTTATCAGAGAGAGGAAGCATTCTGATGATGGTATGGCATGTGCCTGCTACAATTTGGCGCTCTCAGGCAAAGCCCCAACTGTCCCACCCTAGTTATGACTCAAAGTACTCTTTCTTGTTTTCTTTCTAAAGAGGCCCATGGAAGAGTGAATTACACAGAAGATTCCCCCAAACTGTTTACTTTAGGAGGGAAGGGGTGATTTGGAGAAAAGAACTTTGTGTCCTGTCCGACTTGAGTGATAGCTAGACAGCCTCCAAGTCCGCAGGAGCCCCATTTTCTTTCACCTCTCCTGACTTTCAGCATCCTATCAGCATTTTTCCTGCTTTGAACTTGCTTTTTAAAGTTATTTGGTTTCTACTTTTAGTTTTTACTATTTGCCAAGCTGTATTGTTTAAAATGCTTGGCAGAGCAAAGGGAAGCAATATCCTACCCCAATTACGCACTGTCCTGCCAGCATCCTCACACATCCCTCTCCAGAGCATGCCCCATCCTTGCTCTGTTTGCTTACACATTTTTACATTTATTACGGCATTCTGGCATGCTGAGGCACTAAAACAGGGAGCAAAACAAAGGGAATCACATCGGGAGATGAAAGCACTTTGGTACCCAGGGCTGCTCAAACACCGGCAATTGTCTGAACCAGGCAGATGTAAGGATATTAATTTTCTGTTGCTGATTATGCCACCACTCAATCAAATAACAGTTGATTTGATGTTTCCAGCAGGTTGGGAAGATGGCAAGTGTCTAGAATTGCTGGTTATTTCTTCCCTTTACTCTCCTTTCTTTGGTGTCCATTGTATCTTTCTTGTCATTTGGCCCTCGGCTCCACTTCCTGGA
Organism: Pseudochirops corinnae; assembly: GCA_028646515.1. Taxonomy (NCBI): domain Eukaryota; kingdom Metazoa; phylum Chordata; class Mammalia; order Diprotodontia; family Pseudocheiridae; genus Pseudochirops; species Pseudochirops corinnae. The sequence continues at coordinate 171,732,643 of CM053591.1, forward strand.
TGGACCCATCATTCTTGGTGCCAGCTCAGTAGAGGAGTGGCCGAGCAGATAGCTCCTTATGACTGGCATTGCCCTGAAAGATTTGGTTTCCAGATGGTCTCAGCCACCCCTTTGTAAGCACTTCAACTTTGAGTACGTGAATTTTGGGAGCAGGAAGTTCTGTGGACTCCTTCTCAGAGTGGTTATTTCCTGCATGCTGGAAACCTGTCCTGTGTCTTATGTCATTGTTCACTTGTTTCAGGCTTGTCTGACTCTTCATGATCCCATTTGGGATTTTCTTGACAAAGATACACTGGAGTGGTTTGCCCACACACACACCTTTGTATGTATATTTTTGATATTTTCTTATAAATGTAGATATCCTCTCTCGCAATTGACTATAATTTCCCTGAGGGTGATTTCATTTTTTTGTTTTTGTACACCTGATGTTCAGTTCAGTCCCTGCTGAGCAGAAGAAGCTTAAGAAATGTTTGTTGATTGTGTGATTGTTTGGGAAGACTTTAGCTTTAAGAGCTAAAGAAAAAAAAAGTACATGGGGCAGGAAACAAAAATGAAAGAAAATTGTCCTTGTGCCTTTGAAGTGACAACATCGTGATTGACCCACTTGGTGTCCTGTTGATTTAACTCAAAAGTTGACAGCTATGTATTACACATTTCAGTAAAATTACCTCCTTTCAATTTCATGCTACTCCTTTATAACTTTTAGGAATGTGACTATTTTAAGGGAATGATTTTTTTTTAAAGGTGGAACTCTGATTTCATGAGTATAGGGATTTCCTGGTTTGGAAACTCCCTCTACTAATGCAAATCAGCTACTCCATTGTAAACCATAGTCTCGGAAAGCTGGGCAGGCAGTGAGAAGTTATTGACTCGCCCATAGTCACAAAGCAGGTTTCTGTCAGAAGATGGGTTTGCAATAAGTCTTCCTTACTCTGAAGCCACGATGCCCTGCTGATCAATCACATGGGCTGCTAACTAGTCAAAATGGAAACCAGTTGTTCTTGCTCATGCTAACAAGGGAAGAATGATCAGTGCTAGAGATTTTGGCATTGGTTGAGGAGCTGATGGAAGGATTCTCTTGGCAGCTTTTCCAGCCCCCATCTTTTGATCATGTTTATCAGCTGACCCTTTTAAGATCATGGTCTGGTGACCATCTGAAAAGAAAAGCGCTGGTTCCTCCTCAGTGGTGTCAGGTTTAGACACAGCACAACGTGCCTGAGTTCTATTGTTTTGATATTTGGGATCTCAGAAATTGAACTCTGCAGAAAGAAATGACAACTGTGGTCGAAGGGAATGCGGTGAAAAGTCCAATTATTTTCAGTTTCCACTCTCTGGGGTGTGGAGCCACTCAGACCATTAAGGAGAGCTTTGTAAGGCTTGACAGTGGCAATTCCCATCTGGGCTTTCTGTTCCTGCCCATCTGCCCCCTTTCTCCACAAAAGCAAGTTTCCAGTGGGAAGAATTTCAACCACAGAGAAAAGCGGAGAGATGCATAAAGAATCAAGCCAGTGTACAGCATTATAGGAAATAACAGCAATTACAGCGCAGTGGAAAAATCGCTAGTGCTGAAATCAGCCTGGGTCGAAATTTGGATTCTGCTACTTACAACTGTGACCGCCAGCAAGAGACTGCCCCTCTTGGGCCTCCTAGCTCTAAAATGATGGAGATGCATTAGATTTTCTCCAAGTTTCCTCCCCAGTCTAAATCCTCTATGCCTGTCACATAATAGGGGCTTAACAAATAAATTGCTAATTTCCCTTAGCTGCCCCAGATTGGCACTGGCAATATAGTGAAGGCCCTGAACATCGGTCTGGATCTTGGTCTTGTCATTTAATGCCAACTCAAATATGAAGGCTCAGAAATATTGCTGGGGTGTATGCCATGGAACTGTAGCTTCACAGGATGTGAGAATCCAAAAACACCCATTGTTTGCCTAGAAGGAAAGTCAATGACAGCTGACATTTATCTGTCTCTCAGGTTTACATAACAGAATCACAGACTTCTAGAATTGTCAGGGGCCTCAGAAGCAACCGCTCCAGCTCATTCCTGAAAACACTGCCTCTCTACAACATACCCAAAAGGACATCTAACCTCTGCAGGAAGCCACTCTCAGGAAAGCTCATTTCACTTTTGGACGGTTCTCATTGTTACGAAATTTTCTTCCTGATATCATTTCTAAATGGCGCCTACAACTTGCATATGTTCTATTGAGTTCATCCTTTTGGGACCCAGTAGAAAGTCTCCTTCCTCTTCCATGTGACAGCCCTCCAAATATTTGAAGACAACTTCCACATTTCCCTTAGGTCTTCTGTAGGTTAAACGTCCCCACTTTCTTCAGTTGGTATTCATATGGCATGAGCTCTCAAGTACCATCTCCAACAGGGAGCCTTTCCTTATCACCCTAGTTACTATGCCCTCCACCTGGAGAAAGTACTTTGTATGTGCTCTGTGTTTACTCTTCTGGGATGTCTCCTCCAATTACAATGTAGGCTTCCTGAGGGGGGAGGAATTATTTCCCTTTTTTCTTTGTTACCCTAGCCCCTAATACTATGATCGCCACAGAGTAGGGACAGAATAAATGCTTGATGAATTTTCAGTGAATGAATAATTTTCCAATTTCATCAACATTCAATGAGTCTGGTATTTGACTCATATCCCACAGTATCCGCCCTGTTTGGAGGGCTTATGGCTGAAACAGTCACATCTTGGAAAAAAAAAACTGAGAATATGTTCACTTTTATTTATTAATAAAACAACCTTAGGGCAACTGAACATGGCTTGTGCTTCCTGTAGATTAGGGGGAACTGGAGCAGACATTTTCAAAAACCAGCTTCTGAAATATTCAGGAGGTTGAGTTCTAGATAGGGTGGCAATAATTTACTTGAGCTGTTGTAACCAAAATGCAGCTTAGCTTTCTCTGCCTTTGGCTGATGAAACCAATCCTCTTTTTGGTCACATGTCAGTGAACATCTATAGTGTTTGCCCAATGTAGAAAAATCAAGCCTTTCCTACTAGGGAGTCACAGTTTTATATATAATATACTTTTAATATTTTTCTTTGTATGTAGAAGCATTTACGTATGTTGGTGTTTTGTCAATTTCAGAATAAGACAAAGTTGGAAAATAAAAATAAAAAGAAATGAAGGGGCAGCTAGGTGGTGCAGTGAATAGACTACCGGCCCGGGAGTCAGGAGGACCTGAGTTCAAATCTGGCCTCAGATGCTTGGCATTTAACTAGCTGTGTGACTTTGGGCAAGTCACTTAATCTCAATTGCCTTGGCTTCTCCCCCCCCCAAAAAGGAATGAGTTTGGGTGGGGCTGATCCTAGTCATAAGTGTTAATAACCTCCCAGGGAAGTTATAAGTAATTTATTCATCTTTGCCCCCATAGAACAGAAAGGTGACACAGCTAATTCAAAATTATTAACATGACAAGCCTCTTGACATATTGGGTCTTATAAATATCATTTCTGTATACTTTTTAGGTAAAAGTTTGTATATTAGGATAATGAGAACTTATTTTTAAGACTGAAAGATAAATGTACATACTATATATTCATATACAAGATTCTATTTTGATAGCCCTTTAAAGTTTAGGTTTATAAGTGATTTGAATCCATCAACAGCAAAGCGTTTGTGCAATATCTAACTGTCTACCAGGTACTATACTTTCCTCATGAACAGAACTGCAGTAATGCTGTTAATTTCCATTTCATAGTGGATAGAAGCAGGCTTTGAACTCAGGAGTGGTTCAGAAGGGCTGTGTGACCCTGGGGAAGCCTCCTAATCTCTCAGTGCCCTAGGCAACTCTCAGGCATCTCTAGTTAAGAAGCAGGTCCTGGATAAGTATTGAGAGGGAGAATTTCTTACCAGGATCCCCTATATCAGTGGTTCTCAACCTGGGGGTCGTGACCCCTTTGGAGGTTGAACGACCCTTTCACAGGGGTCACAGGGGTCGCCTAAGACCATCGGAAAACACATATTTCTGCTGGTCTTAGGAACCGAGACACCGCTCCTCTATCCGTCTCCAGGCAGTCCGCCCATATGCAGATAAGTAGACATATGAGTATTAAAGGGTCGCAGCATTAGGAAGATTGAGAACCACTGCCCTATATCAGGAAGGTAGATACTATGAGTATTATTATCCTCTCTTTTACAGATGAGGAAAATAAGGTACTGAGAGGTTAACTTGTCCAGATTCAAGCAGGTAGTAAGTAGGTGTCATATCCAAGTCTTTCTCACTCCAGGTCTACCCCATAATACCTAAGGGACTCTCACCCCTTCACTGAAAGCCAAAAGGGAATTTTAGGATCATCTATATCATAGTTCCTGATTATGGACAGGTGTAACTTCAACAATTCTGTAAATAGACCATAATAATTTTCCACCTCTCATTTGGAAAATCTCTAAAGGAGTTGAAAGAATGGTATGGTGGAAAGAGCAGAAGATTTTGGGTCAGAAGATCTGAGTTCAAAGCCTTGCTCTCCCACTTACTAGTGTGTGATCTTAAATTAAGTAAGTCATTTCCCTCCTCTGGGTTCAGTTTCCTCATTTGTAAAATAAAAGAGTTGGGTTGTATGACCAGAAAAACATCGTACACAGTATCAGCAACACTGTGGTGATCAACTATGAATGACTCAGCTCTTCTCAGCAACACAACGATCCAAGACAAGTACCAAGGACTCAGGAAGGAAAATGCTATCCTTATCCAGATGAAGAACTGATGGACTCTGAATGCATTTTGAAGCATATTCTTTTCACTTACTTTATTCTTTTTTGTGGTTTTTCTTTTAATTTCTTTCATCTTTCACAACTGCGACTAATATGGAAATATGGTTTATATGATAGCACATGTGCAACCTATATCAAATTACCCACCATTTTAGGAAAAAGGGGAGGAAGAGAGGGAGAAAATTTGGAACTCAAAATCTTGTAAAAATGAATGCTAAAATTGTCTTGACACTTAATTGGGAAAAAAATAAAATACTTTAAAAAATAAAGGTATGTTAAGGGTGGATGATGAAAGGACTCAAAGTATTTTTTTGCAATTAGTCTGAATGGGAATAATTCTTGAGGAAAAAGTAACCAGGCAATTTATTGATCTTAGCATTCAAAACTTGCACTTAACTCCCCCAATTCTAGTATAGGAAAGATGGAAAGGGTCAATGAAAAAATCAGAGACTCTATAGGTATTGCTTTTGAGCCTAAATAATCTTGTGTTTACTCTATAAATAGATGTCCCAAAAGTCTTAGTGCAGTTGTAAGCTTTAATAGCTTAAAATTTCACTAAGACTTTTGGGATACTCTCTTTGTATATACACATATATGAATATATATATATATATATATATATATATATATACACATAGGCATATGTGAATGTATACATGTGTATATGCACACACCTATGCACATATTGTGCATATGTGTATCTATCTATCTATCTATCTATCTATCTATCTATCTATCTATCTGTACCGTAACAGAATATACATTTCTTGAAAGCAGGTATTATTTAATTTCATCGTGTCTATCCCCGATGTCTGACTACTCAAGAATGTACCTGATACATAGTAGTACTTATTAATCATTGTTGATTGTTTAATTGCTCTCTTGAGCAAACCAAAGCATAGTCTGTTGGGTGAAGAATTGGTACCAATGGCAGAAAAACAAAAGTCATCTGGACTCCTTAGCCCATTCATGATCTACTATGTGGTAGGTAATCCCTGCCTCCTTCTGCTGGTCTCTGATCTTGGAGAGACTCTCCCCAAGAGAGTCATAACTATGGGCATAACATTTCTATTTCCCGATAGGGATGAAGAACGAAGTAGTGACCAGATAAGCTGGTAACTGATATCCATACCTCACAAATCAGCCTTATGTAGATAAGGTATAACTTGATGAAGGGAGGAGAGTTGACTTCCTGGGTGAATTCTGGACCTGGAATGCTAGCTGAGGGACATTTTTAGAGTTAGGAGTTCAGAAAGCATGACAGTAGTTGTCCCCATGAAGTCAGCCTGAGAAGAAGTACGTGCTATGTGCTTACCTCAGAATTGATTTTCATGGTTTCTTCTGTGTGGTAAAGTAAGAGCTTTTGCCCCGAAGAAGTTAGGTTAACATAGACCTGGAGGCAGGGATACTGAGAGGGCTTCCGGCAGTCTGGACCACAATTAAAAGAACAGTTAAATGCTTCTGTGATGGAAGCATTAAGCAGCGTGCATTGAGACTCTTCTGTCCATACACTGAAAAGAGGAGAGAGAGAGAGAGATGGAGGGAAAGGGAGAGGGAGAAAGAGAGAGAGAGAAAGAGAGAGAAAGAGAGAGAGAGAGAGAGAGAGAGAGAGAGAGAGAGATTAAATGACTTGCATACCCAGCTTTCTAGCTTTGTACCCTCTATGCCAGGATACTTCACCAAGATTATGAGTTATAGATGATTTGGAGGGAGTTCTCCCATCAGTGAAACCACAGGTCTTTAATGGATAAGAAATCATAGGTCTTCCCCGTCTCAGTCTAGTTCTCATTTGTCTGATCTTCTCCTCCATTCCCTGGCCCTCTATCTATGTCAGGCTTAAGTCCAAGAACTCCAGTGGTCCAAGAACAGACCTTGTACAGTCAAATATTCATAGACTCCTAGATTTAGAGCTGGAAGGACCATAGAGACCAGCTAGTCTAACCTCCTCATTTTACAGAGGCAGTAATTAACTCCTTGGGATGATGTGACCAGTCTATGATCACTTAGGACACACACATCAGAGAAAGAATCTGGACCTAAGTCTTCTTGACTCTGAGTCTAGTACTCTATCTACTAAACCTGAGGTGTCAAACTCCAGCAGAAAGCTGTGACTCCTGAGTGTAGCTGAACCAGCTTACCATGTAATTGGGAAATGTTTAACAAGATGAATAAAAATACAATGCAACATAGATAATGTTAACTTGTGGTTTTCTAAGTCAGTACATGGCGGGAAGAATGTTTCATTTCTATTTGATTTTGGCATCACTGCATTAAACCACGTTATCTGTCTCTTAGAAAATTGGCGTTCAGTTATGTTTGACTCTTCATGACCCCATATGGAGTTTTCTTAGCAAAGATACTAGAGTGGTTTACCATTTCCTTCTTCAGGGGATTAAGGTAGATAGGATGAAGTGACTTGCCCAGGGTCACATAGCTAGTGCATGCCTGAGGCCAGATTTGAATTCAGGTCTTCCTGATTCTAGGCTGATCACTCTACTCTATCCACTGATTCATCTAGCTGCCTCATTCTCTTGGGAAAATCTAGATGCAAATTTTATTTTGTACATACCTAGCTGCATAGGTAAGTGGTAGTGCTTCCAAAGTTCAGAAACAACCAAGATTATAGCAAGTCAATCAATTGATACAATAAGTATTTACTAAGCGCCTACTCTGTGCCAGGGATTATACCAACCACTAAGAGATATAAGAATGGAAAAATCCCTACTAACAGTGAACTAATGGGGGAGAGAACAAGTACATAAATATGTATAACAAACGTAAAGTTAACCTGCATATATACATAAGTATACATGTATGCACACAATATACTATATATGTGTATAAATATACATTTTATATATGTATCTCATATGTATAACATATATGTTTTTATATCTAAAAATCTCCAGTTCAAGAGAGACCTTTCTCTAGAAACTGAGGGGTTAAATAACTTTGCTGTCAGCTATTTTCTGCAACACTAGAACAAAGAGTGTAAATTCTCCCTAGCTGTCAATTGGATTGGTCAGGGTTATTTAAAAAAAAAAAAAAGATTGTTTTTGAACTTGATGATCAATGGCTGCGTTTATAATTAGGAAGTAACAGAAGAGAAATCAGTCTCCAGCTTCTGGGTATAAACTGATTACTATAGCGACTGTGAGCTGTTGGCGCTTACTATCTCAGAGTTGGGCAGTTTGTTGGTAGGGACCCTTCATTCCCACCCTTAGCCCTTCTAAGGGTATGACTTTGCAGGAAAAGGATGGTAGGATGCTGGAGTTGGTAGACCAAGGGCATCCCATCAGCTTAAGGGAATTGTGATTCCCTGGGTGAGACGTGGTGAGGCATGGTGGGACTTTGCTGACACATCTGTGGGGACCCTTAGGTGGGTCCTGGGTAGGCACAGTGGCTTTGAAGGTTTTTCAGAAAGAGGCACATGACCCTGAGCCTAACTCTAGGCTCTTTCTTGGAGAATGAACAAAGCTGACAGCCATTAGCAGATTTTAGTGGAGCCATAGCAACTGTGAAAGATGATGCTTTAATTTCAGCAAATGGCTATGTTTCAATTGGATTTTGTTTCTAAAATGAAGGTATTAATTTACATGGATAAATGGGTGCTATAAAATAGCTTTATTCCCCTTTCTAAATTAAACCTCCATTTTTCACAGGAGAGGATCTTGTTTTTGTAGGCAGCTGAATATTGCCATGATTTCCCAGGGAACTCAAGTCATGTGCTTTTGTTTTGCTATGGTAACTAGCCCTTTAATTTATGGACAATAGTCATCTCTAGATGACTTGATGGAATGAATGGATTTTCTGACCACACCTTGTAAAACGATGTATATAACTAGAAACTAGTTTTCTGTTTTCTAACAGAAAGCTTCTATTTTTCCTTGGGCTTCTATTTTCTTTTTTCTTTATCAACAATTTTATTGGGGGTGGCTAGGTGGTGCAGTGAATAGAGCACTGGCTCTGGTGTCAGGAGGACCTGAGTTCAAATCTGACCTCAGACACTTAACACTTACCAGCTGTGTGACCTTGGGCAAGTCACTTAACCCCAATTGCCCTGCCCTTTCCCCTCCAAAAAGCAAACAAAACAAAACAATTTTATTGGTGTAGCCCAGTGGTTTCAAACTCACCTGGAAATAGGACTACTAAACGGTACATAAGAATTTCTGTGTGGGCTACATGTTGACTCAGAAAACCACATATTTGTATTATCGATATTTTATGGTATTTTCATTTATTTTGTCAAATTCTTCCCAATTACATTTTAATCTGGTTTTTACACACTTGGGAGTGTTGTGGGCTGCATGTTCAAGATCTCTGGTGTAGACAACACCCTGTATCAATTCTAATGAGCAACTTTTCTGTACCTTGAAGTCTTTGAGAATTGTCTGTAGCACTGAGAGTCTAGGTACTTTGTCTGGGGTCACACAGCCAGTGTGTGTCAGCAGCAGAACTTAAACACAGGTCTTCCTGAATCAGAGATCACCTTCCTATCCATTATGCCTCTTTCTATTCCATTTAGTTTTAGTTTTAAGTGATTTTTCAGTAGTATCTGACTCTTCATGACCCCATTTGGGGTTTCTTGGAAGAGATACAGGAATAGCTTGCTATTTCCTTCTCTAGCTCATTTTTACAGGTGAGGAAATCAAGGCAGAGTTAAGTGACTTGCCCAGGGTCATACAGCTAGTACACTGGATTTGAACTCACAAAGATGAGTCTTCATGACTCCAGGCAAGGTGCTCTATGCACTATGGCACCACCTAGCTGTCACATGGCAAATATACAACTGGAGACAGTAGAAAGAGTTGAGAGTCAGAGGAGTTGAATTGAAAACCCACCTCTGATGTTTACTATGTGTGTAACCTTGGGTAAGCTCCTTTTTTTTTTTAAATTCCATTTGCATCCCTAGTGCCTACCAAACTACCTGGAACAAAGCAGGTGCTTAATAAATACTTGTTGATTGACAACCATCCAGTGCTTCAGTTTCCTCATCTCTGAGATGAGGAGATTGGACTACTTGACCTTTACAATCCCTTTCTGCTCTCTAGACCTGCCTATGATCCTTAGAATCTTGGTTTTGGTCTTGGATTGTTGGGTAGGATAGTTGAGTGTGAGTGTTAGGAAAAGGGAAGAATGGTTGGAAAAGAAGTATATAGGAATATAGAGCCAATTAACCAGATGTTTCCAAATAACGTTGAAAATTACCTTTGCATGTATGAGCGGAGGAGCGTGATTCCTAGCAGAAAGTACATCATGATGGCACAAACCATCATGGCCAGTCCCAGGAGAATGGCCCGGTCCTCTCCAGCTTTCAGAGCGGTGACTGTTTTCCTTTTGTCCAGAAGGTCGTGGTCCCTGATTTTTTGGTAAATATTTCTGAGGTTGAAAATAATAATTCTCATGTGAACATCACAATTCATCAGTTTACCCACAGAGGGTGCACTGCCCTATCTTCGGGAGCAGGGAGGGCTTGAGGAGGCCCATTAAGCCTTTCTACAATGGCCAGCATACTTGGACTCTTGTGGACATAGAAAGCCCTTCTATCCCCAGGGGGTGCCTAAAAGTACCTCTGAGCACAGAAAAAGTACTGTCCCCTGGTCTGTCAAATTCATGTGCCAATTTACAGTTTTCTTCTTATATTTACTTTTACTGCCTCTCTTCACCCTCCTGTCCCTGAAGAAAGAACACCCCTTCTTCACCCTTTAAACCATTTTCAGGGTTTATCTTGGGCCACTGATCCCTGAGCTTCATGTTTCCTGCTCTCGAGAAATTGGCAGATTTCAATAGCCATTCATGGCTGGTCTGTTTACAGTTTCTAATGACCAAAGAAAAACATTCATCAGAACAAATGTCAATACATGGTCTGGATCTGTCAATTTTGTCACTGAGTTGCTCCATGAAGCAAATGGTGGAACCTTTTTGAGTGAGCTCTGGACCACAGCATCGTTCTTTATTTGGGTGCTGATGCCATGGGAGGTGTCTGTTGATTTAAGATTAATGAGGAAGGCTACAAGACAGTAATAACCTGGAGTTCTTTTTCACACATTAATGCTTGGTGGGTTAGCAATGTGTTGGAAGGGTGTGTGGGAAAGTATTAGAATCCCTTCTGTTATTCCCCCCAGTGCTATATTTTCCCTTTGGTGGTACTGTATGTGCTTGTTTTTAAAGAAAATTGTTCATAGAGCATGGATAAGAAATATCTTAACTGTGTTACTAGAGCATCAGCTTCTCACCCCAAATTTTCCAGTTCTAAGTTTAAAATGACAGGTGAAGGTGATGGGTAGGACAAAAGACTTGGATGTTGAGAAGAGGGAAAACAAAACACCCCCCCCCAAAAAAAGCCCAATAGACAAAATGGAAAAAGAGGAAAACATTTCATAGTTGGGAGACAACATAGCTTAGCAGAGAGATTATAGAACCTATATCTAGGAAGACTGGATCTATTAATAGTTACCATATTAGAAATGAAAACATCTTAGTATTATTATTATGAAAGTAGTTTTTGCCTCATGGACTCCTTAAAATGGTCTTGAGGACACCCAGGGATTCACAGACCACAGTTTTAGAACCATTAACACACACATGTACTTAGAAAAATTTAAAATGGTATAAAAATGGCAGCCATTATTATTGGGATGAATGGCAAGGAAAGTAGAGGAGAAATTAAATACCTAGTAGGAAAGAAGAGAGAAAGGGAAATCCAGAGTGGTCCAGAGTCTTGTTTGAAAAGAAATGGTGGAGGAGGGGACAAAGGGGTAGGCAGCTAGGTGGCACAGTGACTAGGGCACTGGCTCTGGAGTCAGAAGGACCTGAATTCAAATTCAGCCTCAGACACTTACCACAAAAAACTAGCCTTGTGACCTTGAACAAGTCACTTAACCCCAATTGCCTTGCCTTTCCCCATCCAAAAAGCAAAAAAAAAAAAAAAAGCAAAAAAAAGCAAAAAAAAGGAAATGGGCTAGAAGGAATGAAGCTTGGCTTTGGAAACAGAGAAGGATGAAGAGGGATTTGTTAAGAGTTACAGATGTTTTGCATTAATCACTTTCATATAAAAGCTCATTTGCAGCACAATATCTTCTAGTGTTTGACATGGGTCACTTATGGGCACTGGACCCTAGATTTAATGGATTCTTGGGACTATCCTGGTCCAATAGCTTTCTCCTTTGGATTCAGAAAGCCAAAGTAATAAAAGTGATATGGAATATTCTGGAGAGGCAGGGGGTGTGCTGGGTCTGCCAGTGAGGGCATGTGTATGGATTTTGTATAATTTCAAAAAATGCCTCAATCTAGAAACCACTCAATTTGGTTTGCAATTGAAAAAGAAATTTTGGGCAAAGGGAGGGAGGAAGTGGGGTGGGAGGAGGGGACTGGACCTATGCTTTCACTGGTGCATGGAAATTTCTGGTAAGGAAATTTTCTCTGCCAATGATTTTCTGCAGTTTATGGTCTTAGAGATTTGCTTGGGGGCAATGAAAGATTAAGTGCCTTGCTATCAGAGGGAGTTGAACCAGGTTTTCCTCAGTCTGAGGTCAGCTCTCCATTATGCCACACTCCTCCTTTTTGCTATGGTCCCCCCACCTCTTGGAATTGCTTTTGATAGGACTGAAAGTAATAGAGTTATTTTTAAATATTTCTGCATGATGTAATTGAACACAATCCTGTCCTTCCCATGTGGGATGGATACTTTGACTTAATGAGGGTTTGGGGCATTTGATGGGACCCTCTGGTCTTCAGTTTCCAACAGTTGCCACCCTTATGTTGTACTTGTCCATCCCAATGCCTTTGTGACCCCTGAGTCCTGTTGCTTCTATATCTTTGACAGAAGTTACCTTGATTCATTTCCCACCATTCTAAGGCATGCTTCCATATCCTTTATTATGCACTCTCCCTTTTTGTGTCACACTTTACCTTGGGTAGTCTGTTGAAGCCTATGTATCCACTTATAAAATAGTGTTTTTGAGTTCACAAAGTAAGATATATAGGATTATGAAGGAAACTAATAATATTGAAATAAAGTTAGTAGAAAATAAGTTCATGGACTCAGGTTAAGAACCTCTATAGATATAATGTGTTCTCAGTGCCTAGTGTAGTGCTTGGCACATAGAGACTTCTATATTTGTGTTGCTGGTGCCTAGGATGGTGCCTGCAAAATAAAAGATGCCTAATTAAGTGCTTGTTAATAGATTGATTGGGTCCTCTTCCCTAATTGTCACCCAGTGCCCACAGAATGATGAGACTGTCTTCAATATGGTCCTAATTGGGCAGGGGAAGTCCATCTCCATTTGTCCTGATATACATCTTGCCCCTGGACCCAGATGGCTCTGGAGGAGAAAGTGAGGTTGGTGACTGCACAGCCCTCCCTCACTGAAATCTAATTCACCTGCATATTATGGCATCACCTCACTGATGTCATGGTCTTCTTTGAGAATGAAGGACAAACAACAATTGGGTAGAGGCAGTTTGCCTTCTCGAGGTTTCCCTTTCACTTCTAGCCCCTTCCTCTGAATGTGTCCTTTGCAATTAACTTTTGATGTACTTTAGTATTTTTATATCTATCTGTCTGTCCATCCGTCCATCTATCTATCTGTCTGTCTATCTATCTATCTATCTACCTGTCTATCTGTCTGTCCATCCGTCCATCTATCTATCTGTCTGTCTGTCTGTCTATCTATCTACCTGTCTATCTATCTATCTATGTCTGTCTGTCTGTCTATCTGTCTATCTATCTATGTATCTATCCATCTGTCATCTTCATCATCAATATCAAATCAGTACACATCTCCAGCTAGCCCAGCTAAGTGGGAAGCCTTTGCAAGCATTAAGCGACAGCCTGATTCTGCTGGGCTTCAGCCGCCTGCTGGAAAGCAATAATCTGATGTTGCTTTCCTATTATTATTTATCAAACTGTATTTAAGGCTGATAGCTGCTATTGAGATTTGCATGTTTCCCAGATGAAAGCAGGCAGGCAGGCAGCAGCAACAGCCCAGCAGTCCCAGAACATTAGCCCATCCCACGGCATAACTTATGTCAAGCTCCAGACATAAAAGAGACACAGTGCAATCAGTCAGGAATGTCACCAGAACAACCAGCATATAAAAATGATTCAAACGGGTGATTTGAAAACAAATAGCAATTTGGAAATGGTTATAAATGCTCTTCATATTCTCTGCAATGGGCAGAGGAGGCAAAAATTATAGACTCCCGCAGAACCAGAAGCATCAGGGGGATGCAGATGTGACCTGGTCGATGGAAGGTGGGTACAGTGGCTGGAACTGATGGCCTTGGTGGGGAAGGCGGAAGGGACACTATGTTTGCCATGGAGAGGACAACCAGGGGAAGAGTAGAGGGGACTGGCCTCCTCTACTCCTATTCTTGAAAATCCCCAAGGAAAATGTTTGGAAGAACAAAGGGTCAACTGAGGGAAAGTTTCCAAGCTGATCAATGCCAGCGTTGATGGCAGTGATGAACCCTATGCTCTATGAGATCAGACAGTGTAGTGACCAGAGTGCCAGCTTGGAGGTCAGCGTGGGTTCTGGTCCTGCTTCTGATGCAGACTGGTTGGGTGAGCCTGGGTAAATCAGTGAGCTTTTTAGTAACTCAGGCAACTCACTAAGACTATCAATTGCAGATAAGCTGTGGATTTTTATTGATAAAGGGAGTTTCCGCATTGGAGAGCCCTACACAGATGAAATCATTGGTCTGGACCAAACGTGGGCATGTATATGCATTCATTCATGTGTGCATGCACATGTATGTATATGCACATGTATGTGATTTATATATTGATTATATATTGATTTATAAATCATATACATGATTTATATATAAGTGATGTGTATGTATGTACATGTATATGTGTGTGTTGACATGTATTCATGTATGTATATGTATATATGAGTATATGTATGTATATGTTTGGGGCAGCTGGGTGGCTCAGTGGATAGAGTGCCAGGCTTACTGTCAGGAAGACCTGAGTTCAAATCTGGACTAAGACACTTATTAGCTGTATGATCATGAGAAAGTCACTTTACCCTGTTTCTCTCAGTTTCCTCATCTGTAAAATAAGCTGAAGAAGGAAATAGTAAAACCCTCTAATATCTTTGCCACCCCCCCCAAGGGTCACGAAGAATCAGGTATGACTGAAAGGGCTGAACAACAACAACACAAAACGTATTTGCATGTGTGTATGTGTATGTGCATATGTATATACACACACACACACACACACACATATATGAATGACAGAATGACACAATGTGATACTTGGCAGGAGCCTTGGCAGGTGTCTAAGCCATACACAAAAGGAATCCCCACTGTCACATACCTGACAAGTGGTTGTCCAGCCTCTGCTTAAAGACCTTGAAGAAGATGGAATCCCCAACCTCCCAAGGTGGCCCATCCCACGTGTATGTGTGTGACTCGGATTGTGGGGAAATTTTTGTGACTTCTACCCCACTGTGTGTGTGTGTGTGTGTGTGTGTGTAGAGAGAGAGAGAGAGAGAGAGAGAGAGTGTGAATCCACCTCTGAGGGTCTTAACTCTCCCATTTAAAATGAGGGATTAGGTTAGAAAATTCGTAACTCACATTGATCTAGAGCTTTAAGTGTTTCTTAGATGTTTTGCACACATTGGCTCATCAGGGGCCTTCACAACAATCCTGGAAGGGAGGCGCTATTACTGACCCCTTAGGCAGATTATGAAACTGAGACTTAAGCAGGTTTTGGAACTTGCCCAGGGTCTGACAGAGGGAGGATTTGAACCCAAGTCTTCCTGTCACTAGGCCCTGTATTTTTTTTTTTTTTTAACGACACTGCAGTGCTTCTCTGACCTTGGCTGGTCTCTAAGGTTCTTTCTAGTTTTCAGTCTTCTGATTCTACAAATTTTACTATAAATAACATTTCAGTATAGCAAACTATGTCTAAGACCCCAATCCTTCATTTTTTCTTCCTTCCTTCTTTCCTTCCTGCCTTTTTTCTTTCCTTCTCTTTGTTTCTTTGTTTCTTTCTTTCCTCCTTCCTTTCATTCCTCCCTCCCCTTCCTCTCTCCCTCCCTCTATCCCTTCCTTCCTTCCTCCCTTCCTTCCTCCCTTTTTCCTTGCACCTCCCTTCTACTTCTTTTTCTTTATTTTCTTTCAAATGTTACTCAGAATAACAAAATTTCAGGTCAACCAAGTCCCAAACTGAGAGCAGCCTGTGGAGTTCATTTTAGTGGATTCTTTAGCATGTTATTCTGACATTAATTAAGCACACACGCACACACACACGCACAGAGGGACAGATACAGCCTGGAGGGTAATAGTGGCAGTAAAAAAAGGGCATTTTCCCTTCTTGATCTAAAACAACTATTGGACTCTAGGCTTCCTTGGCATCAGGTTACTGATCATAACATAATCTTATTAGAGAAATGGCCATAACATATTCACATTAGAGAAATGGAGGGAGAGAAGCCAAGATTAGCTTCCAATAGCAGGTTTCTTTCAGACCTGCTACTACCAGCCTTACTTGGGAGATGGAGACATGCAGTGCCTTGCAGTAGCTGCTTAATAAATGTTTTCTGAACTGAAGATTGGTTGAATGCCCATTGGTAGTGTGACAGGGGAGTGTAGTGGATAGAGAGATGAATTTGGAATGAGGATAAGCCTGGACTTGGATCCTACCTCTGACAATTAGCTATGTGATTTTGGACTAAATGACCACTGAGGTGCCTTCCAACCCTTAGATTCTGTGATTCAGTGAATCTGTCCTAAATGACATTTTTATCATCATCTGGTTCTTCTCGTCTTTTTCAATGAGATTTGGAAAGAAATGGTCCTTGGATAAGTTGCTATTCAGCTTCCAGTCTTTTATATTTAATGTTCTCCGTACAAGTGAATGAAATAACTGCTTTTTGTACCTGAATAAAAATATTCACATGTCAGATCGTCATCTTTAGGTTCAGTGAGAGCATCCTTGAAATGTCAGTCGCAGACTGGACCACAGGTATTAAATGTATCTCATCATGGCCCCCCAGGATTTTGATCTCCTCTCCCAGGTCTCTGTATTTAGAAAACTTTTCACCTCATGTTGCCTGAAGATTATGAGTATTTGAGATGACAAAATCTATGAAAGACATTGTTCTTAAGTTTTTACCAATCACTGCTTTGTCTGGGATATTGTGGGCAGCAGTTTGACCTGTGATAACAGTCTAGTTTCAGTAAAATTTATTGGTTGAGTTCTCCAGGATATTTTGAGATCTGCATCTGAATGAAATTCTTTTAATCAACTTGAACTTCCTAATGGATCAATTAAAGATGAAATTATTATAGATTTCATTGGGAAATTGCTTGACCTCGTAGATTAAGCCTTGGGCCAAGAGACAAGAGCTCCATTTTGGAAGCATGGAGCAATGGAAAATGTGCGAGATTTGGAGTCCAAGGAACTGAGTTCAAATCCTTTATCTACTAACAGATGAAACCACAGCTAGAACCAAGGTCTTTCTGACTATAATGTTCTGACCAGTTCTCATTAACAGAGCTGATGTTTCTCTCTGAAATATTAAAAATGAATCTCGGCAAGGGTTTTGGGTCTAAGAGTTCTAGCTTCCAGGCCGCAATTAAAAGTGCCCTTCTGTTAGTTCCTCTGAGGGCAAACCCATGGGGCCCGAGATTGCTGAATGCCAGCTGAGCAGAAAATAAATGGAATTGCTACATCTTTTAGCCCCAGGAGAAAGCAAACTGTTAACTCAGATGATAGGAGCAGGAACCGCTGGATTGTTTCCTCCTTTAGGGATGTCTTGGTTATAATGACAAAAGTGACCCCTGTTTTACCTTTTTGTCTAACAGAATTAACTCTGACCCAGTGATTCTCTGGCTTATATGGACATTGCCTTCTGCCATATTGATTTCTTGTGTTTACTTGACCAGTTACCATTTGTGGCTTTATGGTCTACATTGCTTGTTCTGATTTTCCTAATAGAATGTATGCTATTTGTGGGGAGCAGCTGTCCGGCATTTCTTTCATTTTCAATCTTTGTATCTCCCAATCCCTCAAGAGAACGTAAGCTTCTTGAGGGCAGGGGCTGTCTATCTCACTTTTGTCTGTGTCCCCAGAGCCTGGCAGTAGAAAGCACTTGTTAAATGCTTGTTGATTAATTTGTATTCCCAGCACCTGGTACCTGGGACGTTGGATGCCCTGAATAAATGCTTGTTGAATTAAACTGAATCAAAATGCATTGAATTTAATCCCTCATTTCATTCCAGGCTCAGCTCAAGTATTACCTGCTGTACAAAGCTTTTTCTATTCCCTTCAGTTATTACTCCTTATCTCTCTTAAACTAAACATCCATAATTTGCTCATAGTTTATATTACCTTAGTAGAGTACAAACTGCTTGAGGGCAGGGCTATTTTCATTTTATATCCCCAGCACTGTGCACTGTGACTTGTACTTCTTTTTGGCCAGGGCCTGTGATTTCATTGGTATAGGGAACTTCCAATGAGGAAACTTTCATTCAGTGCAGGTAGACACTTACTTTGCAGTTTGAATCCTGGCAGAGCCCCTGGGGATACTGAGAGGTTAAATTAAGTGCCCAGGGTCCTACAGTCAGTCTATGTCAGAGGGGACCTGAACTTGACAGTTCCTGACTGAGGCCATCTCTCTCTCTCTATGCCTGGCTCCTTTTTACCTTGTACGTGATAATCGATGTATATATTATACTGGTTGGCAATTTAACCGACCATACAGTAGGAATTCTGAGGCTTCCATCTGAAATACTGAGATATGGTGTCATGCAATGCTGAAATTTTATTTACAAATGTATAAAAATTATTAATTAATTATTGAATTAAAATGATTAATTAATCTATATCACTTTTTTAGGTCAATATCTTAGTCCACTTTCTATTAATGTGAAATATCAGAAAGGGAGTTTCAAGATCATGGTCATGTAGTCCAATGCCCTTACTCTATAAAGAATCAAAATGAGGCTCAGACAGGTAATAGTAACTTGCCCAGGATCACATGGTTAGTAAGTTGTAGATAAGGGATTTGAACTCATTTCCTTGGACTCCAAATCTCGCACCATTTCCATTGCTTTATGCTTTCCAAATGGGGCTCTTTTTTCTTGGCCCAAGGCTTAGTTTATGAGGTCAAGCAATTTCCCAATGAAATCTAGGATAACTTCATCTTTAATTAATCCATCACTAAGTTCAAACTGATAAAAGAATCTTATTCAATTTAAAAGAATCTTATTCAAATGAAATATCTGAAAGCTTCAGGTAAATCCAGATCAACTGATTTCCCAAAGCATCCCCAGGATAATAACATTAATAATAACATATCCTAATTATATATATTAAGGTTTGCAAAACGCTTTACATATATTATCTCATTTGATCTCACTGTATTTTACAGCCAGCCTGCAATTTTCTTAGCGCAGGGGTTTGTCTTTTCTGTAAGTTCTAAATTAAGGTTTTCATTTTGCAATTAGAAATTCTGGGCTTCATGAAAACTCAATTAAATAGGAGATTTGTCCAGAAGGGGAAAAATGTATTTTCAATTTAAAAATAAAACAAAAAATCACTAAGTTCACAAGACTGAAATGAAGGATAGAAACTAATGGGGATGGGGGAGAATAGGTAGCAAAAGATCTAAAAATGACTAGAAATGACTCTCTGCCAAAAAGAAACAGAAATGAGGTCATATTTGTAAAGCACTTAACACAGTGTCTGGTAGACAGTAGATCAGAGGTTCCCATCTGGCCTACCACCCTCTTTTTAAAAAAGTAATTACTCAGTGCCCTCTGGGAAATCAACTTTCTTTAAACCTTTAATATTTATTTTTGAAATTTGTGCCATTTCAAAAATAATATAAAGTATTTTTTAAAAATAATGCATCTTAAATTTAATAATTTATTGTAAGTTTGTGAGTTTTTTCTGCACTGAAATCTTGATGATGCAATGTAGCACCATGTTAACATGTAGATCAGATTGTAAACAAATCATCATACACACGTATTCCTGCTGATGTATGCTGGACTTATCGATAATGTGTGACATGCTTGCTTACTTACACTTGCTTGTTAGGACCTGTTGGTGGACCTGACCACTGATCAGTTATAACTTGCATTTTGTGTGTTTATTTGGAAAACAATGTAATCACTATGACTTTAACTCTGTTACACAGCAGATGAAACATTAAGACTGGTTTTTCAAAATTTTCTTCTCTTGCCTTCTTTCCATATGCTTCTACCACCTCCTTATTTTTATTCAATGCCCCCCAGTTACACCTAAGGCTACTATTGACTGCCAGGGTCCCAGGGGGTGGTATCACCCATTTTGGGAACCTATGCATTGATGCTTATTAAATGCTTATTCCTTCTTTTCTTTCCTTCCTTTCTCTTTCCCTTGTCATTCTTCCTTCCCCTTTTCATTTCTTTTTCCCTTTCTCTTCCTTTTCTTTTCCCTTTCCCTTCCCATTTCCCTTTCCCCTTTCCTTTCCCTATCCTTTCTCCCTTCCCCTTCCCTTTTCACTTTCCTCTTCCCCCCTTCTTTCTTTTCCTTCCCCCTTCCACTTTCCTTCCTTCTTTTCCTTTGGGATTTGTTGAGGGGGAATTTATTTTCAATTCTTCATCTTTATCTAAGCAGTTGTGGTAGATGCTGCAATGCTCTATCTGTGGAGGAATCTATACTCCAGGAGCCATCTGGATGTATAGAAGAAGCAGTTAGGTGATGCAGTGGACCAGAGCTAAATCCCACCTCTGACACTTATTAGCTGCATGATCCTGGACAAGTCACTCAACCTGTCAGCCTCAGTTGCCTCATCTGTAATATAATGATAATAATAGCATCTGCCTCCCAGAGTTGTTAGGATAAAATGAGATACTTGGGAAGTATTTTGCAAACCTTAAGGAACTATTATATGAATGTTACCTACGATTACTATTAAATCTACAATTTCTGGTCCACCGAGTTCTGGAATGCCTACTGTAGTTCAACTAGAGGGATCAAGTCATCACAGAGGTTTCACGTTTCACAGAATCTCAGTGGGGGAAAGGACTTTAAGAGCCATCTAGTCCAACTCATACCTGAATGACAGCCCGACAATATCCTCCCCAAATGGTCATTCAGGCTTTGCTTGAGGTCCTCCAATGAAGGGGAACCCATTTCCCCTCAAGACATTCCATCCTACTTTTGGACAACTCTTAAATGTTAGGGAGTTTGACCTGATGATGAGCCTGACTTTATCTCTTTGCAACTGCCACACTTTGCTTCTGATTCTGCTGTCTGGGCTCCAGCATGACAAATCCAACTCTTCTGCATGACAGTCCTTTGATTAGGTAGGATCATAGCATCATTGATTAGGAGCTGGAAAGGACCCTTGAGATAACTTAGTCCAACCTGCTCATTTTATGGATGAGTCAACTGAGGCCAGGAGAGATGAAGTAGCTTGCCCAGGGTCACATGAGTTGTAAGTGGGATTTGAACCTGGCTCATCTGACTCTGACTCTAGTGCTCACCCACCTCCACACCAGTGGCTTTCTTATTCATGTATATATCCGAGGTGTGTTTAATTAAAGGAAAGTAAATGCAAGGAGTAGCCACTGTTCAGAGATCTTCACCTGAGCTTATTAAATCTTCAGGAACATGAAGAACACTGTAATGTATAGAGCCATAGTAGTTGCTGGGGAGGAATGTGTTCTCACGTTCTGGAGTGGAGGGGTGCTGGAGCTGACTGTGCCTAGAGAAGTGTGTCCTCTTAATCTCCCTCCATATCTCCATTTAAGCTGCAAAAATAGGTTCTGAAGAAGGGAGACATTCTGTGAGTAAATATAGTACTTAGGGAAACTGGATAGTATTGTAGCATCTTGCATCTGGAGCACATAAAAGGCTACCCCCTTCACAGAGTTGAAAAGTCACTTTGCTTTAAGCCTTTAGAAAGAGATGAAAGTCTAACTATTAAAAACAAAGTGATAAGTGCATTTTTTATAAAGAGCCACAGGTGTTTCAGATCTGGTTCTTCTTTGCTTCAAAAATCTGCCTCCTTTCTAGAATTCAGTGGATGTTAATTGGGAAAAGAATGAAGAGATTCGATTTCTTCGTGTACCCCATTCAGATGATCAGGGCTGAGATTCTGAGTCACTACCAGACTGAAAACTTCCCTTAGCTTGCAGTACATTTATTAGGCATTTCAAATTACATTTCTTTAATTGCAGTGAAATGGCACCCAGTGAATGAGAGACACAGAAGAATAAAAGAGAGGGTGAGAAGACAAACTTTTTTTCCTGGGGGCGGGGGTTGGTGAGAGGCTCTCTGGACTATTATGAAATAAATGACAACATCGGGGTGGAAAGTGAGACTGGAAGGTGAGATGTGATGTGTGGCTGACATCTTCTCTTTCATCCTAGGTTTACACTGCCCTCTATCTCCAGGCTTTCTTCCCTTGCTCTTTTTTTCTTTCTTGTCTCTTTTCCTCTTCTGTGACCCTCATTTCTCTGGGGATGCTGGTAGCTCGAGAAACAGATTTCTCTCCTTTTGGTCTTGCTTAGAGGTTGTCATTTCTTAGCGTGCCTACTTAAACTTGAGTAACTAATGCTGGTATGTGTACTGAGCGCACACACGTGCACACACACACATACACATGCACAAACACACATATACACACAGATGGCACTTACTATAGGCATAGCTCCACTGCCTGATGTTGTCTGGTTGGCTTCGTCTCTGGGTGACCTGACAAGAGAAGTATAAAGGAATACCAGAAGCATTTACCTTTTTTCATCATGTCTATAAGATGAGGAGGTCCGGCCACTGGTCCATATAAACATCTTAGAGGATGTTTGTCCAGAAGGCCCTTTCCTTATGGTGGAAGTCTGTGAATAATGGCGGAAGGACCTAGGAAGAGAAGAATAGTCTTCAACATGTTGGATTACTCTGGGGAAAAGGCAAGTCCATTGCTCTAGGTGTTCAGGGATGTATCCTATCAGATATCAATAACACTCAGTAGTTTTCCTTTAAACGAGGAAAACAGGGCTTCTGATGAGTAAAGGTAATAGGTAATAAAAAAAAAAGCACACATAACAGAAAATAAAACAAAGCAAGAGAATTTTCTTTTTCCTTCTTAGTTTGGTAATTGACATTAAATTATCTTTTTTCCTCCCTATGATTTCCCTTTTCTGCTTTCTCTCTGTCTCTCTGTCTCTGTTTCTGTCTGTCTGTCTTCCCACTCCTTTTCTCTCCTCTTGTTCCTCCTCCTTTTCTCTCTCTGGTTCCCTCCCCTTCTCTCACCTCTCTCTTACTCCTCCTCCTCCTCTCCTTTTCTTTCTCTCCTTCCCTCTCCTCCCTCTGTCTCTGTCTCTCTGTTTATGTCTTTATCTCTCTCCTCCCTGTCTCTATATGTATATATTAATTTGACCTTGCAATTCCAAGACTTATATTGGAAAAATCCTCTTCAGATGGCCCACATTCCAGTTAAGTGTCATACAAAACCTTTTTCTTTGGCAAACTACTCTGCTCAATTTTGGGTGCTAAAGCTGATTCCTTTTCAGTTTCCCTTATAACTGTCATGTGTGACTTTTTTGGCCACTCCATGGTATATTCCAAAAGCACCCTCTGGCTGCCCAGACTGTGGTTAAAGGCTGAGTGCAGCTAAATTTCCCTGCTTGAGAGAAGCATAGCAGCTTGGCCAGGGTGCCTTACAGCCCTCAGCCAACCAGGAATATTGCAGAGTAAATGTTGAAGTTTGCTTTCCTTTGTACATGGCCATCTTAGGGATTAACTCTTTCTTCTCCAAGCTATTCCCATCTGTTCTCATTTATCCTCTTGTGACTTGGTTCTCCATCCAAGGCTGAAGGTTGAACTACTCTGTAGGTACCAAACTCTTACCAAATGCAAAATCATTTCCTAAGCCACAACGATGAAGGGAGGAAAACAGAGGCATCCTGGTACAATGGGAAGCAAGCTGAATGTGGAGCCAGAGGACCTGGTCACAGATTTAGCACAGAAAGAGATTTTAGGGATCATCCAGTTCAACCTTCTCATTTTTCAGATGAGGAAACTTAGGCCCAGAAAAATGAAGTGACTAGGTCAAGGTCACATTGGAAAGAAGATAAAATTCTGTCTTTCTAACTTAGAAACTGGATGAGTTTGGACAGGTCACTGCCTCTCTAGGCCTCAGTTTCCCCATCTGTAAAATGAGAGGAATGAATTAGATAACTGTCTAGCTCCATGTTGATGACTCTATGATCCATGGGTTACAATACCTTAAATCATGTACTTAGGGTTTGCAAGTGGTTAGTCTTCAGCTGACCACCATACTGGGGGTAAGTGGGATGGGTTTGGGAAGAAAAACTAGAGAGACCAAGTGAGAGTTGGGAGATCTGGGTTCTAGTCTTAGCTTTGCCATTTAAAGAGTTGTGTGACTTCCAGCAAGTCATTTAGCCTTTCTTAGCTTCAAGTGAGGTCAAATGTTATAGAACCTTAACTGAATATTGAAGAAATTGGATCTGGATTTGAATCCCACACCTACTTGCTACTTGTGTGACCTTTGGCCAGTCCTTAGTCTTTCTGGGTCTCAGTTTCCTCATCTAAAACTAGGGATTGGATGGTGACCTCAGCTCTTAGTGCACTTCACTTCTTCTCCTCTGAAATTAGTTAATATTCACTTTGTATATATTTTCAGTCAATTATTATTCATTGGGCTCTGTGCTAAGCATTTCCCACTCTGCTGCTCTCCTGAACTTCATGATCCCCAGAAACTCATCATCCTGTAAGATGATGTTGGCTCTGAAACTCCTATCTGCTCAGTACTCCTTGCCCCTGGGGCTTCTCCCTCTCTTGGATTAGAGAGTATAGAGGGTGGACATCGGAGCCTCCATTTAAGGGGGCAGCCTCCATAACAGCCCCTCCACCATTTCCCATTCTGCTGAAGGACTGTGTCATGCCTTGTCCCAGATACTGTCTTCCCTTTTCATCTAATGTGCCTTCTCCCCCATTAGATTGTGAGCTCCTTGAGCTCAGGGGCTGTCTTTTGCCTTTCCTTACATTCTCAAAGCTTAACATAGTGCCTGGCATATAGTAGGCACTTAATAAATGTTCATTGGCTGACTGACAAAATACTGGGGACACAGAGAAGGACAAAAGATAGTCTGCTTTCAAGAAGCTCCCGGTCAACACTATGTACAAGACTATGTAGAAAGATACTATATATAGGACAAATAGGAAATAATTAAGGGAGGGAAGGTGAACTTAAGAGGGAATGGGAAGGACTTCCTGTGGAAGGGGAGATTTTAGCTGGTCCTTGAAGGACTCCAGAGAAGCTAGAAGCAAGGATGAGGAGGGAGAGCATTCCAGGCATGGGAGCAGCAAGTGAAGATGTCTGCAGTGGGGAGATGGAGTTTCATCTTTGAGGAGCAGCAAGGAGATCACTGTCATTGGATGGCAGAGAATGGAGGGGATAAGATTTAAGGTGAAAGAACACTGGAAAGGTGTGTGAGTGGAGCAGATTATGAAGGTCTGAATGCTAAGAAGATTTTGTATTCAATCCTGGATGTGATAGGGAGCCACTGGAGTTTGTGAAGGGTGTGTGTGTGTGTGTGTGTGTGTGTGTGTGTGTGTGTGTGGTCAGACCTGCTGTTAGGGAGGTGAGTGGAGGGTGGACTGGAGAAGGGAGGGGCTTGTGGCAGGGAGATCAAGCCATACCATCCTATTCTCTTTAGCAGATCAACCTTTCTATTATTCCTACTCTCATTCATCTTCATTCTCTCCTATCTACTGGCTGTTTTCTTACTGTTTACAAACATGCCTGTGTCATTCCATCATCAAAAAACTCTCACTTGATCAATCTATCCCCACTAGCTATCATTTCATATCTCTCCTCCCTTTTGTGGTTGATCTCTTTGAGAAGGCCATCTGCAATGGCTGTCTCCCCTTCCTTTTCTCTCAATCTTTTAAAAAAACTCTACAGGCTAGTTTTCAACTTCATCATTCAACTGAAACTGCTTTCTTTGAAGTTAGTAGAAATATCTTAATTGCCAAAACAAATGGCCTTTCTTCAGTCCTTATCCTTTTTGACCTCCTTGTAGCCTTCAACACTATTAATCATCCCCCTTTCCTCTACCTCTTATCTGGGTTTTTGATTCACTACTCTTTTCTTGGTTTCTACCTACCTGTCTGGTTTACCTTTTATCTGACTGATCCTTCTCAGTCTCTTTAACTGGATCTTCATCCAGTTCACACTGCTAACAGTGGGTGGGCCACAGGGCTCTGTCCTGGGTCCTCTCCTCTCCTCTCCTCTCCTCTCCTCTCCTCTCCTCTCCTCTCCTCACCTCTCCTCTCCTCTCATCTCCACTCCTCTCTTCTCCTGTCCTCTCTTCTTTTCTCTCTCTATACTTTTTCACTTGGTGATCTCGTCAGCTTCCATGTATTCAATTACTATCTTTATGCTGATGAACCTCAAATCTGCTTATCCAGCCCTAATCTCTCTTGAAACCTCCACTCTCACAATTCCAACTTCCTATTAGACTTTTCAGACTAGATGCCCTATAAACATTTTAAACTCATCATACTCAAAACTGATTTGTTTTCCTTTTCCCCCCAAACCTTTCTCTCTTCCTAACTTCCATATTACTCTTGAGAATCTACCATCCTCCTAGTCATCCAGGCTCACATTTTAGGATCATCCTCCTCATCCTCTTTCATTTCTACCCCCATATTTAATCTATTGCCAAGACCTATCAGATTTACCTCCATAACATCTCTCATATGTGCCCCTATATCTCTTCTGACACTGTCACCACCCTAGTACATCCTTGTCACCTTACACCTGGACTATAGCAATGAGACTACTTGTATATGTATTGCTTTCCCCTAGTAAAATGCAGACTCCTTGAAGGCAGGGACTGTTTTGTTTATGTTTTTTAAAATCTTCTTAGAACTGTACTTGGTGCAGAGTAGGCACTTAATGTAGGTGGCACAGTAGACAGAACACTAGGGCTGGAGTCAGGAAGACCTGAGTTCAAATATGGAATTAGAAACTTACTAGCTGTGTGACCCCGGGCAAATCACTTAACCTTTATTTACATCAGTCTCCTCCTCTATAAAGTAGAGAAAATAATTGCACCTACCTCCAAGGGTTTTTGTGAGGATCAAATGAGATAATATTTGGAAAGTGCTTAGCACAGTGCCCAGCACATAGTAGGAACTTAATAAAAGCTTGTTTCCTTCCTTCCTTCCTTCTTTCCTTCCTTCCTTCCTTCCTTCCTTCCTTCCTTCCTTCCTTCCTTCCTTCCTTCCTTCCTTCCTTCCTTCCCTTCTTCCTTTTCTAAATCACAATCCTATGATTTAATGATCTCAGCTCCAAGATTCTACATTTTAGAGAGCTCAATACTAAAGATAACAGCCTTAGGGAGCAAAATGCGGAGGGGTAAGTTAATAAAATGCGTCATTAAGGGTAAGGAAGGGGTTTTTAGGCAGAGATTAGAGTTGGCACCTAAAGGTGTTCAGAGCCTTCTGGTTGGGTCTCTGTTGAAAAGCTGTTGGAGTCAACAGGACAGCAGTGAGGCAATGAAGAAAGGCTGTAAGATGTCACAGAGATTTCTTGGTCAAAATAAGGGTGAGAGAGGATAGAGACCCTTTTCCCATTTGTTTTGGAGGATCATAGTTGGAATAAGATTATGGAACTGAAGAGGGCATCTGACAAGTCCTGTGAATAACCATGGAAAAGATCTCGATGGCCAAGGAGCTCACTTTGCCAGAAGGGGAAGAAATATTGCCTCTGCTAGCTTTTAAAAGTGACTTTGGAAAACTACTTGAAAAAGTACAATCAAATGGAACAGTGATTAAGTCAGACATTAAATCAGTCCATTAGTTGGTACTAAGGAAATAAGGAAAGTCTTTAAATAGAATCACCCTTTCCCAAAGAATTGGTTTGACAATCTTGGAGGATAATATTTCACCACTGACACTGGCAAAAACTGAACTCCTGTTCCCTCCCCCCCCCCACCATTGACTGGCATTGTGGGACAATCTGCATTTCCTCAGGCAGCAAACCACTATGGCTCTCTAGCCATCCTCAGGACCTGCCTTTTCAGGCTGTCCTCTAGCTCCAACTTCACTCTAGTCCCCTTTGGATTGGTAAGGGTTTACCATACTAACCTGATCCAGACCCAGCACATCTCCCTTCCTTCATAATTTCCCCTATTTGTTACTGTAGCAGTCTCTACTGACATTTCATGTGGCAGCCTCCCCAGCAGAAAGCAAGCTCTCTAACATCCAGTACTGTTTCTTGTCTATCTGTATTCCTAGCATTTAATAGTGCCCAGAACATATTAGGATTTTAAGAAATGCATCTTGATGGAATATTTTGTAGATATTTTATATTTACTTATCTGTAAACATGCTGTTTCCCGCGTAGAAGGTAAGCTCCTTGAGGGCAAGAACTGTTTTCTGTTTGTATTCCTAGAACCCAATACAGTTCCTGGCACATATTAAGTATTTAATAAATGTGTTGATTGACTGGAAGATTATTTTATATGCATTTGTATTTAGCTATCTGTGTATATGTTGTTTTCTCTCAGTAGAATGGGAACCTTTTGAGAGCAGTCACTACTTCTTATTTGTCTGTATATTCCTAGCACCTAACAGAGGATCTGGCCCCACATCAGGTAGGTAGAAAATGCTTCTTAAATTGAATTAAATTGAATATAGTGGGGATCCTTTATTTCTACCTGGGTGCAGCATCATAGCCTCCCTCCTGTTGTTCAAGACAATACAGAGAAAGGAAGATGAACGATATCCTTATTCCAATTAATTGTTTTTTACTCAAGCTTTTAGGAGAAAGCTCAGCATCTCCTCAGCCTATTCTAATAAATGGATTTAAAGCCAATTTCTTTTTCATGATGACAAACTACTGTTGAAAACTTGAGAAGTTGGTGGTTAATTAAAATGAGAGAGTGAGTTGCTCTAAGAAGGGTACATAGATTTTGTGTATGTGTGTGTGTGTGTATGTGTGTGTGTGTGTGTGTGCGTGTATTTTTTAGCCAACAATTTGGGC
The DNA here is from genome assembly GCA_028646515.1 of Pseudochirops corinnae. NCBI lineage: Eukaryota > Metazoa > Chordata > Mammalia > Diprotodontia > Pseudocheiridae > Pseudochirops > Pseudochirops corinnae. Next base: position 171,761,398 of record CM053591.1, read on the forward strand.
TTCGAAGAAATCCTTAGGATTCAGAATATGGTAATGGAAGCCTGTTTGGAAGCCCTTCTCAGCTCAAAGGCAGCCCTCCTGAACTCTCTGAGTAATTAACTCCACTCTTCAAGCTTTAGGAGACAAGGCGCCTTCCGTGCACATTGGATTATGAAAAAAGGTTTCAGAGAAAAGGAAAGTAAAGAAATTTTTAAATTTGAATTTCAAAATCTCTGCACACAACCGAGAAGTGCAGTCAAGTTCTGGTGTTTAAAGCAGTGGAGTGGGAACGAATAAGTCTAGTTCTGCCTTCACACTGCGGTGACCTTGACCTTGGAGTGGGCTTGGGAAAGGTTATTTAAGATGGGACTGTTGTGGGTAAGTCTGGCTCATTAGTGAAAGTAAAATGGGGTAAGAACTTTATGTCTCTTCAACCAGTTTCTGTTGTGTGATTACTGAGCAACTGACCCTAACAAGTATTTATTAAGAGTTCATTATGTTTTAGGCTCTATGCGAGGCACTGGGTTTATAAAGATAAAAATATGAGTATTGGCCCTCTGGCAGCTTACATGGTATCAAAAACAGGACAGGGAGTGTTGGCCGAAGGTTTTCAATGTGTCTTTCTTTCAGCTACACTGAATGTTTCTCTGTATCCTGAGCTTCTCTTCTTTCTTTTTGGGGAGCACTGGGAAGAAACAGTCAAAGTGACTTACATATCTACCAAGTGAAACCCCAAGACACCAAAGGAATTATGTGTTCTTGCTCATCTCCTACTGTGACCGTACTTGTGGTCAGACTGACACCCTCTGTGTTGAATCGCACAGTATAGCAATCTCCACCCCCCCACTCCTATCCCCATTCTCAGCTTGTTTTTGCCTCAGGTGAAAGAAATGATTTGAGGTTAGAGCTTTGCCAGAAGCACCTTGGAAATAATCACTGCCCTCCTACCCCGGTCCCCTTTTCTACAGTGGATTAAGATTTACAGAGTGCTTAGGTAAGGGCTTTTGGGTGAAATGGATGAAACTGACCCCACCTGCTTGCCAGTCTGGTTGACCTTTAAGCAAAATTATGAAGTAGGATGGGGACAGGGATAGCAACTGCACCTGTGATTTCACTGATATCAGAACTCCCAGATGAGAGAGAACACTCCCTCCAGCAAAAAAGGTTCATACCTTTTTTCCACCTTGTCTTCGTGGTCTAGACTCTGATATATTGTTCAGGGTTCCAGAAGTCCCCATTCTGCTCTCCCAGGTGTTCAGCTTGTCCTGGGTTGTTTCCCTTCCCCACACCCAGTCAGGCTTGACTTCCTGCCTCCATCAGAACTTGCTTATTCTATGTTCCCATCCCTCATGTCTCCTGTTCTCTCAAGGCTAATCTGATGAATTCATTAGTGCCAAGTGTCCAAAGCTGATAACAGCTTAATATGTTACATCCTGCATGGTTACTCTTCCATGCCTTAACCCAAAGGAGTGAATAATGATGGGAAGTTCATGAGTCAACAAGGGAGGATCTGGCAAGCAGAAGCCTCCCTTTTGGTGCCCCTCACTTCATAATAGCTGACATTTATATAGTCTATTTGGAAAAGTGCTTTCTATACATTATGTCACTGAGCCTCACAAGAACCCTGTAGATAAGGAGTTTTATGCTTAGAAAAGTTAAATACCTTGGCTATTGAAAAAGAATAAAGCACTTCTCTTAAGAGATCTGAGTCCTGAGAGAACAAAGTACATTTTCTCATTTGCTGCCCATTTCCTTCTGAAAAGAAAAGCAGTTGTGAAGTTATATTGCATTTCTGAACAAAGGGAATATGCTGTTGAAGGACTCACTTTGCCTCCTTTCCATAGCTGTATTGCCCCAAACCTGACCTCTCCCCCTAGAAAAGGGCTACCTGTCTGCTGGGCAACAGCCACTGCCTGTGATTGGCTGTTGTTCTGGCCATGGTGATGCCACCAGCTTTAGTTTGTAAGGACTTAGCATGATGATTTGGACAATTTCCTTAGTTGGTTACCTGGCCCAGTGGGTTAAGCAATGAACTGGAATGAAGATGCCCATGTTTTAGCTTCAGTTCTGTCATCAAAGATATGTCTCTATGGGCATTCATTCAACAAGCAAATATTAAGTACCTACTGTGTGCCAGGGGAAACATTTCCCCCCCCCCCCAAATAAGGCTCTGTTCTCAACAAACTTAGATTCTGCTGGGGGAACATAACAATATGTATGAAATTGAGTAAATATATAAGATACAAAGTAATAAGAGCTAGCGCTTATACAGATTTTCAAGCTTTGTAAAGTACATTACATAGCTTATCTCATTTGAGATAAGCCTGGGAGATAGGTGCTATTATTACATTCATTTTACAGATGAGGAAACTGAGGCTAAGACAAATTAAGTGACTTCAAAGTTAACTTGTATTTATTTGGGGTTGTGCCCCTGCATATGTGTGTGTATGTACACTATATGGGTAGGCTATATACGTTTATACATGTATATCCATATATAGTATATATGTGTGTACCCATACACATACATACACACACACACAAATAAAATACAAGTTGACTTTGAAGGACAAGGCATTGGTAGTTATGACGACTAATAAAGATTTCATGCAGAAAGTGATGCTTGATCTGAGTATTGAAGGGAACCAAGGATTCCAAGGGACAAGACCAAGGAGTATATTTCACTTTTTTTTGGATAGCCAATGTAAAGGCCCAGAGATGGGAGATAGGACTTTGTGAATGAGGAACAGCAAGTCAGAAAATGGAGACCATGGAAGGAAAGAAGGAAGGAGTGTATAAGTGGGCTGGAAAAGGGCCAGGTTGTGAAACAAATTTGAGTCACTTGAGTTTATGAGGTGTGTGTGACATGGTCAGATCTGAAACAAAAATGACTTTGGCAGTTGTGTGGAAGATGGAAGAGAGACTGGATTTGGGGAGTCTAATCTTGAGGTTGTTATACCAGTCTAGGTAGAAGGCAATGAATACCTGAACTAGGGTGGTAAATGTGCAGATGGAGAGACAAAAGCATATTTTAGAGATCATAATTATAGAGATAGGGATAAGATTTAAAACTGGATAAGTGGAGTGAATAAGAGAGAGAAGTTGAGAATGATTCCAATTTTGTGAACCTGGGTGACCAGCAATGCCTTCAACAGGAATAGGGAAGTCTGGAAGAGGTAAGAGTTTGGGAGGAAAGATAATGAGTTCTGTTTAGGGTGTGTTGAGTTGGGGATGTCAGTGGCATACCCAGATCAAAATGTGAGGGCATGAAGTGGGGTAAACCAAGTATATTGCATATGACTCAGTTTCCTGATTTGGAAAATGGAACTATAGTTCAGAGGCTTTTGTTTATGAGGATGATGGCACAATGGAATCAGTACTGGCTCTGGAGTCAGAGGACTTGGGTTCAAATCCTGCCTCTGATGCTTATTGCCTATGTAAACTATGGCATGTCACAATCTCAATGGGGCTCACTTTCCTTATTTGCAAAATAATGAGTTTGGGCTAGATGTTCTTTGAGGTCCCTTTCAACTCTAAATTAATAAGCCACAAAATCCTATCTATGATGTCTATTGCCTGTGTAATCTTAGAAGAATTATTCTATGTCTCTAAGTCTCAGTTTCCCTATCTGTAGAATGAGAAGGTTGCATTAGATAGCCCCTTCCAGTCCTAGATCTATGATTATGTGTATATGATTTTGTACTTCCTAGGTCTATGAACTAATCAGATATTTTCCTATAGAAATATCATTAATGTCAGTAGCAATGAAAATAAATTTTGTGTTGGACACCCATCCCCTGCCCGCGCCATTCCCTCCTTAGAAGTCTGATCAGTTATATTTGAGAAACAATGGCCAGACTACTGCTCTAGACACTTTTCTTTGTTTTGCTTGTCCTAGAAAATTTCCTTCAGATATAAGAAAAGCATATTCCCACATGGTCTGAATTTGCTCACTATTTCATAATTCATTTCTTAATGAGCTTTCCAAATGGATAATCCTAGCCAATGCTCAACTGCACATCTTCATGTTACATGTTGAAAATCACTTTAATTGTGAAGCAATTATTTGATTGGGCCTCCTCTCTACACAGCTGGTATGGGAAAACTTGTCTGTAACTCATGTTTATCTCTTGCCTTGGCATAAATGGCCTCATGCTAAGACAAATCATTCAGTGTTCGAGCACAGAACAACTCATACTCTTAACTCCAGCCTGGCCCTCTTACGTTTACTGAAGACAGGGAAGGCAGTAGGAGAGTGTCAAAGAGACAAGATGCAAGATGGGAGGGCACCTTAGGGCATTCTTGCAGACAAACCATGAGGAAACAGTTTCTCTCAAGAAAAATAATGTCCCTTACATGTTCTGTTCCTTTCTCTCCCTTAATCTTTTACTATTCAATTAGACAAACATTTATGAAATGCCTACTATGTGTAATGCCTACTATTTATGCCTACTACACCTTAGAGATGAATAGACAAACACCACAACAATCTTTGCCATTAATCTAAGTCAGTCTGATCCAACGAATGTGATTCACCGAATTTGGAAAAGCATTTACTTTGTGCTAAGACTGAACAGGAAGAGATGGACATTCGGTATCCCAAAGCAATTTTCAGGAATAACAACCTTATTCCTGAATTTCTCTGAATCACCTCTTGGCTATAAGGTAGTTGTTTTGAAAGACAATAAGAGTAATCACCACTACAAAACTTCTGAAGTGCATTGTTTTCTTCAACATCTCTGCACTCAACCGGGTGGACTGGGTCTAGGAGAAAAGGCACATGATAGTTGTGTTTGAGTTTTTGAAAGACTCTCGTTCAGAAAGGAGATCATTGTGTTTTTCTTGGTTCCAGTGAGCAGAGTCAGGCCATTGGTGGCAGTTGTGAAAAAACCAAATTCAGGCTTGAGATATAGAAACACTTCTTAACTATTGGAACCAGACAAAAGTGGAACAGGTTGCCTATGGTGGCAGTGGGTTCTTCCAACCTGGAGATTTTGAAACAAAGGCTGGATGACCACTGGGGATGTTGTAATGGCACTTACTTTTGAGTAGCAGTTAGATTAGATGGCTTCTGAGATAATTCCTAGTATTCAGATTCAATGATTCTGAAACTCTCCTTTTGGTGACCAAACTGTGCCCTTCCAGAGCCATAATCATATGAGGAACAATTGAGATATCTGTACTGCAATTAGTGCAGTGCCTTGAACAAGTAGGTGCTTAATAAATGCTTGTTCCCTCCTCCCCCTCTCCACTAACTGTGACATTGAATTAGTCACTTCACATCTACTGAGTTTATCTATAAAAAGGAGGGCTGGTCTGGGTGACCTCTGAGGGATCATGTGATTCTAAGCCTGTCATCCTTTGACCTTATGAAATCTGGTAGTCACCAGGTAAATTCTAGTTCAATTTGCTAATGTTTTCCTTCAATGGTCCTTTTGAGATGAGTCTTCAGAGGGGTGAAATTCTACTCCTGGAAAAAAAATCTTCCTTCATCTTGGGTACTCAGCCCCATGCCGACAAAGTGAGTAATGATTTTAAGTGCCTAGGAGCCCAGCAGTTTCTATCTGTCTAGAGAATCTCTTAGGATGCCTCTGGTGCATCAGGGTCTTCCCCTGCTGCCTATCACCTCTGAACCACCATTATTATCCAGGTGTAATGGGAGTCAGAGAGAGTTTCTATATGACACAATACCTTTTTCTCCCCTGGATTCCTTCATTTTCCAGTGGCATGGGAGTAGATGAATAAGTCTTCAGTATGCCAAGTGAAAAGTTCTCAGCAGTAAATGAGAAAAACTGGTTTTTGGATGGGCATCCCAGGTTTTCTCCATGTAGAGATACTGAACAAGAGGTTAAGAAAAATTTTAACGTTCCAAACCCAGCTCCAAGGGACTGCACTTGGGGAACCAAGAAGAATATGGGGGATGGGGAAGAATGAATTAAAAAATTATCAAACACTTATTTTGTGCCATGCATTGTGCCATGGGAAAACAAAAGAGAAAAAGACAGACAGCCCCTGCTCTCAGGGAGTCCACATTCTAATGGGGGAGACAACACAGAAAAGGGAATTCAGCTGTAGAACTGATGGAAAACCTCGTAAGTCCTAAGGTTTCAGATGTAGGGAGGATGGCAAAGCTCAGGGGTTCTAAGGATATCATTGGTATATTGAAAATGGCAGTACCATTGTTGTTGTTCATCCTTCATTTTCAAGGAGGACCAAAGACATCACAAGGCATATCTTGACTTGTGCATGAATTGAAGTGAGGCAGTTGCACAAAGTCACCAGCTTCATTCTCTCTTCCTGAGCCATCCAAGTCCAGTGGCAAGACAAGAGTCAGGTTGATTGGCAGTGGCTCCAGATGCAGTGCATGACCTTGGTTTCTTCAATGTCTGACCAAGCTCTAAGTGCTCTGCAGTTCCTGCTTCTGCTGCCTTCATGGCTATTGGAACAAACTGTTCTCATCTGCCTGTCCTTCTGGAAGAAAGTCTTCACATGCATGGGTTAGACATCCCCCTAACTCACTGATGGGTTTGAAGCCTGTCAATTATCCTCATCTTGGTTTAGCTTGCCTGCTGAGATGGTGTTACTGGGGTTTGGCTACTGTGCATGCTACAGTTTTTTAGAGCTATGGTTAAGAACTTGGATACTATGGTGGAAAGCTCTTGAAAAATGTCAAGTATATCTCCTTAGGTCTTTCCAGTGTCTATCACCTGGCACTTTACAATTGACTAGAAAGTTCTAGATTTGAACAGGCATTTTTCAGAATCTGATTACTAACTCAAGCAGTGGATTGTAACCTTTTTTGTGTCACGTCCCCCTTTGGAAAACCTATGAACTCCTCAGAATAATGTTTTTAAATATGTAAAATAAAATATATAGGATTAGAATCAAAACCAATAATATTGAAATGTAGTCACCAAAATATTTAAATAAAATATTCACAAAGCCCCCAAAACCTATGCACATGACTTTTGGGGGCTTGTGGACCCCATGCTAGGAATCCTTGTCCTAGAGGCACTAAAAATAACCTAAAATTATTATTAAAATAATAATGACTCAAGAAACAATACCTATAAAGAAATCAGAGAATCATAGAGAGCTATACAAACTGATTCAGAGAGAAGTAAGCAGAACCAGGAAAACAATATATTCAATGACTACAAAAATGAAAATGAGAAGAACAAAAAACCAGAACATAAGGACCAATATTAGCTGTGGAGGAGGATTTAGAAAATGTAGTTTTTTCTCCCTTCCTTTTGGAGATAGGGGAACTATAGGTATAAAACATTGCATATACCATCAGGCATTTGCAGCAAGTGCTCTGACTCTTTTGGTCAGAGACAAACTGGCTATTATGCCCCTCAATGTTCAAGTGGGCAACCCTTGAGGGGTTGTGTGTTTATTCTCTGCTTGCATCAGCTTGAGCCCCTACAAGCTCCTCTTATTTTTAGTCCATTAGTAGTGTCTCAGTTTCATTCAATCACTTAACATTGGGTAGATTTTACAGAGGAATATTTACTTTAAAGATAGAATAAGACTCCAAAGTATACCCCTTCCCCCATGAAGAAGGAAACTGTCCTACACATGGATGCTATACTAACTTGTTTTGCTGAAATGTTTTCCATTCTCTTTTCTTTTTAAATCTTTGTAATGAAGGATTACTTCCATGGTAGGAAAGGAGTGGGTGTTGTATTTAGAAATGCTTGTGACATAAAAATAAAAGTTATCAATAACAAGAAGATATAAAAAACTAGCTACTAAAATGGGAAGACCCGTATGATATGATACAGAATGAAGACAGCAAAGCAATGACTAGAGTCTCATCAATGTTTTCAATGCTAAAAGCAGTTGAATTCTGATGAGCTTTAGTTGGCAATTGTGGTCTTAGAGTTCCAATAAGGAACTATACCCTCTCCTTCCCTCACCTCTCAATAGAGCTGGGTGAATACCTCTTGGAAGAGAGACGGGAAACTCTAGTCATTCAAGAAAGTAGACTTTGCTTGGGAGTTTGAATTCTCAGACCTAAGTCAGACCCACACCCCAAATGAAACTGACATCATTCTGTATCCCTTCAAATATATATAGATATTATTATTGGATAATGAACCTGTTTATAATTGAATGTCAATGTTCAGGAAAAATTTTTTTCCTCTAAAAGGAGAAAAAAAAATTATCTAGTTGTTTCCTTATACAATGAGCATTGAAGAATCACCTCAAAAGTACTGACTGAGAACTTCCTTTCTCTGGGGTTGGCCTGGCTCTAGGTGGTATGGAGGAGATATGCTGCCCTCAAGGAGCTCACATTTGGTATTGGGGTACAGTAGTGGTAGATGAAAAAGATTAAGAAAATTTGCATGTGAAATAGAAAACATGGCATTATATGGCAAAATACTTAATTGTCTATAGACAGTAAGCCAGCACAGTCTAAAAGAACACTGATTTATTGTTTGGGAGCTAGGATTTAAATTCTGATTCTGTCATCTACTGCCAGTGTTCTTTGGCAAATCAATGAACCTTTCTGTGTCTCATTTCCCCTGCAAAATGTGGGGGCTGGCAAGGTGACTACTAATGCCCCTTTGAATTAAAAAAATTGCTTGATGTTAAGTTCTATAAGAATCCAAAGACTCTAAATGCTGTTGGGGGTGTGGATGCAACTCAGAACTAGTCATGTGATGCATCCAAATGTGAGTAACTGAAAGTGAGGAGACTTGAAATAGTAGGCCACACTGTCAAATACCCAGTGCAGACAGGAGAGGTCATTTTGAGTCAGGCTATCCATGTAAACAAAGCTCTGCAGCCAAACTAGGATGTCTCACAATCATGGAATCACTGGGCTTGGGGATCTCAGAGATTATCTAGTCTAGCCCAAATCTGTCAGGAGATCCTGATTCCAGCACACTTGACATGAGGGCCCCCAGCCTCTGCTTGTGACCTCCTGTGGAGGGATCCTCCACCCTTCAAGGCAACCATTTGTCTGTTGGACAGCTCTTCTTTCTGACATGAAGCTCGAATTTGTGCTTTTACAGCTTCCATCTATCGTTCCTGTTTCTGCCCTCTGAGACAAAGCAGGGAAAATGATAAGCTTATATTAGGGGCGAGCAGATGAGAGGTTATTCCTGATATGTAAAAATAGCAGATAAATGATGTGGAGGTGAGAATGTTCATAGTATGTGTGGGGGAAAGTGAGGAGACTCCATGTTGAACAGGCCCACTTATGGATGATTACCCAAGTATTACTTTAGTAAAATGAGGAAATCAAATCATGGTCTGCACCTGGAGCAACCAGTCTAGAGAATAATACACTATACAGTGCCTTACAGATGTTCTCTCATTTCGTCCTTAAAACAATCCTGGGAACTAGTTGCTATTATTATCCCCATTGTAGTAGATGAGGAGAATCCCATCTTTTACAGCAAGCTTTCCCAGCTCCTCTTAATTCTAGTTTCTTCCTTCTGTTATTTTCTATTTTTCCTGTATATAGCTTGTTTGCATGTTGTCTCCTCCATTAGATTGAAAGCTCCTTGAGAGCAATGACTGTTTTTGCCTCTTTTTGTATCTTTTGTGATTAGTGTAGGTCCTGGCACACAGTAGATACTTAATAAATGTTAATCAATTGATTGAACCAGTATCTAAGTGACCTGCCCAAGGTCATAGGGCTAGTAAGTGTCTGAGGCAGTGTTTGAACCCAGGTCTTCCTGATACCAGGTCTAGCACTTTCTCTAGTGCTTCTTCAGTGTTGAAGGGGTGGTGAGTAGAAAAAGTTTAAGAAGCCCTGTTCTATGCCACCTAGCTGACTCCGTGCCATTCAGCTGCCTAGAAGGTAGAATTGTCAAGGATATTGATCATTCTCTAAAATGTAGGGCATTATTTTCTCCACCATTGTCCGATAAGAGCAAGAAAATCATGAAGGATAAAGGAAGAGATATCCTCAGGGGAGAAGACCACAGACCACCTTGCCAGAATGAGGACATAGAGGATGAATTTGGGTAGTTGATCAGACAGGCATGGAGGCATGGAGCAGTGATTAGGGACTTCAGCTATCTGGATCTCTGCTATAAACTTTGGATGATAGGCAGAGAGGTAGTTAGAGCTGACCATTAGTGAGGTGCTGGTGCATGTGGGATTCCTACAATTGTCTTATTCAGACTGGATTCCTTGGAATCCTATTTTAGAGAATGAGAAAAACACAGCTTCTCTGCAATCTTTCTTTCTGGCTTTCAGTTGTGCCAAGACTAAAAGGTGGCCTAGCTTCATTTCTTCCTTTCTCGCCCACATTATTAAAATGATGCTTAATGTTGAAATAAAACTCCCACTAGTCTAAGTCTTTGCTGCTCAGATACATGCATAAAAATGAAAATAAATGCTGGATTCATATTATGGGCTGGAAGGAAAAAGGCCATTTGGCTTTGAAGGAAGGTCAAAGAAATTCATCTGCATTCGTGGAGGACAGCTACCACTTAAACAGTATTTTGTTGGATGGAGCTAGCATTGGTCATCAGGAAAAGACCATGCCAGATGACAGAATGCATTCTCAGGTCTAATTTATGTCAGTACTGGGCAAACAGGGTTATTGAGTAATGGTGGGACTCTATTTAGAGGGGCCCTAAGAATGGGATGGACCAAAGAAAGCCCTTCATCTATAAAGTGAAAGAGAAATGCCTATCCAGTAGACAAGTGGCCAAGGACACTCTCTCAATCAGATCTCAGCTATCTGCTCCGAATTTTGGGTTAGGCTCTTTCTACTGTCAAATGTTACTGAACTCATGCTATCTGTCTACTAATATGCAGAGTCAGACTGTCTCTTACTGAATAGAATTACCTCAAGGAATTTAAAATCCCAACAACTCCTGCTTTGTCTTGGACAGTGCATTAAGTGTTGCAGTGGAAGGTAAGCTTTATTGTTACTAGTTGGACAAGGGTAGATAGCTACACACACAGATTATAGAAAAGAGAGGGTGGACTGAAGCTTGGTTGCAAGCAAGTCACTTTAATCTCATCAGTATCATTGAGACTTGGTGGGATGGGATTCATGAGTGGAATATGAATGGTTAAAGGTATACTTTACTTAAAAGGAATGGACTAAACAAAGGAGACAAGATATATTAAGAGGATATATTGTTGTGTGAAAATTCAGGAGAGGTGGAAGGCATGGCCAATAGTATCTGGATAAAGATCAGTGAGAGAAAAATGGAAGTGATACTGTTCTGCAAATATACTACAGACAGCCCTGCCAAATGAAGGAAGTGGATGAAGAGTTTAGGAAATCATAAATCTGACTTGATATAGTAGTGATAGGGGACTTCAACTATTCACCTATCTACCGAAGATCTCTCTCTCTCTACTAAAAGTGGAATAATTGGTAAATTCCTCACTTGACTTAATAATAATTTCATTTGTCAAACAGTGGAGAAAACAATGTAGGAAATATCTCTTCTGAATCTTATTCTGACTCAATAAGGAAGACCTGACTGCTGAAGAATAAATGGCAGCCATTTATTATTTATTGTTAAAATGCATATATTAAAAAATGGTGACACTTGGAAGGAAATGTGGTGGGAGGATAGAGTACTGGACTTGGAGTCAGACAAATTTGGGTTCAAAGGCTACTCCAGACACTTTCCAACTGTGTGACTGTGAGCAAGTCATTTCATCTTTTGGAGTCCCTGGTTCATCATCTGAAAAATGGGAATGGGAATAGCTGTACTATTCTGCTTCACAGGTTCTCATAAGACTCCAATGAGTTAATCCCTATAGGCTTCTTTGAGAACTTCAAAGGGCTATAGGTATCAACTATTATTAATATTATTGGGAAGAAATGATCAGTCTGTTTTAGAGAGTGTAATAGAGGAGAGAAGAGGGACATAGAATGGAGTGGAAATTAGATTTTGGGAGAGCATATTTCAAGATGATAGGAAATTCATGATCTAAAATTTCTGGAGGAAGGTGGACCCAAAAAATTCTCAAGGATTCAACTACGATGACACAAACATAACCACTTACCACAAAAGGAAAAAAATGAGAAAAGTATCCAAAGATACTAATTTGGATGGACAGGGAGCTCATCAACTAACAGGTTCAACAAAGACATATGGATGATGGAAGCAAGGGCATGTAACTGAAGATGAAATAGAAAAAAAAAACCTGGCACAGTCCTGTAAGAAGAGTGTCAAAAATACTAAGGCTCAGAATGAGGAGAGGCTGGTGTTGAATATTAAGGAAAACCAGAAAGGATTTTAAAGACTATATTGGAGACAATAGGAAGATAAAAGAAAGGCTATATCATTGTGGATGGGATGGTGATAAAGGACGACAGAGACAAAGTAAAACTACTCAACTTTTGTTTTTCTTCCAGTTTCTTTTCCAAGGAGTATAATCTTTGAACAAGGACAGATAGAACAAAAATAGCTGAGAGTTGTGACTGACATTAAGCAAAGAGATGGTAAGATCCTAACTATCATGGATTTGAGCTACCCAGCCCAGATGAACTACTTCCCAAGATACAGAAAGAATGGACAAATATGGATTCTGAGCTCCTGTTGGTGATTTTTTGAAAGATATCGGCACAGGTGGAAGTCAAATGCCTTTGTTTTCTACTTAGCAAAAAGGAAGAGGTCTTCACACTATAAACTGGTGAACTTAATTTGGATTCCTGGAAGAATCCTATGGTATCATTATTTAAGGGATGGTTTGTGAGCCTTTAGAAATGGAAACACTGATCCACTAAGAGGTATCATTATTTCAACAAGAAGAAATTATGCCAGACTGATCTGATTTCCTTTTTAAGTAGAGTTCCTAGACTGGAAGAATAGAAAACACTTAGATGTCATATCAAAATTTTATAAAATGTTTGATGAAGTGCCTCCTGATATTCTTTTAGGTAAGATGAGAGATAGAGGCTAGATAATAATTCAGGAAAGTGAATTTGGAACTGGTTGAATGGACTAACCCAAAGGGTAAATATATAGATGACACAAAGCTTGGAGGGATAGCCAACAAGATGGATAATAGATTCTGTTTGTTTTACTTGGCCTTAGAGAGTGAAAATAGGAAGAATGACTGGAAGTTTCAGAGGTGCAGATTTTGGTTCCATATGAGAAGACACTTCTAAGAGCCACCCACAAATAGAATGGGATTCCTTGGGAGGTAGTGGGTTTTCCCCCTCACTGGAAGTTTTCAATTAGAAGCTTAGGAATATTATTGAGGGAATTCCTTTTCTAGTATGGAAGATTACTTAAATCTTCTAACCTTATACACACATGTGCGTGGGTGTGTACATGGCTGTTTCCCTCCATTTGGACACAAGCATACTACTTCTATCTTGATCCTTGCTTGTTTAGTTTGATTCTTCATTTACATAGGGTCACTGATAGTCCCTGGATGTCAGAAGTCAGAACTTGTTGAGTCATTTCAGTTGTTTCCTAGTCTTGGTGACCCCATTTGGGATTTCCTTGGCAAAAATACTGGAGTGGTTTGCCATTTCCTTCTTCAGCTCATTTTACAGATGAGGAAACCAAGGCAAACAGGGTTAGGTGGCTTCCCCCTGGTCACACAGCTAGTAAATGTCTGAGGCTGGATTTGAACTCAGGAAGATGAGTCAAGGTCAGTGTTCTATGCACAATGGTGCCACCTTGCTGCCCCATTACAACTTAGGCAAACATTTATAATTTAAAAAAAAAAATGCCTTGACAGTTATAAATGGATTTTCATTTACATAGGAGATGAGATGTTTCACAAGAGCTATATTCATCACTTTAGATGTTTCTAAAGGGCAAATAGGCCTATTTTACGCAGTAGGTCAGATGGTGCCAAAACAAGTGTCCCCCCGGGGGGGGGGGACGTTTTTCTATTTATTCATCTGTTTTCTCTGTCTCTCTCTCTCTCTCTGTCTCTGTCTGTCTGTCTGTCTCTCTATCTCTCTGTCTCTCTCTGTTTCTCTCTCCCTATCACAGCTTAAGATTGTTGGTGTGGAAAGCTTCATGGGGAGTCAGCACAGTAGGGTGGTTAAAGACTAGACTTTCAGAGTTAGGTTCATACTCAAGCCTGAATCCTGTCTCTAACACTAGTTGTGGCATCTTGAGCCAGATCCCCAGTTTCTCTAGCCTCAGTTTCCAGAGGTTCAGTGAAGGCTCTCAATGGCTCATCTCAATCTATGGTTCAATGACCTAGGGTGATGACTTAATTTCTCTTAGCTTCAGGTTCCCCATATGTGAAATGGGAATAACAGTGACTGTAATAGTTCCTTCATAGGATTGTTGTTAGGTTCAAATGAGATGATGTGTGTCAGGTACTTCTCAAATCCTGAAGCATTGTGTGAATTGAGGATGTTACAGTATCTATTAAAGCTTACAAGTGCACTAAAACTGGGACACTGTAAACATCAGCTAAAACTATTGCTTTAAGTTCCAATAAGATCCTGGTTGTCTACACAATATCATTTTTGTTCTTTACCAAAGATTGACTGGACATTCTTTCGATTCAACTTCAACTTAGCAAATATTTATTTTGAGAGAGAGAATCAAGTAATGGCTAGGAATGAATCAGGAAGTCTCACCTCTGACACATCCAGGTCCTCAGGACCTGAGCAGTGAGTAGTAAAGAGATTTAATGCAGAGGCATAGTAATACAGTGAAAGGAATGTTGGACTTAGGAGTAAGGAGAGACCTGGGTTCAAAATAAGTCTTTGAACCTTAGTTTCTTCATCTGTAAAATGGACAGCATAGTATCTGCAGAAAATACCTCACATAATCTTGTGAGAATAAATAACATGATTGATGTAAAGTGCTTTGTAGTTCTTAAAGTGCTGCATAAACATCAATTATTATTAGTGAATAATAGCAGTTATAGAAATGATAAATTAAGCACTTGGGTGCCTTTAAGGTGAGAATCACAAAATCTTAGGAAAATGGAATTGAAAGGGGCCCAGTGTAGTTTTATCTCAAACTTTTCTGTTTCTGACATAACAGAATGGAAAAAAAAAACGACAGCTGGAGATGTGCATTGGATGCTGCCCAGGGAGCCATGAGCTGGGTTAGGTTTTCCTTTGTGTGGACTGAATAGGTAATTCTAGCAGCAAAAGATGATTAATGCCTCCCAGTATGAGACAACCATTGGGGAAGTAAGGTCTATGATAACTCTAATGCAGGAGAAGTCTGATTGTATGGGCCAGGTGGCTTGAGCGGAGCTTTAAACGCTAAAGCAATATTGGGAATGTGGATGGAGCTCTGAATAGATCTCACACAGGTAAAGTGCAGAAAGTAGAAAGTAAGCTCAGAATTCAGTTAGGTTAATTAATAAACATAGTTGAACATGGAGCATGGGGCACCAATCTGTGCCCAAGTTTTGTACTTCTTTATATTTTGTTTTAGATGGTATTTTCCTCTTACTAGTAATATGTTTATGCATAAAGAGAAATAATTATTATTTTATCAACATGCATGATGTTAGAAGAGGCATGATATAATAGACAGAGTGCTGGATACATGATAAAGTCTGGGTTCAAATTCTGTCCCTCATGATAGCTGTGGGATCTTTAGGTCTTAGGCAACTCTAATATTTATTTACCAAGTTATAGAAGGGCTGCAGTCTGTACTGGCAGAGAGAGTTCCAGGATATATTAGTATGTAATGTTATTTTTAAATAAAGAATTATATTTCTAATATAATAGTAATAACTAGAATTTATACAGCACACTCTATGTGTCTACTATGCAAAAAATTTCACAAATATTATCTTATTTGACTCTCACAATAAACCTGAGAGGTAGGTGCTATTGTCAGCTCCATTGAACAGAGTAGGAAATTGAGGCAAATAGAGGTTAAGTAACTTGCCGCAGGTCAAGTAAATATCTGAGGCTGGATTTGACCTCAGAACTTCCTGACGTCAGGTCTAGCTAGCATTCTATCCACTGTGCCACCTAGCTAACCCAAAATTAAAAAAAAATGTATTTATACTACTGTTATTGGAGGAGATAGAATCCCAGAGCACAGATGGGGGATGAGGTTGGCTTTAATAGAGGAGGAAGAGTGCCTCTTTCTGTGAGATAGGAATTAAGGACAAGGAGACAGGTATAGATAGAGAGGTATTTAGGAGTGGATAGGAGGAAAGACAGGAAATTCACAACTAATAATTTCTGTCTTCTTAGAAAAACAAGAATAAAGTTCTCTACTGATAGCAAGAAGGCTTTAAGGAGGGTTTAGAGTATCTCTTTTGAGCAGTATCCCAGAGGAATGGAAAACAGACAAAAAAGCTTTAGCAAAGAAGCAGTGAGGGTCCCAGGCTTTCCATCCCACCCCTTCTAATTACAGAAAAATTGAATTCCTATGCAGCTAATTGACAAGGCTCACGATGGAGTTGATGGGAGGAAGTAGGTGGGAATAGTGTGAAGCAAGTTGCTGATGGGTTGTGTAGGAGGGAAGGCATTTCATGTTTACTAAACTATGTGCCCTTTTCTCTCCTCCTGCTCTTTCACGAAAAACAAAGAGAAAATCCAATTCAATTCAACAAACATTCATTAAGTACCTATTATGAAAAATTGGTTTAAGATTGGAAAAGGAATATGACAAGGCTGGATATTGTCACCTTATTTATTTAACTTATATGCAGAGCACATCATGTGAAATGCCAGGCTGGATGAATCAAAAGTGAGAATTAAGGTTGCTGGGAAAAATATCAACAATCTCAGATATGCAGATGATACCACTCTGATGGTAGAAAATGAAGAAGAATTAAGAAGCCTCTTGATGAATGTAAAAGAGAAGAGTGTAAAAGCCATCTTGAAGCTTAACATGAAAAAATCTGAAATCATGGCAACTGGTCCCATCAGTTCCCAGGAAACAGAGGGAGAAGAAATGGAAGCAGTGTCAGATTTTATATTCTTGGGCTCAAAGATCACTGCAGACAGTGACTATAACCATGAAATTAAAAGATACTTGCTCCTTGGAAGGAAAGCTATGGCAAATCTGGACAGCATACTAAAAAGCAGAGACATCACCTTGTTGTCAAATGTCTGTATAGTCAAAGCTGTGGTCTTTCCAGTAGCAATGTATGGTTGTGAGAGTTGAACTATGATGAAAGCTGAGCACCCGCAGAATCAGTGTTTCCAAATTGTGGTGCTAGAAGAAACTTTTGAGAGTTCCTTGGACAGCAAGCAGATCAAATCAGTCATTACTTAAAGAAATTAATTCATGCTATTCATCAGAAGGTCAAATACTGAAGCTGAAGCTTAAATACTTTGGCCACATAATGAGAAGACGGGAGTCACTGGAAAAGACCCTGATGTTGGGAAAGAGTGAAGGCAAAAGGAAAAGAGAAAAGAAGAGGATGAAATGGATAGGTAGGGTCATGGAAACAATGAACATGAGCTTGGACGGGTTTTGGGAGATAGTTGAGGATTATAAGGGTTTGGTGTGCTATGGTGTCCATAGGTCACAAAGAGTCAAACATGACTGAACAAATGAACAACGGGCTGCTGTGAGGATCAAGTGAAATATTTATAAAGGATTTAGTGCAGGGCCTGGTACAGAGGAGGTACTTACTAAATGCTTGTTTCATTCCTTATGGCATCACAACTGGATTATTGTGTTGTTTTTGATGCTATATTTTAAGGAGGAATTTGACAAGCTGGAGAATGTCTTGAGAAAGTCAGCCAGGAAAGTGAAGGATCTTGAGTTCATGTTATATGTGAATTGGTTGAAAGAACTGTGGATATTTCAGCCTGAAGATAAATAATAATGGTAATGATAATAATAATAATATGAATAGCTAGTATTTATATAGTACTTTAAGGTTTACAAAGCACTTTCAATCATTATCTTACTTTATACGATATGATACCTGCCTTCAAGTATTCTAAGGATTGTAATGTGGAAAAGGAATGATTAGATTTGGGATGATACAATCATAGCTTTTGAGCTGGAAGGGATGTCAGAGATGGCCTCTTCAACCTCCTTCATTTTTTTTTCCTTTTAAAGCAACCTCCTTCATTTTTATGCCCCAGAAGGCACAACTAGGAGTAGTGGGGGAGAAGGAGGGAAGGAAGTTGCAAAGATTCAAATGTATGCTCGATGACAGGAAATCCCTTTCTAACAATCGGATGTATCAGAGAATGGTCTGGGCAGGAGGAGGAGGTGGCAGATGGCTTCTTCCATTCTGGAAATCTTCAAGCAAAAGCTGGATGCCTACTGATTGGGTATGCTGCAGAGAAGACTCTTGTTAAGGTGGGGGTTGGCTTCGGTGGATGGTTTCTGAAGTTCCTTATAGCTCTGAGCATCCTGTTGATGCCATGAGCATCCATGGTGGCAAAGCTGCTTAGGGAGCAGAGAGGGGAGTCTAGAGGCACATCCTGTGTGGTGTGGTGTGTGGTGATGATTTCCTTTTCATTACACAATCTCTACTAGATTTATAAGGAGACACCACAGCCATTACCTGATTAGTCATGTGTAATTGGTGAGCTGTAGGGTACCATTAGGTTGGATGTATTCACACTGTAATTTACTGAGGATTCCTGTGTCATTATTTATCCCAGGCATGGAAGAAAATGGGATAAAACCATGACACATCATTCTTCTCCTCGTTCTAAATTTAGTTTATTGTTCTCTTTGATTGTTTTCCTTTGGGTCGAGGAAGGTAATGCAGTTCACCTTTACTGGTTCAGTAAATTGAGTGCTTGGCTATGGATGGATAGTTAAACATTCACTGCCTAATTCTAATTTACCTTCTGGCTAATGTGAATTGTTCTCTACACATACATTGCAGAAGTAGGGTGGAGCGGCAGCTTTTCCCCCTCTGTTTCTTATAAAGTATGTGTAATGGGAATGGGAATTTGAAGATCTTCCCTGTCCCTTAATAGACCTAGAGGGAGTTTGAAGACCTCCTCTGCTTTGAAAGTAAACTCTGCCCCCAACAGACTGAATATAATCACATGGAGCCTGTGATGGAGGGAATTTGCTGAAGGGTGGAGCAGAGCCCACAGGAAGCTGGTCAGAGCTCCCCAGATGGTGGGAGAGAAAAGACACTCAGGCAAGGAGATAGATAGGTTTGTGAATAAATATTGATCTTGTATTGGTTTGTGGGAAGGCTGAAGGATGCTGTGCCTCTCAGCATTATTATGGCTTCTGAATATCTTTCGTACTATGATGGAACTGGTTTACTAGTTTTGGGATTTGATGTTCTGGTATCTAAATAAATGCTTCAGTTCTATCCTCTATCTGGAGAGTCTGGTATATTTTGCTATCGAATGTCATGTGATCCTTCTAGTTACGGTCTTTATCATGATCATGGGTGCTGTAAATATTGCATTGGCACTACATTTGGTGACGAGGATGGGATCGTGAAATATCAGATCTCTAGTAGGGGACAAAAGGGATTTAGAAGAAGTGGCTATCCAAGATGGGAGAATTTGCCTTATGCCTCCATAGCCAGGGAATAGTCTAAAAGAACAGGGCTCTATGAAAACTGAGAACAGAGGCTAACAGCATGGAGAACCTAGAGATTTAGAAACATGTTTTCAAAGAATACCAATAAAACTTGGGAGAGAGCTGGAGGCAGTGAGTAGAAGAGGCAGGGTTTTGCTAACAGGCTACCATATTGTGTGTAAAAGCAGAGACAAGAGTTAGCTAAGTGCCAGAATTTGAGACCTCCTTTAGAAGAGCAAGCTGAGTCTCAGGTGGAAGGAGAGAGTACTGGAGAGTTTCCAGAAGCAGAGGGCTGTTGTAATTTGGCTCAGAAAAAGAAGAAAAAAAGTAATAGGAGGAAAGTTCATACAGCTTACCCACTACATTGATGATATTATGACACAGGGAAAAATGTAAAAGAAGTTGAGAAGAATTTGACAGTTTTGATTGAACATATGAAAAGCAAAGGGTAGGAAATTAATCCTGCAAAGATTCAAGGACCAGCTCAAAATGTAAAAATTTTGGGAATACAGTGGAATAAGGGACTGTGAGAGATTCTTCTGGAAGTCCAACAAAAGATGCAGGATTTTCCTATCCCTACCAATAAGAAAGAGGCCCAAAAGTGTATAGGATTATTTGGATATTGGTGACATCACTTTCCACACCTGGGACAGATTTTGAAAGCCTTATATAAAGTTACCAGGAAAAAATATGAATTTGATTGGGGACTTTGAGGAAGGCAAAGTTGCTATACAATTGGCTCTAGATTTATGGCCTATGCAGAATGGTCCAGTGGAATTACAAGTAACTGTAGAGGATGATTATGCAAACTGGAGTTTATGGCAGAAGCAACAAAGCCAAAATATACCTTTAGGATTTTGTTCCAGGAAACTTCCTTCATCTGGAGTGCAATAGACACCTTTTGAAAAGCAGTTGTTTAGCTGTGTATTGGGCTTTGGTAGAGACTGAACAACTGACTCTGAGCCATGAAGTGACATTAAGACCTGAAATCCCAGGTATGACATAGGTAATGAGTACCCCAGCTTCTCACAGAATTGGACATGCCCAAGAAGCCAGCATAATTAAATGGAAGTGGTATATTCAAAATAGAGCTAAAACTGGCAAAAGTGGAGTTTCCACCCTATATGAATCTATAGCTAACATTGATACTGAAGCATGTGCTACATCCCCTGAACCAAGGCAGCAGTTGGTACAGTCCTTGGTAAGATAGAATGATGGATATGATGGACTAATTGAAGAAGAGAAGAAACATACATGGCTTACTGATGGGACAGCAAAATATTTGGACCAAAAACTGCACTGGAAAGCAGTAGCCTATAATCCATGTACTAGAAGGACTTTGGAAAGTACCAGGATAGGTGGAAGTAGTCAATATGCTGAACTTATGGCAGTACATCAAGCCATCAGAACAGAACAAAGAGGACAGTGTCATATATTCACTGATTCATGGGCAGTAGCTAATGGGTTAGCTACATGGATACCTATGTGGAAAAATCAAAATTGGGAAATTCATGGTAAACAAGTCTGGGGCAAAGAATTATGGGAAGAAATATGGGACATGTCTTTGGTTACTGATTTGTCAGTTTTTCATGTAGATGCTCACATGGCCCTTACCACGCCAGAATGTGAGTACAATGCTCATGCTGATTGACTGGTGAAGATTGCTACTGAACATATCGTCCCTACTTTGACAACAATTGATGATCCGGTATTAGCAAAATGGGCCCACCAAATGGTCTGCCATTTAGGGGTCCAGGCCACACACTGGTGGGCACAGGATTGAGGTATTAATATCTCTCACTCATTATTAAAACGGGTAACAGAAGAATGTCATATATGTCCATTGGAAAACGAGTGAACTGTTCCTCTGGTAGTAACTGGGGAGATAGCAAGGGGAAAAGTCCCAGCCCAAATCTGACAAATAGAAACCTCAAGAAAAAGGATGCAAATTTATATGTACTTGTGTTGACACCTATTCCGGTGTGCTGGTGGCTTATTCTTATAAGAATGCAGCCCAGAAAACACCTGTAAAACTCTAGATCTCATAAGTCCATATTATGGAACCCCAATGCAGATTCAAAGTAATAATGGGTCACATTTCAAAGGTAATGTAATAAAGAGATATTGAATATTAAACAATATAGAATGGATATATCATATTCCACATTATCCACAAACATCTGAGTTAATTGAAAGACTGAATGGATTATTGAAAGGACAGTTCAGGAAGTTAAGTTCTAATAATTCATATCAACATTAGAGAGATAATTTGTTCACTGCTTTAAATAATTTGAATGATAGAACATTGGAAGAAAATATACTTCTACCCAGAATGATGACCTCAAATCTGCAAATTAGAAAACAACAGGCACATAAGATCCCAAATACTGAGTATTGTACTGTGAGGCAAGATGTCCCAGCACTGTATACAGGAACACCTGGTTCGGAAGGATTTGATTTACATTGTTTAGAAGATTTTTGATTGGATAGAAAAGAAATAAGAAACATCTCTACTGGGATATGTATGAGAATTCCCTAAAAATCATTTTTGATGGATATTACCTAAATCAGGTTTAGCAACTCGAGGTATACATGTATTGGCTAGAGCAATAGATTCTAATTATCAAGGAGAAATTATTGTAACATTGCAGAATTTGGATGAAGGACCATACGGTTTTGTAAAAATAATAGAATAGTTCAAGTGATTATTATTCCTTGTGAAACAATACCACTTGTGAAAACTGACCCTCCTTCTGAAATAACTATCAGAGGAACTAAAGAATTTAGTTCTGCTAATAGAATAAAATTGGGAGCTAAAGTATAAGGTTGCAGAGATTATAGCACATGGGAAAGACAGTATCGTAGCTGTTGTTCATTCAGGAGAAGATGATTGTCACATTGCACCCTTAACTCATTTATTCTACTATGAATGAGGTTATGATAATGAGTTCATGGAATCCAGAGGTGCGGCTGGCCCTATATTTGTTTCTTTTTGTCTTTTTCTCTGTTAAACTTGTTTGCAAGATTTGTTTTCTGCAGGATTGGTACCCTCCACTTGCAGATGCCTGATTGCTTAAGCCAGATGTTGCCCCCTGTCCATGACTGTAATGTGCTACCTCTGGACCTGGTGTTGACCAAGTCCAGATGACAGCTAACGAACTGAACTCTTGAATGGGACCTCTTGGGGGCAGGGACAGCTCTACATCCAGTTTCAGCTTGGAATAGCTTTGGAGAAGAGACCTTTGCCCCTTACCCCAAGATTTTGAGCCCCATTCATTCAAGGGGGGAAGGACTGGGTGCTTGTGCCCAAGCCCCCACCTTAAGCTATTGTTTTATGTGCAGCTTTTCTATTATCCTGGTTATGTTGTTGCAAAGTTCTGTTGACACCAGTTTTTCCACCAGTTACCCCTAAACTATCATTTATTGTTAAGATATTTTTGCTATGTAAGGGACATGAAAGATCTTGGGGCTGAATGTAATGGGAATGGGAATTTGAAGATCTTCCCTGCCCCTTAATAGACCTAGGGGGGAATTTGAAGACCTCCCCTGCTTTGAAAGTAAACTCTGCTCCCTAGTGGGTGAATATAATCACATGGAGCCTGAAGGGTGAAGCAGAGCCTACAGGAAGCTTCCTTGCTGTGAAAATAAACTCTGCCCTCTAATAGGCTGAAAGGAGGAGTTTCTTGAAGGGAAGCAGAGCCCACAGGAAGCTGGTCAGAGTTAGCCAGATAGTGGGAGAGAAAAGACCCTCAGGTAAGGCGATAGAGAGGTTTGTGAGTAGATACTGATCTTATATTGGTTTGTGGGAAGGCTGAAGGATACTGTGGCTCTCAGTGTTATTATGGCTTCTGAATATCTTTGGTACTATGATGGAATTGGCTTACTGGTTTTGGGACTTGGCTAAATAAATGCTTCAGTTCTATCCTCTATCTGGAGAGTTTGATATATTTTGCGATTGAATGTCATGCGATACATATAGTCATGGTCTTTATTGTGATCATGGGTGCTGTAAATATTGCATTGGTGCTACAGTATAGTTTTTATGTATTTAAATGATCACTACTTTTGAAAATACTGATATTTTCCCTTTTCTCTGGAATCTATAGGGAAGACAAATTAAGAGTGTTTGCAGCTGGACTCTGGAAAAGCCATTTTATATCACTGTTCATTGATTTCTGTATGTTTCTTGTTACCATAATCAGGATGAGTGGGCAATTGATATGTGGGCTAGGAAGGCTTCAGCTGTTGCCAATAAGCCTGAAAAGGGCACCTGTTTTTCCCTCTGTCTCTGCCAGTCTGTAAAAGTTGAAATCACTCAAGTTTTTTGGGCTCCTGTTTTGAAATTCAAAATCTTCACATTGGAGAACTGACTATGTGGAAAAGAGGAGAGCAAGAGTCAGATGAGATGTTTGTATGGCATACTGGTACATCTCTGAGGAGTCTCATTACCTGGACAGATTGCCCCACTTGTATGTCGGTGGAGATATTAAGGTACAACATATATGACAGGGCTTTGGGCAGTGAGAATTCCACTAGGTCCTTGTCAATGTCTGAGCCTCTCCTTACTTTCCTAAGCGCACCTTTGTCAGAGGTTGCAGGATCTATGACAATCTGCGTGGCAGGACCCTGATACTCCTTTGAATAATGGGCACTTCTGGTCTTTTACAAAGGGTTCTACCAGAATCCTTTGTATTCATAAAGAGAAACACAGATGCCTGTGAAAGGCTAGGGTCAAACGTAAATGACCTGTTGGCTGCTGCTAGACTTTCCAATGGAGACAGACTGCTATGGTCCATCAGTCTTGGAGCATCTGTTCTAGGTGTACATACTTAAAGTGACCCATGGCACTGCCTGCATTTGCGTTGTCCTCATCCTACATGAAGATACATGAAGATAAGTAGCCTTATCTGTGAAAAGTGGGCATTGTACTTCTCATAGTCTGTAGGAAATATGAAAGAAGAATTAAAGATTGTTATGATAGTTGTGGTTTGGGAGTAAGTGGTCCATGTAAAAATAAACTTTTCTAAAGTAATAGAATTCATGCACCTGTAGTTGAAATGAACCTCAGAGGCCACCCAATCCAACCTGTTGATTGCACAGATGAGGGGCCTAGGGCTGAGGGAAGTTAATTGACTTGCCCAGTTTCATACAAGTATTAAGTATGAATGGTGAGATTAGAATCCAAGTCCTCTGACTCTAGGCTTGGGTTCTTTGCTTTTTTTTGTGTTACACACTCCCTTTGGAAGTCTGGTAAAACCTATGGACTCCTCAGAATGTTTCCAATTGCATAAAATAAAATAGAATGACAAAGGAAACTAGTTGTATTGAAATACAGTTATCGAATTCAAAAGTTCCCAGCTTGGGAACCTTGGCTCTAGAGTCAGTTTTTTCTCTTATGTCATGATGCTACTTATCAGCATATACTGTGGCCCAAAGTGGTCGTGTGTCCCAATACTTTTACTCTTGTACCCTGGAAAATCATCGTTGGCTGTAGACAAAGTGCTTTTAGGGAGCAGTACTCCTAGAGCTAAGAATATAAAAGGGTGGTACCTGGGTGAATTAGCTCCCGCCATTTATCTCTTTTCTATGAACTCTCTTTAAAACTACATTAAGAACCAATCCAGTTTCCACATGGCCTTGGGAAGGGAAGTCTGCTGCCCACAGCCTAGAGTTAGCGAGACATTAATTAATACCTGACTTTGCTATCCTCCCACCTTCTCATTTTTATGACCTTTATGTGATTAAAAAAAAGCAATTCCTGAATATTGAAGCCCTTAACATTGCCCTCCTCTCTACAGTAATACGTCTCATATAATTATTCATGTTGGCTAACATTTCACCCTAGAACAGTGCAAAGGGGGAAAAAACATTTTTCAGTTCTGTCTCTGATACCCTTTCATCCTCTGGGCCACACTCATTTGTTTTTTTCCTCTTAGGCTGACTCACCTTTCTGAACAAGTGTTGGGCTTGTAAACATTTAACATTTAGAGCTGACATTTTGTTGCTTCCTCCCCCCCCCCCAACATTCCCCTCTCTCCATGCTTTCTTGCAGTGTGGAGGTGGTCCTGGGTCCTCAAAGGCTATGTCTACAAAGGTCTGGTTCCAATAGGATCTCTCAAGCTGCAGAGGATTAGATATGGGCCAGATCAAGTAAGTTTAGAGATGTTCATGGCCAGGAAGCTGGCTGCTGGGGATGCTTCCCCTCCTTTCTTCTCCCTTTGCCTCTTCCTTTCCTTTCCTTTCCCCTCCCCTGTCCTCTGTATTAGATAGAACATTGGAGTTGGATTTAGGAGTTTGAATTCTACCTTGAACACTTACTATCTGTGTGACCTTAGACAAGTCACTTGGCCTCCCTAGTTTCTTTATCTTGAAAATGAGAAAGTTGTTTCTGAGGTCTTCTTTTCGCTTGAAATGTATGATCTGAAACCTTTGTGGTCTTGAGCCCTTAATATCCGTGGGCTTCAATTTCCTCATCTAGAGAGCCAAGAGGTTGGACTTGATGATGGCTGACATCCCTCCCATCTCTAAATGTAGGCACCTCTCTCTCTCTCTCTCTCTCTCTCTCTCTCTCTCTCTCTCACTCTCTCTCTTTCTGTCTCTGTCTCTCTCTCTCTGTCTCTCTCTTTGTCTCTCTTTATATCTCTCTTTAAAAATGGCTGAATCCCTAAACTTAACACCAATGTGACTAGGACAAATCATTTAGCATCTTTAACTTGCAGTAAATCACTCAATCAATATGTATGATTAAGTGTCTACTAGGTGTCCTGCACTGTACTAGACAGATAAAAATGAACTTTGCCAACCCAACTTGAGTCAAAACTACGACTTGGTGATCAAGAAAATTATGTATATATATATATATATATATGCCTACATACAAATACACAATTCATATATGTGTGTTCATACCATGCACAAATGTGTATGTGTGTGTATATGGAGGTATGTGTACACACACACACATATACTCACACTCTAGCAAGGGAATTTGGAAGCCTAGAATTTGAGCTTCTATCCTAAGATTTTTTTCCCAGATGAAACCTGAAGTTTAGTAAAGTCAATGAAACTGCCTCTTCCCTCAGTATTTTTTTCCTCCATCTTGGGCTGGCTCAGGTTGCAGTTAGTTCCCTGGCTTCCTTGGGACTCATTGTCATGACTGAAATACTCCCTACAAGTACTTTCCTTACAACTCCAGGAGCCTATCTTCTTGGGGACCTGGCCCCATTTACCCATGGTTACTAGAACTAGCGCTAGCTAGAGAAGAGAAGACTGGGGGTGTTGGTGAACATCTTGGCTGTGTTCAAATATTTGAAAAGTTGTCATGTGGAAGGGGAGTTCAGCTTGTTCTGCTTGACCACAGGACCAGAACGAGGAGCAACGAGAGGAAGCTACAGAGAGGCACATTTTAGAGATGATGTCAGAGAAAACTTCCTGCACCTGAGAGATGTTAAAAAATGGATTGGGCTGCTGTCAACTAAGATACCTCAGTGTAGGAAGTGACCTTATCTCTATAGTCCAACCTGTGTGTAAACAGGACATCTCTTTGCAAAAATACTTGGCGATTCATCTCTGTTCCCACAGAAGGGTACTCATTTGGCTTAGCCACTGAGGCAGGGTCTTAACCATTTTGGAGGGATGTCCTGTTTGTGGACAAAGTCCCCTCCCCCCCCCCCCCACTAAAAAGGGCATTGTCATCTTACTATGCATCAGGGATTGCATTTGAATGAGTCTTATAGCTTAACATATCTCTGACCTCGTCAGGTGAGATATATGCTCTGGTCCTTTGCTAAAAGTCACATGTGATCAACAGCTCCTTGGTCTCTATGACTGGGGATTGGATTGAAGATACTTGGCTATTGGCCCAGGAAGAGTCATCCCTTTTAAGCAGGCTATAAGACAGGCTCTTCAACTTTTTGATGTCACGGACCATTTTGGCAATCTATAGACCCCTTCTTAACATAAATTGGTAAGTGCATAAAATAAAATCCATAGGATTTCAAAGGAAATCAATTATATTAAAACTCTCTCTCTCTCTCTCTCTTTCTCTCTCTCTCTCTCTCTCTCTTTCTTTCTTTCTCTCTCTCCTCCTCTCCCTCCCCTTTCTTCCCTTTTCCCTCCCTTTCTCTCTCTCTCTCTCTCTTTCCTCTTCTCTCTCCCTCTCCTTTCCTTCCCTCTCCTCTCTCTCCCTCTCCCCTCTTTCCCTCCCTCCCTCTCTCTCTCCCTCTCCTTTCTCTCCCTCTCCTTTCTCTCCTTATCCTATTTCTCCTTCCTCTCCTCCCTCTCCCTCTCCCTCCCTCCCTCTTCTAACCTCAGGTTAAGAACCACTGCTATAAGAGCTATAGAAAAGCTCTGGCTCCCTTGATTTTGCCCTTATTACCTGGGACTCTTTCAGCTTTCCTTGGGAGCCTGGTGTAATGAAACAAATATGACATTTGGATTCAGAATACTTGGGTTCAAATCTAGATTTTTTACTTATCTATATGACCTTGGACAAGTCAATCTCTCTGTGTCTATTATCTCATTCATAGCAAAGAGGGCATTAGAACAGTTGGTTTCTAAGATTTCTTCCAATGCTATAGATATGATTTTCCCCTCCTCCCGGGGCATGGCATATTGTAACTTGGGCACATGACAAGTGGTGATCAATATGTATTCGTCTAGGAAGGTGAACTGAAGACTGGAACTCTAATACTTGGCAGTCTCTTTTGTCATATATTTCTTTGTTTGAGTCCAGGACACACTAAAAATGGGCTTGAAAAAAAGAGGTTTCTAGTCTTAGCACTTATCTTGTGAATTTAAAAATTCATAATTTCCTGAGTCAGTGCTGAGTGTCCAGAGGGAACTGTTTACTGTAACTATACAACTTCCCAGAGAAGATGACCATCACCAGGGGTATATTACAGCTCAAAGAACTAAGAAAGCCCAAGGCTTGCTTCATTCAAATTGTTCAGAAAATTCAAATCCAAGAGGAATGTGAAATATCAGTAGTCTTTACCTACCAGAAGAATATAGAGGGTATGATGGGTTATTACACTCCTTTAAGCATTTGTTAACATGTACTTATAAGTTTTTTTATACTTCAAACATTTCTTTCGTGATGGAGGAAATAAGTAGCTGTCCTATATCTGATATTTACTTTGTACATTGAGTACCTTTCTAGATGAGATCTTGTTACTGCTTTTTAGTGGAAACCCTAAACATGAGCCATATGAAGCATATTTTAATAAATTTTCTTTGGAATTACATGATTGGGGCAATAAGCCAGTGTGTGAAAAGTCTGATTCACTGTCTTTGGTGTCAGGCTTCACTGGGACTGAACTTGACTCCATTTGAGCCCATAATCAGAATCTCTTTTCTGGGAGGGGACCTTCTGGATCTATGAAAGATTCTTCAAGATAATGAGGGAAATATTAAGTAGAAGTCTGAGGTTTAGGTACTGTTTTCTCTTTTAACATTGTGAGAACAGCAATATCTACCTGGATCCTCATATTGATACCCGGGACCTTTTTCTTTTGTTAAATTTTTAGCAACTTCTTCGTTCTTGTGTCCCTTGTCCCTTGTGTCACCCACTGAGTTGTCTGGCACCATCTGGCCACTCAGCTCTGGTTTCATGAACAATTAAACGTGATACTGATTCATAGCTCATCCAGCTAGTAGCATTGGTGGAAACAGGGAGCAGGATTGGCCTCTTGTCCCTGTATCTGTCCCTATATCTATTTCTTGAGATTATCAGTAAAAATTTTCTTTATCTTTCATGTGTGTGCGTGTCATGCCTCCTTTAGAAGTCTAGTGAAGTCCATGAACCTCTTCTTGGAATAATGCTCTAACAGGCATAACGTGAAGCAATAGAATTATAAAGGAAACCAGTTATATTGAAATATGGTTATAAATAAAAAAAATCAGGTTCCCAGCTCCCACAAGCGGGATCTGTGTTTGCAAGGGTCCCTTGCAGAGGCACATGGGGGGAAGCACAGCTCAGGGAGTAGATTATTTGTTGCCTGAGGTTCTTCAACTATTTGCCTTGAACTCTCCCTCAGGAATTAAATTATACTCCTTAGAGAACTCGGTTTTCAAATAATCCTAAGAGAAATAGTCTGAAAATGTTAAAAAACAAAAACCTTTTTTAAAAAAAATTCCAAGTGTGAATGTTGGATACGGAAAAGTGGCTGTGGTCCTTTTCCAAAATGCTGCTGTATATTCAGGACAATCAGTGAAATAACAATGAAATATACCTCCCTCTTCTTGATAAAGAGGTGGGAAGCTATGGGTATGGAATGTTGTTTACACAGTTAAATTAACTGTGTTTTTAGTTAGCTTTACTTTATTATTCTTTGTCATAAGGAATGTTTGGGTGGGTATATAGGAAATGGTGGTACGAAATGAAATGTATAAAAAACTTAAAAAATTGTAAAGGCTGGAGATTTATGCATCACAAAACTTGGGGGTTCCAAGCCACTGGTAGCAGCAAAAGCCCCCAAATGCACTTTTCCCTTTTCTTCTGTGTTCCCAAACAGAACTCCAACTTCGTGGTTTGCAGAGAAAAGTGTTGACAAAGCTTGTGATGATGATGATTTTCAAGCAGCTTAGTCATGCTTTCCTCCTTCTCCCTGCTGCTGGGTTTATCATCTCTGAGAATACGGGGCATGGCTAATGTGCTTCTGTCAGAAGGTAAAAATGGTCCATCTGCTCTCCTCAGTGCTTTAGTTGCATTGTCCATAATTGTTGCAAAGCAGATGCCCACAATGATCATTTGACTTAAAGATGGCGAGTGCTAGGGCCATTCTGTTCAGAGTGTGTAATGCCCAGGATGCCCAGCAAGGTCTATGAGTACTAATGGACCTGCTCCTTCAGTAGCTGCTAAATTCATGTCATGCCTGACTGAATTAGACAAGGAGTTGGGATAACTGGATTCTCATCCTACTTTGATTTCCATGACCTTGGGCAAGTGATTTAGCCTCCCCTATGTGACTGCAGTGTATCTTCTGTCAGGTTGTATTAATAATACCTTGTCCTACCAGCTGTGCATAGATGTTGTGAGAATGCGATGAGATAATACATGCAAAAAGACTTTAAAGCATATATGTTCAATGCCGTGAGTATCGAAGGCATCGCTATTGATTTTATTAAGATCATAAGATTTAGAGCCTGGAACAGATTTTAGAGTTTAGTCTCCTTCTTTTACTGGTGATGGACCTGATGCTTAGAAAGGTTAGGGGGTTGCCCAGGGTTACAGTATTAGGAAGTAGCAGAGCCAATTTTTGCACAAAACTTTGCTGATTTCAAATCTGGAACTCCTTCCATTATATCATGCCTCCCTTCTAAGCTTGTGCCTTGAGTGGGCTTCTCACTCTTCTTCACAACATATATAAAACCAGTTGCTAAATCTTGCCATTCCTACCACTGGAATATCTCTTCCATCTATCCCCTTTTCACAGAGATGCCATCTTAGTTCAGGTTCTCATTCACCAAGACTATTGCAGCAACCTCTCAGTTGATTTTTCTGTCTCTGGATCCTTACCACTCCAAACCATCTCACATTTTCCCCCCAAAGCTGTTATCCTTAAAGAACAAATCTGACTTCCACTCCCCTTCTCAATCAAATTTGTTGGCTGCCTCTCAGATGAAATGAAAACTCCTCTTCTTAGATTTTAAAGTCCTTCACAACTTGGCCTTAATCTATCTTTCCAAAGTTATCTGACATTACTCCCCCTTCCACATTCCCCAATCCAGCCAAACAGGGATTCCCTCCATTCTTCACCCAGAAGAGTTTATCTCCCTTCAGTCAACTCAGTTAGTTAACTAATTTTTGTTAAGCGCCTACTATGGGTCAAGGTACTGTGCTTGTGCACTGGGAAGATAAAGAAGGGCAGATTATCTTGGCGCTGTCCATCCCACTGGCCTAGAATGCATTCTATCTTCATCTCCTCCTCTTAGGCTCTCTCATGGCCTTCAAGACTTAATTTAGGCACCACCTGCTTCTCCATGAAGCCTTTCCTGGTCACCTCTATTGTTATTGCCACCTCCTCCCAAGGGAGTACTTTATACTGCCTTATCTATTTACAGTATATGTATTTGGATATACTTATGTCTATCTTTGTCGCTCCCATTACAATGTAAACTCCTTAAGAGCAGGGATTGGCTACTTCCTTCTAGTTGTGTTCCCAGCACATTTTTCATAGTGACTGTTTCATGGTAATTATTTAACAAATGGTTGTTGATTTACTGAATGTTATGGTTAACTATACCAGGAGGAGACTTGGGAAGATGTTCCTAGATTTCCTTTTAAGTGCTCCTTCCTGGCTCAGATGGTCCCAAGATAACCCATCTTGCCCACAGCAATCTCTCTCTATCTTAAACTATTAATTGGGTGTTGAATATATTTTGCCTTTTATTGTAGAATGCTTTTCTCTGCAATTATATCGTAAACATCTTGACTACAGGGATAAGGTCTTATACTTTATGTCCCCCTAGCATATATTATGTGATCAACAAATATTTGTGGCTTGCTTTCACCCTAATTCAGTCCCTCATCACATCTGGCTATTAGGGCCTATTATGAAAGTTACCTTACTGGTCTCTTTGCTGGTTACCTTACTGGTCTCTTTCCCCTCTGTAGCCCACTCATCACACGATGGCTGAAATAAGGCACAAGCTGGACTGTGACACTTCCCTGCTCAAGTCTCCAGTCACTCAGTTTCTGAATTTGAAGGCCCTCCATTAGCTGACTCCAACTTGCCTTTCAGGCTTTATTTCACATTGGTGTCCTTCATGCCCTCTGTGTTCTAGCCAAGTTGGACGACTGTCTATTCCTGGAATTCAAGGTGTCCCCTCTTGACTCCCTGTATTTGCTAACCACTCACCTCCTGCTTTGTCCTCTTTCTTCATTTCTGCCTTTCAGAATTCTATTCCTTCAAGGCTTGAATCAAGTCAGGGGTCATTTTCTACTGGAAAAATTTTCTGATCTTTCCTCTCCTTGATTGGGAATCTTCTTTCCCTCCTAGACCATTTTTGTGAGAGATTCAAACCCAGGTGTCCAAATCTAACTATCTTTCCACTATACTATTATACCCTAACTTTCAGTGAATTAACCAATAAATCAATAAGCACTAAGCACCTACTATGTACCCGGCACTGGCCTAGGCAGTGGAGATGCAAAGACAGAAATGAAACATTTCCAGTTCTCATGGAGCTTATGTTCTCCTTTGTATTACATTAACTTGTTTTTATATTATACTAGCCCCCAAACCAGGTTATAGTATAAATTCCTTAAGTGCAGGGACTCTGCCATTTTAAAATCATAGTTCCAGCCCTAACATAGTAGGTTTTCAATATTTTTAAAATGGGAAAATTTATTGTTGTTTGGGTGGTGACCTCACAGTAGGGCCAGTTTTTCCTGAGATAAAGCAATAGCTCAGTAAGTATTTGTTGACCAATGGATTATTTGATTGACAGCAGAAAGAAAAAGAACAGGAGTTGACATTTCTTTATCACTTTAAAATTTACAAAGGACTTTATAACCATGATCTCATTTGATCCCTGCAACAACCCTGTGTGGAAGACAGTACAGGTATTATTATCCTTAGATTACAAGTGTAGAACCTGAGACTCAGAGGGGTTAGGTGTGTTGCTTTGGTCATGAAACTATTCATTGCCAGAGGTGGGATTTGAACTACGGTCTCTCCTGACTTTTGGGTCATTGTTCTTCTCAAGATGGCACAGCACTTTATGATAAAGAGCCACAGAGGCTCTGCCTTGGTGGCCACTGGGAAGACTGCCCCAAAGTAGGTTCCATAGACTATTATGATTCTAGTGATAAAGGGTAATAATGAGTTGGTCTTCTTTGGGTCCTCTTTCTAGGCAATTTTGTTTTTACCTGTTATTTGTAGTCTGTTTTTCTACATCTATAAACATAGATCTCTCTGTTTTAGGGTCCCCTGGTGTCTATCTCTGATATGCCCTAGGGAAGAAGGAAGGCAGCACATGGTGGTGCCAAGGACAGATTTTCCTAACCTGATGACACAGATTCATCTCCTCCAAATCCTTGGAGTCTTCTCTGTGCCTTAAAACCTTAGGCAACTCTGCAGAATGGTCAATACCCAAGAATTCCATGATGGAGATATACCCCAAAGAAAGGACTCACACTCTTAGACACACAAAGAAATAACACTCAAGAACACTCAAAAACTTCAACCATTTTGCTCCATTGCCATGAGGGCCAGCCTGTCCCTTCTCTCCATTTTCCAATACTGTAGTGGCCTGCTATAGCAGAATCATTACCTTAGTCTAAAAGAATAGCCATGAAAGTCCAAGTTGTTCCTTCTTTTATATACTGGCTGTAGGTAGTGTATGGTGTGGGAAAGAAGCTTCTATATTCTTCAGCTGAGTTGCTGCCTACCCATACCTGTAGTTCAGTTTGGCACGTACCTCTATTTTTTGTTAGAGCTTCCTGTTCTTTATGAAAGAAACTTCATCCTCTTAGAATACCATACTCATGGAGGGCAAAGGAGGCACAAATCTGTCATATAGTTGAGTAGTCCAGATAAGAGGGGTTAAACAGTAGTTCTTGCTGGCATACAGAGAAAATGCATATGGGCTTCAAATCAGCATGTCTTGCAATGTTCTTATATATTGGAGAATCTGTTTGTAAAGAGGACTCGATGACTGAGAAACTATGATAGAAGCAGGCAGAGCTTGAAGGGGGCATGAGCAGCACATGAAGCAGGAAATTAATTTGCCTGCCCCAGTTGGTGAAGAATTACCTTTGGGGAATTACTAACTATTAATCTTTGCAAGATGACTGGGGAGAGAAGCATCCTCTCTAATTACCTAATGAGGCACCGCCAAATTGGGGAACCATGAACAGCCATCATCTATAGTGCATTTGGTAACCAAGACCCTCATTAAAAAACTCTACTGGATGATATATGAGCTACTGCATTCTCCAGCTTCTGGGCTCCTTTTAGGTTATAAGTACACAATCACGGATGCTATTGGTTTGACACATTTGATGGGCTCCATAAATAACACCAGTTGGGCCTCTCCATATCTTGTTGTGAGTGTTCTACCATACTTCCAAGCTAGGGGATATGAAATGTCAGGAAACTTCCTCACACGTTGGACTAAGGTTTCATGCAGCCTGTCTGACATGTCAGGAATGGTGAATAATGAGAAGCTCTAGGATCAATGCCAACCATTACCTTCCTCAAGTGACAGATGCTTTCCAAACTGACTCATTGCTAAGGGGAGAATCCTCAGCAGGACCCAGGCTATCTCTTTCTGACATCTGTTGGCATCAACTTGAATTTAACACTTATTTTATACTCTTTAAAAAATGGTACTTTCCCTTTTTCTTCTCCTAACTTGATCCCCTCATTTTACAAGTTGGGAAACTGAGGCCCTTCTTCTTGTGTCCCCTGAGTTTTCTATCCTCACAATCATAACATTTTAGCATTGGGAAGGAGCTCAGAAGACATCTAGCTCAACTTGTACTAGGACTAGAATCATAAAATTAACATATTCAAATGGTCATCTAGCTTTTGCTTAAAGACCCTGCATTGTCCTGAGACATCATATTGAACCTTTGGATATTGCCAGTTTTTAGATTTCTATTGTCTTAGATAGTTTTAGCCTAAATTTGCCTCACTGTAACTTTCATCTATTGTTCCTGATTCTTCCCTCTAGGGCCAAGAAGAATAATCCATCCTCACTTCCATGTGACAGGTGATACTTGAAGGCATCAATCCTCTTCTCTTAGGTGTACTTGTATTCAGGACAAACATCCTTAACTCTTTCAAACAGAAATCATATGGTATGAGCTCAAAGGTCTTTACTATTATGGTTTCCCCCTTATGGAAATTCTCAAACTTGTCAATATCCCTCCTAAGATGTGCCCAGAGACAAACACAATTCCAGATATGATCTGGCCAGACCGGTACAATCATTGCTTCTATATTCCTGGGAGCTATGCATCTCTTAATGAAGTCTATGATAGAATTTAGCATTCTTGGCTGCCATATTTTGCTACTGACTCATATTGAGCTGGAAGCCCATTAAAACTCTCAGATTTTTTCCCCAGATGAACTCTTGTCTAGCCCTGCCTCTGTCGCTTTGTATCTGTGAATGTAACTGATTCCAAATATGTGTCTTTAAACTTATCCTTATTAAGTTTCCTCTTATTAGACTCAACCCTGGTCTAGCCATCAAGATCTTCATGGATTCTCTTTCAGTCATTCAGTATGTTTACCATCCCTCATTTCCAAAGGCTTTATAGTTTATTTTACAATGGTTATTGGCTAGTGTGATATCCAGGGATCCTAAGAAGGCAAAGTATGTGTGTAAAAGAGAGGATTTGAGTTCAAATCTCATCTCTGACAATTAGTACCTGTATGGCCTTATGCAAATTACTTAACCTTCCTGGGTCTCTGTTTCCTCAATTGTAAATGAGGGGGTTGGACTAGCTGGACTCTTAGGTAGATTCTAGCTCCAGAATTATGCTCCTACTTCTTTGCAAGGAAATTGAGAGAGATATTGGAGGGGGCTCCCTCATCCATTAATGACACTGATTGTCCTTGTTACTAATTTGACCTTTATAACTTTCTATCATTTATTATATTCTTGTAGTTAAACATCTTATCTTCTCAATTAGATTATAAGTTCCATGTGGGCAAAGACCATGTGTTAGAGCTCTTAATATCTCCCCTCCCTCAAACAGTGCCTAGCACATTGTCTTGTACAAACATATAGTGACTTAATCAATGTATGCTGATTGACATTAACTAATTCCCCCCCTCCCCCAGAATGCTCACAGACTTCATTTTTCTGCTATATCTGTTCATGGTACTCAGGTTTTCATAGTCTCAAAGAACATCCAGATTGGCCCCCAGAAAACACTAATCCTATTATGACTCTTAGGCATCCATCTTTCTTTCCTTCAACACATACACTGGAGAAATGTAATAGCTATAGTACTCAGAGCTACTGAAGGTGGTGGTATTAAACCACCCTAATGAAAAATACAAGGAAACACCAAAGTGGTCAATTTGATCAGTTTTTTTCTCCCAGAGATAAAAATATTTCCCAGACACCTCTGTCTGGATGCATCCACATTGCAGTCTGTTAAATTTGGCTGTCAACATTTCACCTCAATTTACCCCCTTGCAAACACTTGAAGTGCTGCCTTTAATTAATTCTCCGCACTCAGAACTTTGAGCTATGCCAAGTTAGTTAATTATCCAAGTTTATAGCTTTAAGCATTTCCTAGATGCAAATGAAGAGAATTCCTGGTGAGCACCAGTGTCAGATCTTCAAAGACCATGCATGTTTTCCCTCTGAAGTGCAGACCAGAGATTGTGGGGGCAGGGAGGGACATATATTCAGAAACACTCTACTTCTAGCAGAAGAGTGACATATGAAGATATCCAGCCCATTTATCCCTTCAAAGATGTTCAGTGACAGATTTGTGTCTAAAAATATTCCCACTTATTCTATCGAGAAGCATAAGGAAACTTTGAAACTGGTCCTTAAGAATCATTCAAAGATAACCTATAAGCAGTTCTTGAGTGGCTTAAGAACAGAGGCTGCAGGAGTCATCTGCTAATAAGTTATTGGATGTCTACCAGTGTGAGGAAAAAAATGCCATCACTATTATTACTGATGATGATGATGAAGGAGATGATGAGGATGGTGGTGGCATAGTAGGAAGAGTGCTGAATTTGGAGCTGTGGGACATGGCTTTAGAACCCAGCCCAGTCACTTTCTACCTGTGGAATCTTGAACAAGTCAGTTGCTCCTCACTGTACTTTCCATCTATTGCTCTTCCTGGTTTCAACTTGATGAAAGGAGATGCTCCCACTCCTGGTACCCTCTGGTGTTCCCCTCTCCCCTGATTTCCTCTCTCCTTTTGTATATTCTTTCTCCCTTTGGATTGTAAGTACATTGAGGGCAGGGACTATCTTTTTATTAATTGTATCCCTAGTGCTTAACATTGTGCTTGGCCCCAAGTAGGTGCTTAATAAATGGGTGTCAGTTTCCTTATCTGCAAAAGGATGAGTTTGGACCAGATGACATTTGAAGATCCTACCAGTTTTACATCTATGATCGTATCTCCAAACCCTTGATTTCTTTAGTATAGGAAACTAGTGGGTCAGAAAATCTTGCCACCAACACAAATCAGTGACTTATGTAACTTATCACCTTAGAGAGTCACCTGGGGCACAGAGAGATTATCTGGCTAAGGTCACTCAGCCAACGTATGAAAGGTAGGACGTGAACACACATCTTACCGACTAAGAGGTCACCTCTCTGTTCACAATGTCACACCTTTCTCAAGTGCTTTTATAGTTACCTTCCTAATGCATGACCTTTTAATACTCGTATGTGGGCGTATCTGCATGTGGGCTGATCCCCTGGAGACAGATAGAGGAGTGGTGTCTTGGTTCCCAAGACCATCGGAAATATGTGTTTTCTGATGGTCTTAGGTGACCCCTGTGACCCCTGTGAAAGGGTCGTTCGACCCCCAAAGGGGTCGTGACCCACAGGTTGAGAACTGGTGTATTATAGCTATATATATATATATATGTAGTTTTATATCTAGTTATATTAGATATATAGTATATATTCTATATTTTTTATATATAACTACATGTAATATGATATATAACTAGATATAGAACTGTATTATATAGTGATATTCTATTATAGTTAATACAGAGCTACTATAGTTATATTTCTAGTAAAAATGTCACAGGACCTCCAAAATTTCTTTTTATTTTAGGGAATTATTTTTGATTTTATAATAAATATTATGAAAGACAGCATAGGGTGGACAGAGAACTTGCCTGGAATTCAGGAAAAAAACTGGATTCAAAGTTCTAACTCTGTCGCACCCAGGCTGCGTGACCCTGGACAAGTCACTTAAATTCTCATTGTCCCAGGCAGCTCTTGAGGAATGTTTCAGAACAGATGCTGACATACACTGGTGGAGGGAGTTGCTTCACTAGAAGTTCCCCAGACCAGTGAAATCCCAGGTCTGATCTCTTCCTCCCTCCTCCACAGAATGGCATAGGTAGATATGGGAGCCTATAGAGAGCAAAGAGTCCAATCCCAGCTTTGACACCCTCTAATTATGTCACCTTGGGTAAGTGACTTCACCTCTGAGGTTTGGTTTCCTCACCTGTAAAATACAGATAATGACCATCTTGGTAGATGCCTCCTGGGGTTGTTGGGAGGAAAGTGTTTTGTGCACGTTCAAGCACATTTTGAGTATAAATTGTCATTATTTGTAATGACAATAGTGCTAGGAAGCTTGGATCAACATAGTACATCTATTGGGACTATGTTTGCCTCTCTGATGCTAATTAGAATCATTTATATGAATGGAGATCTCCCGGCCTTCTCTGGGCCTCAGTTTTCTTATCTATAAAATGGGCATTATGATAGCCATAGCCCTCGACTCCTAGGGCTCTTGTGAATGGTCTCAGATGAGCTCTAGGTGCTATGCAAGGCTTAAATCTAAAATCACAAGCTGCCTTTCAAAAGTCCTCCACCTCCTGCATTCCACCATTTTCCTTTCTTTCCACTCTTTCTTGGTATTATTTCCTTTTACCCATTTCCCATATAGGTGCACTTGTCTGATGGCTCCACCTTACTGCCTCTGCGTCAGAGGCACCCTCTCCTCACCTCCATCTTGCAGTCACCTTGGCTGTCCTAAGCACAGACTCCATTTTCTAGAGAAGGCCTTCCCTGATGCCACCTCAGTGTTCTCTCCCTCCCTCTTGAGATGGCTTCATCTAGACTCAGCCACTTACCTAATTAGGGGCGTGTGGTAGGTGCTTTAGTTTTCTGTGGTGCCTAGCAGGGAGTCTTGCAGATAATAAGTCCTTTGGCAGTTTGTCAAATGACTCGGTGTCTCTGTATTCGGGGAACTCTTGGAGCTCAAGCTTCAGAGCAGTTGCTGACCTATCTCACTAGGGTGAGTTCCCTCATTGGCTGTTCTGGGTCAACCACTTGTAACAGTCATGATTCCTTGTGTCTTGATGAGAACTCTCATTTTGCTAAAATATTGACTTGTTTCTGCTACTTATAGGTAGAAGTGATTACAATAACTGGCGTATCTATATCTGTATCTGTAGCTATATCTGTACCCACAATGGCTGTGTGACTCTGGGCAGATCACTTAATCTCCCATTGCCCCTGGCAACTCTGATCCCCAGAGTTCTAGTTGATCTGCACTGCTAGAGGAATTTCATTTTTTGGAATTCCCAAGCCAATGAAATTAGAGCTCCAGTAAAAAGCTAAAAATAAGTGATCAAGTAGTAACGAACACCAAAACCTCAGTTCTGAACCCAATACTCCAGGTGTCATCTGAAGAGGAGAGAATAGAACAGAACTACCACCTAGAGCAAGTAACTTCTCCTGGGCTCTCAGTGACCTCATTTGTAAAATTAAGGGATTAGATGATCTTTAATGTCCCAGCTCTAAATGCTAGAGAATTCCATCACTTCCATAGGATCCCATTAGCCTTTAGGGTTTCCATATCCTGCTGATGACTAATACAGAGCTTACAAAATCCTCTAGATTAGACGTGTCAGACATATAGCCCTACAGCAGCATTGCTGTCCAGCGCTCCTAAGTACAGCAGAAATGCATTAGAATATAATTGGGAATTATGTAACATAATAAATAAAAATATAATAGAACACAAATAATATTAATATGTGGTTTCCTAACCTGCAGGGATCAGTATCTGGTTTAGTGGTCCCATTGTTCTTTGAGTCTGATACCACTACTCTAGACATACTATATATACCTTTTTACCCTACATACACTGCTTTTAATTGCGCCTCTCCTAAACAAACTGTAGATTTTCAGTTGATTTTTTGGATCCAAATTCAGAACTTTACATTTTTTCTCTAACAGTACATTCAGCTTCTTAGCTTTGGTTCACTAGTCTATCTTGTTGAGACATTTTTTGGATTACTATTCTGTCCCAGCTTGGGAAATTTAGTAAGTATGACACTAATGCCATCATCCAGATCATTGATAAAAGAGTGGAAGAGAAAAGAACCCTAGGATGCTTCCCTGGAGACTCCTTTAACGTTAATATTGATCCATTTAATAGTCTTTGGTTCTAGGCATTCAATTAATACTGAATCTATCCAACTGTGTTATCCTCATCTATTCCATTTCTTTCCATCTTGTCCACAAGGATATTTATAGGACACTTTACCAAGTACTTTGCTGGAATCCACATATACTGTATCTATCTATAAAGGAAAGCCACAGCTAGTGCCCTATGTACTAGGCTAGTGGCCTTTCCAGGAAAGGAAAAATGTCATGACATATCTTGATCATGGCAAACCCACACTGATTCTTGGTGAGCACTTCCTCTTTCACAAATTATTCTTTTAATAACTGACTAAGAATAAGAATTTAAAAAAACCAGGAACTGATGTCAAATCCACTGCCTATAATTTGAAGTATGTACAATATTTCTTTTTCTGAAATTCTAGAAAACATTTATCTATCTCTAGTACAGCAGTACATCTTTCATTTGCCATAATTCCTCTAAGATTATTGACAGAGCTTCAGTAATTGTACACATTAAGGTTTTTTTTAATAACCTGTGAAATCTACTGGTAAGCTCTTGTTAATGAATGAATTCAGTGCTCTGCATTTTTTTTTTTGGCTTAGTTAAGGCATTATTATTAAAAAGTTCTGTATACAAGGGGAGAGCCCTAGGCACAAGTAGGCCTCATAGCCAAGTTCTCTGTGCCACCCCACCATGTCCACACCACCACCACCAAGTGGAATATGACTGACCAGCTATTAGTCTTGCAACTAATCACATAGGCTCCCATGGGTTTAATTATAATCTCTATGAAAATAATGTTCAGATCTAATTATGCATCTCTTACCTCCTTCCCAAGGTCCAGTCCCATACCATCAACTGCTTTTGGGATATCTTGAACTAGACATCCTGTGAACATCTCAAACTCAGCACACACAAAATAGGACTCATTATCATTCACCCAAAACCCAGGATAAATTTGAAAGTGTGAGAATGTGGTTCAGTGCTAAGAGAGGGAAGTACAATGTTAGAAGATTAATGAAGGTATGGTTAGCAGGGCAATGGTGATAAGTTGTGATAAATATCCTAGGAATAAGTACTGCAAGCTGAGCAGGTGCTTTCTTTCCCAAGGGAATGTGTTTCTCCATCGTGTCCTTTCTTCTGGTCAGAAATACCTAGTCTGCTGAAGGCCTTTTGCAGTGATGTCAGAGCTCTCTAGCACCATAAAATAAGCCAGGCCTGGGGTTCAGGTTCCATACTCTTATACCTCTTGGTATATTATCTTGTTAAGGTGGGAGATGATGTATGTAAATCAATTAATTAGGAAACAAATATTAAGCACCTACTGTGTAATGGATATTGTTTTAAGCATTGAGGATGCATCAAAAAATATAAAGATAAGTACAGTTCCTGCCCTCAAGAACCTTACATTCCAATGGAGGAGACAATACACACATATGTAGTCAAATATAAGATACATACAAAGTGGAAGGAAAGTAATTTCAGAGGGGAAGGCACTAACAGTAGAGAGTTGGGTATAGGGCAAGGTCTTTTTTAGAAGATGAGATTTTATTTGGATCATCTAGGAAGCCAGAGAAACTGTGAGGTGGAGGCGAGGTGGGAAAAGCTTCCCCAAATGCGGACTAGCCAGTGTGAAGGCATAGAGATGGCAGATGGAGGGTTTTATGTGAAATACAGCAAATGGAGCAGTACTGCTGGAATGTAGGATTATATTGACATGAATGTGTAAGAAAATCAGAAAGTAAGAAGGGGACAGGTAGTGAAGAGCTTCAAATATCAAACAGAAAAGTTTTGTGTTTGATTTTGGAGATAAAAGGGAATCATTGGCATTTATGGAGGACGGTAGTGATGTAGAGCTACATTTTTTGGAAAAATTGCTTTTCATGATGAGTGGAGGATGGATTGAAGTGGGGAGAGACTTGAGGCAGAGAGGAGAACTATCTCAATGATCCAGATGAGAGATAATGAGAATATGAACTTTTGCAGTGGTTGTGTGTGAAAAGAAAAAGACAGGTAGGAGATATGTGAGGACAATAAAAACAACTGACTGGATATGTGGGATGAGTGAATAGTTGAGGATGACACCAAGCTTGGGAACTTGAGTCACCAGGAGGATAATGATGAACTTGACAGTAATGGGGAAATTCAGAAGAGGGAAGGGTTTTGTGTGAATGATAATGAGTCCTATTTTGTGTGTGCTGAGTTTGAGATGTTCACAGGATGTCTAGTTCAAGATATCCCAAAAGCAGTTGATGGTATGGGACTGGACCTTGGGAAGGAGGTAAGAGATGCATAA
This sequence comes from Pseudochirops corinnae, assembly GCA_028646515.1. Lineage (NCBI taxonomy): Eukaryota > Metazoa > Chordata > Mammalia > Diprotodontia > Pseudocheiridae > Pseudochirops > Pseudochirops corinnae. Next base: position 171,804,170 of record CM053591.1, read on the forward strand.
TTAGATCTGAACGTTATTTTCATAGAGATTATAATTAAACCCATGGGAGCCTATGTGATTTTCAAGTGAGATGGCATAGAAAAGAAAAAAGAGGGCCCAAGGATAGATTTTGGGGCATATCTACTGTTAGTCGGCCTGACATTATTGGAGATCCAGAAAATGAGATTAAGAAAAAGTGGCCAGACAGATAGGAAGGAGGACAACCTACATGAAAACCCAGAGAGGAGAAAGTTTCCAGGAGAAGAAGGTCATCAGCAGTGTCAACTGCTGCAGAGTGGTCAAGAGGAGGAAGACTGTGAAAGACTCATTTGATTTGTCAGTGGTGACTTTGGAGAGGACAGTTTCAGTTGAATGATGAAGTTGGGAGCTAGATCATAGAGAATTTAGAAGAAATTGAGAGAAGAGAAAATGGAACCACCAAATGTAGATGAAATTTTTGAGTAGTTAAGTGACAAACAGGAGGAGAGATACAGGATGAAAGCAGGCAGGGATGGTTGGTTCAGGTGACAGTCTTTTAAAAATGAGAGAAACGTGGGTATATTTGTAGGAGACAAAGAAGGAGCCGGTATATTGGGAGAGACTAAAGATTAGAAGAAAAGTGTGGATGATAGTGGGAACAATTTTTTCGAGAAGATGGTAGGGGATAGGATCAAGGATATATCTCAAATGGTTTGTCTTGGCAAGGAGAAGGGTGAGCTCTTTGTAATTGGGGTGAAGGAGATAGTGGGGGATGCTATTAGAGAATGTGATATGAAGAGAAGTTGGAGCTCTTGGTAGATTCCTTTGTAAACCATATACAAACAAGTTTGAGGTAGCATTATATTATTATTATTATTATTATTATTATTATTATTTAGGTAGAGGCAGCTTGATAGTGGATGGAGTATTGGACTTGGAGAGAATCCCCAGGTTCTAATCTCCTTTCTGACACAATCTATAACCCAGGGCAGGTAATTTAACCTTTTATATGCCCCAGACAACTTCCTAGGACTTAGCTACATAGATCTATTGCAATATGCATTGGTGGAGAGACTTTACATAGTGAGAACTCTCTATGCTGACAAAACCATAGAGTCTATGCATGGCTTATTTCCCTCCCTCACCTTTGTTGGGAGGGGGAAGAATAGCTAGGTGGTGAAGTGGGTAGAATGACAGGCCTGGAGTCAGGAAGACTCATCTTCCTGAGTTCAAATCTGGTCTCAGACACTTACTAGCTGTGTGACCCTGGGCAAGTCACTTAATCCTGTTTGCCTCAGTTTCCTCATCTGTAAAATGAGCTGGAGAAGGAAGTGCAAACCACTGTACTATCTTTGCCAAGAAAACCCCAAATGGGGTCATGAAGAATCAGACAGGACTGAAAAATGACTTAATAACAACTAGGAGGGGGACAGGTAGTTGAGACTATTCCATATGAAAGACCAAGGGAACTGATAAGGTCATGATAATAAAAGGTTTCCTTTTTTTCAACATGTATACAAGATGTGGAAAGTGACTGCCAAAACGTATTTGTTGTAACTGGATCAATAAGGTTTCGTTCTCATGGCCCACAATTGGACCAGGGAAATAGCTTTATTATCTCATAATCTGAGGGTCATAGATGTGGAAGTGGGAGGGACCTCAGAGGCCATTTAGTTTTCCTCCGCCTTTCCCTCTCCCCCTTCCTATTTTCCAGATAAAGAGACTGACGCTCACAGCGGTGCAGCAACTTATCCGTAGTTAGATAGTGCCTGGTCTGTAGCAAATCCTTTAAAAATGCTGCTCAGTTTGGATCGAGTCCTTCCTGATGGACCATTTTACTGAACACAGAATAGCATCTCCTATTGGTAAATTTCGGGCTTCCAATATCGCAACGATACTGAGCAGCTCTAACTCCTAATGCCCTGGAATCCCAGCCCTGGAAGAGACTTCTTCGTTAGTACCTGCCATTTATTAGCTGCCCACAGTTTACTAGGAGCTCTTGGGTAATAAAAGACATACTCAGGCTTCATTTAACTTGAAATAGTGTTAACATTAAATGGCAGCCTTAAATCTAGCTCGCCCAATAATAATTAAGAGTTTAAGAGATCATATAACATGCATCCTGCCCTGTCTGTGCTGCTATTCAAATAAGAATTGGTTTACACTATAATAGTCTACTAAATTTTGACCCTCTGTCCCCTAGTGAGTAGGAATTATACCATTTTGTACCTGTATGCCCAGCTCCTGTCCATCCATCTGTCTATCATCTCTCTCTCTCTCTCTCTCTCTCTCTCTCTCTCTCTCTCTCTCCATCCATCCATCCATCCATCCATCCATCCACCCACCCACCCACCCACCTACCCATCCATCCATCCATGCATCCATCTATCTATCTATCTATCTATCTATCTATCTATCTATCTAATCTATTTGTAAAGCACTTAGCAGAGTGTCTGGGACATATTAGGTGCTTAAGAAATTCTTCTCTACTTCCCCCACCCCATTCTATTCTGTTCTGTTCTTTATATATGTAACTTCAGTACAGTGCCCGACACAAAGCAAATGCCTAGTAAATAATTGCCAATTATTTTGCAGTGGCAGAGAAGGGGGTGGGAAAAAGCCAGAACTAAAAACCTATTTAAAAACCTGTAAATGAGCCTGCAAATGACCTCATCCTACAACCTTTCCTCCCCCAAATTGATGTTTTACTTGATGACCCAAAGGCAGTCGTGTTGCCTTGAAATATATATGTATTTTTCCCTCTGCCACCTGTCCAGATGAAGAGCAAATCCAGGGGTCACTCCAAGCCCACTCTATCTTTGGCTCTCCCCTGAACCCCTTGAATCAGATGCTCACACTTGTGTCATTGGGTCTGGCCCTCTGTGTTCCACAGAGACAAGTCCAAGAAAAACTGACCTTGGGCCCTCTATCCCAGAGCAGGTTTTCATGTTTGAGTTTTTTTCCTCCCTGTGGCTGCTAAAAGAGATCTGTTATCCATCAGAACTCGCTCCTATCAAAGTCCTCAGCAATGGACATGGTGGTGCTATTAAAAATACGCCACTTATTCAGCTGGAGAGCTTTGCTCGTCAAGCCGAATTCCTACTGTGGGTGCTTCTGTCCTCCCAGCGGGCGCCTGGGACAGCACAACCACCTGCTTTGGAAGAGCCTGTGCTTTTGTGTTTTTGTGCCCTTGGCCATGAGAGGCCCGGGTCTGGGGAGATAAGAAAATGAGAAGGCTGAGCTGGAATGAAGACGGTAAAGACAGACAGACAAACAGGTCTTCTGTGTCACTTGCGGTGCTAAGCACTTCATAATTCTGATTTCGTTCGACTCTCACAACAACCCTGGGAGGAGGTGTTATTGTTACCCCCATTTTACAGATGAGGAAGGTGAGGCAAATCAAGGTTCAGTGACTTACCCAGGGTCACACCACTAGTAAGTATCTGATGCCAGATTTGAACTGACTCCAGGCTCAGGGCAACCTAGCTATCTGGTTCCACTTGAAGGCCTTTGAGAATTAGGGGTGGGGAAATGTTCTGCTCTTCGGCTGTGAATGGTCCCGTTTTTTTTTCTCTCAATGCAATGACATCCTAGAGGAGCTGCCCATTTTGCTTCACTACTAAAATAAAAGAGAAGGGGAAGGTTCATCTCAGAGTCAGACAAGGGAGCTTGGAAAAGAGGATGATGAGTCCTTAATTAGAATATTCAAATTTACCAACATAGGAAAATAAGTCTGTCTGTCTGTTTCTGTCTGTCTGTCTGTCTTCCCCTCCCTCCCTCCTTCTCTCTCCCTCTCCATCCTTCCCTGTCTCTGTCTCTCTCCCCCTCCCTCCCTCTGTCTCTCTCTGTGTGTCCTCTCTGTCTCTTGTCTCTCTCTGTCTCGCCCTCTCTCTGTCTCTCACACTCTTCCTCCTTCCCTCCCTCTCTCCCCTGTACCTCTCTTTGTCTGTCCGTCTGTCTCTGTCTCTCTCTCTGTCTCTCTCCCTCTCCTTCCCTCTCTCTCCCTCTCTCCCTCTCCCCTCCCCCCACCTGTCTCTCTGTCTGTCTCTGTCTCTGTCTCTCTCTCTCTCTCTCTGCCTATCTCCCTCTCTCCTCCCCTCACCTGTCTCTCTCTCTCTGTCTCTGTCTGTCTCTCCCTCCAGGTTAAAACTGTTATTATTGATGAGCCTTCTATGTCTTTGATTCCAAAGAATGCCCACTCTTTTCATCACTACTGATTCTCATAAATCTGCCCCAACTGATTCATTTGGACTGGAACTCACAAGGGCACAGAGAATAGTCAGGGGGCAAAGTGGACTGAGTCTTGAAATTAGCATCAGGAAGATTTGGCTTCAAATATGAGTTCAGGTACCTAACAACTGTGTGTCCCTGGTAAGTCACTTAACCTCTAAGCCTCAGTTTTCTCATCAACAACATGGGGATTATAAAGGCACTGACCTCTCAGAGTAGTTATGAGGCTCAGATGAGATAACATGTAAACCTTATTACCATTGTTATTATAACATGCACCTCATTGGGCATGTGATGGCCCAGTGTATGATCCTTGTGGGCAGGGACTGGTTATTTTGGTCTTTATATCCCCTGGGCCTATCATGATATGCGATATAAACTTAGGACTTGATAAATACTTACTCAATTGAATTGAGAGGCAGTGTTGTGGAGTGGCTAGGGCACTGGACTTGAAGTCAGGAAGGGTAGGGTTCAGATTTTTCCCTTGGATACTTAGTAGCTGTGTTACCTTGAGCAAGTCATTGCCATCTCTATGCCTTGGTTTCCTCAGCTGTAAAGTGAGGGCATTCGACTCCATGGCCTCTAAGATTCTAGTTCTACATCTATATGAGCTTATGAATGGAAGTGAATAGAAATATATTGTTAGTCTCTGGAATTTTAGGAAGTGTTGCCTCAATTTCAGGAAGCCTCTCCTAGGATCAAGCAGGAGTCAATATTTCTTTAAAAAACTTTGATGGTTTTCTCAAGCAAATAATGTGAGTAATTGACATTTACACAGCACTCTAAGGCTTGCAAAGAGTTTTACATATATTATCTCATTTGATACTTATACAATTCAATCTTGTGATAAATACTTTTATTATTCCCATTTTATGGAATAGAAAATTGAGTCTTAGAAACTTAATCAGACTCACATATCTGGTAAATATGTGAGAGGGAATTTGAACCCAGGGTTTTCTGACTTTAGACTGAGAACTCTATCCATTAAGCTATTCTGCTTTCCAGATTATAGAAACAGCACAAAGGATTTAGTGTGGAATAAGATGCCTCATGAAATTTGGCCTCTGGTTTCTGTGGTTGTAGCTTAAGAGCAACAGGGTTTTGTATGCCCAGGGTATAGACAGTGGGTTTGGGAGTTGTTCATGGCATTTAGATTTAGATAGTGTGGGAAAGTTTGTGTGGTATGACAGAAAATGTGGGATAATGGAAGGGATATCATAGGGAAGGCAGAAGACCTGGGCTCAAATCCTAGGTCTATCACCTAAAACTGGTGTGACCTTAGGCAAGTCACTTAACATTTCTGGGTCTCAGTTTCATGTAAACTCGATATCCTCTGAAGTGTTTTTCAATTCTAGGTCTATGACTCTAGATTCTTTGACTTCCCCAAACTGTCTCCTCATCTGCCAAATGAGGGGGTTGGACTTCATGGCCAATGATGCCCCCTTGGGCTCTAAATATTGGATTCTGTTCCCTGTTGCTTTAGTCTAGGAGGGTAGTAGGATCCTTCCTTTGTACAGAAGTAGCCTCTTAGTGTCCTACCTAGGGCACAAATCAATTCATCTACTAACAAGTATTTATTAAACTCCTGTTGTGTTTCAGGTACCATTGTAGTTTCTAGAATAACAATAAGCAGATAAAATAACCCCTGCCCTCAAACAGCTTACATTCCATCTGTAGAGACAAAATGTACACTAAATAGGATACATGAAGATATAAGAAATAGACATGAGGTAAATGGGGTGGGGAGATGAGGAAAAGAGGCTTCTCTGATTCACGATTCCCCACTACTTCTTAAAATCAAATGGAGGAAAATTATTACCAGTATTTAAAGATATTGAGTAGCTGTGGGACTTATTAATTTGAATGTTATTGGTGTTCCAATAATAAATGCTTAGTCATAAATGTTTTTGAATTGAATTGCTGAATTCTATATGAATATTAAAGATAGTGCTCATTGCAATGTTGTGCAATGCAAAGAATACTGCCCTGAGACCATTAATCTGTGTTTGAATATTTTCTCTATGACTGATTAGCTATGAGATCTTGGGCAAATTGTTTATCTCTCTGAGCTTCATCTGCCAAATTTGGATAATGATTCTTGTCCTATACAGCCTGCAGCATTGTTGTCAAGATTAAATATAATATAGTAAAAGTGCTTTGTATGTGGTAGAGATTTGCATCAATCTAAGGTACTGTTACTGCTCTTGCTTGTTCTCTTCCTTCTTTCCTTCCTTCCTTCCTTCCTTCCTTCCTTCCTTCCTTCCTTCCTTCCTTCCT
>CM053591.1:171811134-171828263 GCA_028646515.1 Pseudochirops corinnae
TATATATATATATATATATATATATATATATATGCAATTATTATTATTATTAACTACATCCAACTGGAACTTGAGATACACAGGCACTTAGGTGGGAGATTCATCCTGCCCTACCAAAAAGTCAGAGGAGTGAGGAGGGAGAATAGACTGGGGAATGGGGGATACACTGGGATGGCTGTTTTGGGGCAGTGGGTAGGGGAAAGATGGGGAGAAAATATGTAACTCAAAATCTCGTGGAAATGAATGATGCAAACTAAAATAAAATTAAAAACAACAACAACAAAAACTTTGGTATTATCTTCAACTCCTTACTCTCTTACTTAACTCATATATTGAATCAATTGTAAAGTCTTGTCTATTCTACCTTCAAAACTATTATAAATGTTATTCCCTTTTCTTCACTCTCACAGTCACCACTCTGGCACAGACCTTCACCATTCCTTGTCTGGCCCATTGGAACAGACCCCTAATTGCTCTCTTCACCTCAGGTCTCTCTTCACTCTAATCCATCCTCCATACACTTTTCAATGTGATTTTCCTAATATGTCTGACGATATCATTCCCTTACTAAACTCCAGTGGTTCCTTCATTCTCTAGCACCAAATAAAAACTAAATTTGACTGAACTCATTCTGCCATCCTCCTTCCCACCCCACTCCCCTGCTCAAACTCTTCTCTCTTTTGGATTTCCCTACCAAGTCACCTCAAGTCTTTACTCTCATATCACATATCCCATCTGTTGGCAAGTCCTTTAATTCCTAATTTTGTAACATCTTTCATGTGTGTGTGTGTGTGTGTGTGTGTGTGTGTGTGTGTGTGTGTGTCCCCATCCATCCTTCACCCAGCTGCCAAAGTTGTCTTCCAAGAACACAGGTCTTGATCATGTCACCCTTTCATTCAACATACTCTCCTAGTTTCTTATGACTTCCAAGGTCAAAACCAAAATTTTCTATCTGACTTTTAAATTCCTTCACAACCTAATCCCTTCCTACCTTGTCAGTCTTTTTTATACATCAGTCCTCTCTAAATATGCTGCAATGCAGTGACACTGGCTTCTTCCCTGTTCTTCACACAAGACAGTACATTTCCTGACTCTAGGCATTTTTACTGACTGATTCCAATGCTTAAAATGCTCGTCCTCCATGTCTTTGCCCCTTTGCTTCCCTGGCTTCTGTTAGGACTCAGCCAAAATCCTATCTTCAAATAAATAAGCCTTTTCTAATCTTCTCTCACCCCAGCATCTCCTTTCCTTCCATGCTGTTGATTACTTCCCAGTCTATATCTTTAATGTAGATTGTTGTTTTCATGACATTTTCCCCATTAGAATGTAAACTCCTTCAGGGTAGGAAGAAACTGTTTTGCTTTATTTTCTATCTCTAGCACAGTGCTGTGGACAGAGAAAGTACATAATAAATGTTTGTTGATTTGAGTTGACATGACTCTTTCTTATGTAATCTATTGTTTAGTCATTCTTATCTTGTGTCTCCATGCATTTGCACTGACTGTTCCCCATACCTGTGATGCACTTCCTCTTCACCTCCACCTCTGAGACTCCTTAGTTGCTTGTCTTATCTGATCCCACAGCTGCTAGCATCTTCCTTCCAAAATTACATTGTATTTATTCTGTGTTTGCCTAAATATGTATTTATTTTTCTTGAGACTAGATTGTAGGCAGAGATATTTTCTCTTCATATCACATGCACTGAGCATAGTGCCTTGCACATATTAAACACTTAATAAAAGCTTGCTGATTGATTGGTTAGGGATTTCTTCAATGAACAATCGTATTTTCAAGCCAGGCATACTGGAAAATGTAGCCCTTTTGCCATTGATGAATTTCTGTTACAGCGGGATTTCCCCAACCTGTCTTCAAAAGATTTCTTTGTCAATTAGGATTTCAGGCTTCTAACACCTTCTATCCCATGACATTATTTCCTTATTATACTTGCTGATTGAAGGTGCACAGGTGTTTTTCTTAGATGTGATTCTGCCACAAGCTGTTCTCAGATGCAGTACTTTGAAGGAATAATACTAACAATTGTCATAGTCCTATTTCTCAATGACCATTGGTCCCTAAGTTTGCGGTGGGGAGGGATGACTTTCTGGGAAGGAGAAGCAACTTTCTGAGAACGACTTCAACTATAAAACACTCTACAAATGCTAATTATTAAGGTCTATCTCTGAAGTTGGTGAATCCTCCACCACTGGGAATCTTACAGTAGGTCTGACCATCTACAAGTCAAGGATTTGATTCAGTCCAGAAAGTATTTATTCAGAGTTGTATGTGTTCAAAGCATTATGGAAGTGCTGTAGATATGCAGCAAAAGCAAAGTGGTCTCTGCCAATAAGACTTTACATTTTACTGATATTATGGAGAGAATTCTCTTCACAAATGGAATGGATTAAATGATGTCCAGGGTTCCTTCCAGCTCAGAAATTCTACAAAATAGATTGCAAATGGCCTCAGATCTCTTATGGAATTTAACTGATGACTTACAATAGTATGCCATAGCAGATAGAGTTCTAACTTGAATGAAGACTATCTGGGGTCAAATCCTGCCTCAGACACTTGCTAACTGGATTACACTGAGTAAGTCACTTAACTTTTCTCATCATCTGAAAAATGAGGGAGTTGGACTCTATGATTGTTAAAGTCTTTTCCAACTCTGAATCTAATATCCTATGACTCTAATAGACACAAAGAGTTGTATAGATATTTCATATTTCATCCATAAAAAATGTATAGTTGAATATTCTCTCCGTAACTATCTTGCATATGAAACTATTGCTTTAATGATTATAATAAAATTTGAATTTATATAATGCTTTAAGTTGGCAAAGCCCTACACATATTTTATTTCATTTGATCCTCACAACAATCTGTGATGAAGGTACTATTAATATTCCCATCTTATGGATGAGGAAACTGAGGCTATTTTATGGTCCCAGTCTGAAGTAGCAACAATGGGCCTGTGTAAAAGAATTTGACTTATCAGAATTCTCCTTCTTTTGCTCTGCTTGGCAGCTCACATCTGTTAAAAGGTTATAGGGAGAGACTAATTCTTTATTCCTAAATTTTCATCTTCATATCCAAAATCATGAAACCCACAGAAAGATGCCAAACTCCCACAAAGGGCTTTTTTTTTTCTGATTCTCCTAATTAGTAGTACTCTCTGCTCTCCCAGAAATTATTTTGCATTTATTTTATACGTATTTTTATTCATTTGGGGTGATAAATTTTAAGCTTCTTGAAGGCAAGGACTGTATTTTGCCATCCCTAGCATTTAGCATAGTGCCTCACATAAGGGAGGTGCTTAAGAAATGTTGATTGATTGATTATAGAGATGAATGGGACCTTACTGGTCATTTAGCTTAGGCCTGTCATTTTACATTTGAACAAACTGAAGCACAGAAAAACGAAATGGCATAATTATGGTCACACAGCTTATAGTAAATCAAACAATCAGCAAGTGTTTATTTAATATTAGCTCTATCCAGGTCTCTGTGTTAGGAGCAAATGCAAAGTATGACATTCCCTCTTCTCAAGGAGGTTACATTATATTGGGAGAGACAACATACATGTGTATATATGTATATATATATAAATATATATACACACATACATACACACATATATAATATGCATAGAGACATGTGTATGTATATAAACAGAATATATATAGGTATACATATATATTATGAAACATTACAAAGTAGTTAAATACAAGGTCATCAGGGAGAGAAGGCATTAGAAGTTGGGAGAATTAGAAAAAATATCATCTAGGAGGAGGTGCCTGAGCTAGGAGTTGAAGGAAAAAAAGGATTCTAAGAGACAAGAGTAATACAGGTTCAATCCAGGCAAGAGGCACAGCTAGTGTAAAGTTATGGAGATGGGAGGTGGAATCCTGTGTGTGAATAGAGAGAATAGCAGTTTGACTGTGCTCTAGAATATGGAAAGGAGAGAAATGTACAGTGAGGTTGGAGAGCTAGTGAGTGACACACGTTATTTCCTCTCTCATAGAATGTAAGCTCTTTGACATTAGAACCACCTTCAGTCTTTGTAGCTCCAGTACCTAGGAATAAGTCATTAATAAATGCTTTTTAAATGGAACCAAGTTGAATTGAACTGAATTCAGTTGAACTGGTACAATGGAAAGAACACTGGCTCTGGAGTCAGAGCCCCTGAGTACAAATCCCACTTCTGTTGTTTATTTCCTGTATGACCTTGGGCTAGTCATGTGGTTCTTTGGGCCTCAGTTTCTTCACCTACCAAATGAAGGGGTTGGTCTCTGTGACCACTAATGTGGCTTCCAGATCTTGATCTATGATCCACTGAGTTGGATTCAACTTTGCCAGCAAGGAACAGCACCTGAACTGAAATGCCAGGGGTAGCTGCTTTTTAAGATGAAAAGAAAGACATTTCTAAGCCAGCAAAGCATTCTAAGGTCCAGGCAGGGAACTCTCATATATCTAATTTTACTAGAGGCAAAAGTTCCCCCAAAAGGTTGTTGTGGTAGTCATTTGGTTGTTGAATTGCAAAGGAAAAAAGGGGTGTTCTGTCTTATACAACTTTCACCTCCTCTCAGCTGTTTCCTTTGATAAAGCTGATGGCCTTTTTCCTTGGCACTCTCTTTCAGCCTCATTTTCCAAGGGCCTCATTTGAGTTGAGCAAATCTGACCAAGCCTTGGTGGAAGTCCTTTAATTTTAAATGGTTAATTTTCTTTTGTCATTTCAAATAAAACAAGCACAAGTCTCTTCCAGCAATGGCCCTGTACTCTGCTAGCTGCATGTAGCTGGAATCTGTCTAAAAGGATCAATATTTTGTGAACTCTAAATGTCTACAGAAGTCTCTTTGGACTCTTGCCTCTTGGACCTATCAACCTTTGTTGAAAAGCTTGGCCTATCAAATTGTGTTCCACTTGATCAAAAGTAAAGGCATTTCAAATGTTTGGAGAAACATTTATATATCTAAAAGGGCTGGGCTTTACATAGTTTTCTTGGGTCTGAATAACAGGGTCCTAAATAAGCCAAAAGAAGGTGGGTCTTTTAAAGGAAAAGGAATAAAAAATGCCCTGCTGGGTGTGAATGAGGGAGGCTAGGCCTGGGGAGTACCAGGGCAGAATGAGAAATGAGATACTCCCAAGATCAAGGACTAGCTCTGACAGTGTTCCTACAGCTTTCAAAAGAGCATCCCTTCCCTATTGCAACCTTTGAAGTTAAAGTTAGTGCAATCCAGTGTGGTCTTTCGTTCACCAAATCTTATTATTAATATTATTTATTAATTAAACATTTTCCTATATACCACATATGCCAAAGAATGGTCAAAGAATGTAGAAAACCTTGGACTCAATAGACACTAGAACTATTAAGGAAACCATTTAATCCTTGTTTGATGAGTCAGGAAAAATGATTTTAAGTAAGTACAAAATGTTTTTGTTTCTGCATTTTGAAGATAAAATAGCAAGTAACATTGTATGACTGTAAGGAGGATGATGTAGTAACTTTGTGATGGAATCAGGGTTAAAAATTCAAGTTTGTTTTTTCCCCTTTTAATGCTGTTTTTAGTCCATTCAATTTGACAAAATTTTTTCTTAAGTAGGTATCATGTCAAGGACCTCTTCTGGGTATTCAGCATCCCAAAATTATTCAATCACTCAGCAAGCATTTTTTAAAGAGCATCCTACGTGTCTGTCATTGGAGAACATTGCCACACCAATGAGATCACATTTCCTTTTAGATCCTTGAGGGATTACTCTGTCAAGGTATTCTCCACAATGAGGAGCAAGCTGTTCTTCAAAATAACTGATAAACTAGTTTCTAAGGAGATGAAAGTATCTCATAGAGAGTATTTTATGAGAGGAACCAGGACGGCAAAGAGCTTTGAGTCTATCTTATGTTAGGAGCAACTGAAAGAATGAATTGGATGTGTTTAGCTTGGAGAAGACACAGGGGCACAGGATAGCCACATTCAAGTATTTTAAACAGGAGGGATTACTCTTGTAATGCTTGGTATCAGGGGACAGAACCAGGAACAATGGGTGGAATTAAAAAGAGACAAATGTAGGCTTTGTGTAAGGAAAATGCTTTTAACAATTAGACTGAGCGGAATGGGATGCCTCAGGAGGAAGTTACCCATCACTGGAACACTTGCTGGGTATGTTGGAGGTAGATTTTTTTTTTGAGTAACATAGGTTGGATTGAATGGTTGCTGAGGTCACTTCTAATTCTGAGATTCAGTGATTTTGAATAGTAGCAAAGCAAGGCTGATTTGTATATTTTGCCCATACCAATGGCAACTGACATTTACTTAATGTTTCCAAACACTCTCCATCCATTCTGTCATTTATTTATTCCTTGCAACAAACCTGTGAGTCTGGTCCTTCAGGTAAGGAGCAACTTGGTGTGGTGGATGAAGCACTGAATGTAGAGTCAGGAAGATCTGTGTTTGAATCCTGCCTTAGACAGTTACTTGCTGCATGACACAAGTCACTAAACTTATTTGAGCCTCAGTTTCTTTATCCCTTTCTCTTTCTCTTCCTTCCCTCTCCCTCCCTCTCTCTCAATTATTTTTTTAATTTACTATCTCTCTATATGTAGTATTTCCCCAATTGAATATAAGCTCCTTGCTATTTTTATCCTTGGTACCCAGGACATGGTAGGTGAATTGCATCTCAAAAGGAAACATAGGTCAAGTACCATTCTATGTGTCACTCAGCAATGAACTTGGCAATGAGACTCAGTAACAACTCATGGAAGCTCATGGCTGTTTCCACATACTGGGCAACAGAAACCACACCACGATGGGTCCTTTTGATGTCTATTGCCCGATATAGCACTGAGTACAAAGCTGGTGCTCCATAAATACTCACTGGTTGATTGACTCAATAGTCAGCTTGATCATTTAGTTGGAGGAGGGATCAGAAAAAATGGCCCATCCTGGGGAACTCTTTGGTGATGGAACTACCCTTTGGAGACATGAAACCTGAGCTGACTGATAGAAAGAGGAGGTTGGAATGACCTATATTGTTTCTATACCCAAGAGTGTAGATCTGAAGTTTTTAACCTGAATTTTGTAAATTTTAAAAAATTTGATCCATTTCAATATAGTATATTAATCCTATATATTTTATTTTACTCATTTGAAAACATTTTCAGAAGGGCTGTTAGTTTATAGGCTTTACTACTCTGCCAAAGGGGTCCATGCTGCAAAAAGGTAAGAATGAAATTACTCTAAGGAGCTAACTAACCAGCAGGAAGGCAGGAGCCCATATATATGGTCACATTAGTTCTTATGTATGACTCACTTGTGACTTTAGCCCATATATGACAAAGTTTTAGTAATTCTTGGATGAGATGATAGGATTAGGGAGTGGACCTGTGATTTAATTGATATAAGGAACTCCTGAGCAAGGAAACTTCAACTACTAATGTAGGTCAATAACTTTTCTGAAACTTACGGTTTTAGAAAGTTTCCTAGAGAACTGATAAGTTAAATGACTTGCCCAGGGTAACACAGCATGTATCAGAAGTGAGACTTGGACTCAGATTTTCCTGGCTTTGAGATTGGCTCTCTATCCACTGTACCATACTGAGGACATTAACATATGAATTTTATTGTTGTTTGTTCAGTTGTTTCAGATGTGCTTGACTCTTTGTGATCTCATTTGGGGTTTTCTTGGCAGACACTGGAATATTTGTCATTTCCTTCTCTAGCTCATTTTGCAGATGAGGAAACTGAGGCAAACAGGGTTAAGTGACTTGCCCAGCTTCACAGAGCCAGTAAATGTCTGAGGTCAGATTTGAACTTGGGAAGATGAGTCTTAATGACTCCAAGTCTGGTGATCTATCCACTGCAGCACCACCTAGCTGTTGCTATGAATTTTTGCCAAGGACAAAATACCAAAACTTAGGCAAACAAAGCCACTTCCTAGAAAACACTGGGAAAAGTGTTCTAATAACACCCATTAAGGTTTGCAAATGGTTTTATACACAATATTTCATTTGCTCCTCACAACTAACACATGAGGTGTGTTGGCACCTAAACTGAAGTCTTCTGGGTGGTGGTTTTTAAGATGAAAGGAAAACTGAGGATACACATAGATCATGGGGTAGTTGTAAAAATCAAATGACATTCTGTATATAAAGTACTTTATAAACTTTAAAATGCTTTATGAATGCTAGCTATTTTCATTTTTATAATAGGTGCTACAAATATTATTATCAAGGATATTTTATAGAAGAGGAAAGAGGTGTAGAGATGCTAAGTGAGGGCTAGGAAATGTCAGAGGGGTAGGATTTGTACCTACTTCCTCTCAACTCCAGGTACAACCATTTATACATGACTCCATGCTGCCTTTTTATGATACTACAAAGGCAGTCTTTACATCATATTAAGTAAGACTCAATTAAAAAACTGTGCAGAGAAAAGAAATAATCTACTGCCAAATGTGGTCATCATACTGGCTGTCTCACCAGCAACATTACTGTCAATAGCAAGATTCATGGGAATGGTTGACCAGGTTAACTCCAGCATGATATAGGACTGGTGGAAAAGTTTACCATTATGAAATTCAAAGACTAGGACAGCAGGAACACCTAGAGCTAAGAGCTAATAGCTTGAAAAGATAAGGAATTTCCTGATTATGAATAGTGCCAGACATTTATAAAAACTTACAAAGTTAATGAAATACCTGACTAACTTTGGATTTCCTTTGTGGTTGCTGAATGAGACTGGCAGATCCAATCATTTTAGTGATCTTCCTGATAAATAGTGATAGCTGGGGCAAAAATTGATTGTATGGCATCTGAGATACAGTCTGAGAAAGGCTGCTATGACCTAGAGACCATGATATATTTACCTGAGCTTACTTGTTTACTCTCTACTGCATTGTAGTCAATTCCAATAAAGAAACGGCACTAAGAATCTGAGGTCTGTGCCTTCCTTTTTCGAATACTCCCTACCATCACTTTCCAGCTTATTTAGTCTTCTTGGCAGCAGAGTCATCCAAAGACTGGATTCAATCCAATTCAATTCAGTATACCATATTAAGGATATATATACTATGTGTAAGGAATCACATTTTTCTAATGGTTTTTGAAGTTTATACCATTCCCTTCCAGGGAAAAAGTTCTCAGCCTCCATTTTTCCATCTGCAAGAAGAGGATCAGAGGATCTCTGTGGTCTCTATTAGCTCTAGATGGTTTGTTCCTATTATCATTAGCACATAATGAGTGTTTTTCCAATGGAAAGTCAACTTTGGGAAAGCAGTGATTGTATTGCTTTTGTTTTTGTGACCTGAGTGGCTAGCACATCATAGATGCAGAGTAAAACGCTGGTTGAAAATTGAGTATCTTTTAAGCCCTTCTTCCCTGAAGGGTTGACCTAGACTTTTTATTTGGGGGGCACTTACATTTTATAGAACTGGGGGCCATTTTCTCACTTTTTCTTTATTATATACAATTTAGTGGGTATAAGTAGGTACCAGTGATAGTTTGTACAAGTGAAGTGACAATATATCAAATGTAATGATGTATCAATGACATCAATGTGTCATAATATAAACATTTCTGGCCCCGAAGTCAGAATGATTGGGGTTCAAATTGGGCCCCTGATATTAGTTTTTGTGACCCCTGGCAAATTCAATTCCATTCAAATCAATTCGACATCTATTTGTTAAGCAAGTACCATATGTCAAGACATGTGTTATCAGAAAAACTGAGGACACCAGTCACATACCAACCTCAAAGTATAACAGATAGTTGACCCTAGGGCCACATGAAACATGAGATCTAGAAAAGCCCCTTGGCATGTTACACAGATCCTCTATGGAAGATTTTGGGAACAAGAGCTTTGCATGAGATGGGAAGGAAGGGGTGGGTTTTAAACTGTGCTCAAAAAGGAATACCTACCTTGATGAAGGCATATATTCATTGAAGTAGCAAAGAAATTTTTTTTTGTGGGGGGCTATTTGGAACTGTGATTTAACCCATGCAGAGAATTCCTGGTGAAATAACTCCTTCCATCAATGTAGACTGGCACCTTATCTGCAACTGACAATCTTAGAGAATTGCCTCTCTCTGGGAATAAAACTATAATAATGGCTGACATATTGCATGCTAAAGTTTGCAAAATGTTTTATGCATTTTTTGTTGTTTGGGCCTCCTACCAAGCTGGTGGTCTGCATGCTACAGGTATTATTATTATTATTCATATCTATCGCTAGTACCTAGGACAGTGCCTTGTAAGTACATGGTAACTACTTAAGAAATGGATGATGAATAGATTTGAATTTAGTTGAATCCCTATGATACAACTGAGGAAACCAAAGCTCAGAGAGGTTAATTGATTTGCCAGGGCTCACAAGGCTGGTGTCAGAGGCAGGATTTGAACCCAGATCATTCTGACTTCAGGACAAGACATATTTATACTATGACACATTAATGTCATTGATACATCATTGCAGTCATGCCATCATTTCCCTGATGCCATGTTCCTCTTTGAAAACAAAAGCCAAACACAACAACAACAACAACATTTGACATATTGTCACTTCTCTTGTGTGAACTATTACTGGTACCTACTTGTACCCACCAAGATGTATATAAAAAAGAAAAAGCAGAAAAATTCAAGACCAGACATGTTTATACTATGACACAATGATGTCACTGATGCATCGGTACATTTGACATACATGTGCATGCCCATACAGCTCCCTTTCGGCCCTAGAGAAAGGAATAGTGAGTCTTGGAAGATTTCATGAGACAATGAATATACTTTATGACCTCAGAACTGTTCCTGGGTAACTCTTAGAGAGTGGCAAAGTTGTTAGACTAACATGTGGTAAGACTATGAGTTTGCACGATATCTGATCATTTAAAAATAGGGCTAATACTTTTTTAAAAGCAGTAGAGAAATGCTCCAGTGTCCCTGTGAGCACTTCACCTTGAGGAGAAAGCTCTCTGGCTTTGGGTGAAGGGACACCTGGGAATAAATGAATGAACAATGGAAGATGGGGGGAAGCAGGGAAGAACAGGGCTGAGCTCTTCTAAACGCAGCTGCTGGACGAAGGGACTGAAGCAGCGACACTTACAAAATGCTGACAGGCACACAAATAGCCCTCTGGTCTTGACCTCATCTCTTTTGATTCTGAAACAGCTCAAATATGATTCATATCGAGGCTGGGCAACAGCCATCTGTCACGTGATGTGGGGAGCTACAGTTGCTTGAGCCCTCCAGCCTGACAGATTTTTATGAAAAATGAGTGATCATCTTTGCTCTTTACCATGGTCTCCCTAACTCACATGCCTGGCATCCTTATAGCACTCAATTTATGGCACATCATTTCATCTCTCAAGCCTCAGTTTCCTTCTGTGTAATATGAAGGGATTGCATTAGATGGTCCCTCCCTACTCTAAATCTCTGATTCTGTCATATGATCTTTCAACTGGAAGATTTTCTGGCCAGACATGTGTCTTTAATGTTATATGTATGCTTGATATATGTATGCTTTTTGTCACCCAGGCCAGGAGAAATATTTCAATATCTGCCTGTTCCTCTCAGTCTGGGGCAGTGGAAAGAGTAATGGATTTGGTATCAGATGAACTGGGTTCAGATTCAGACTCTGCCTTGGGCTTAACTTTTAAGGATCTCAGTTTCTGTGTTTGCATGTTAGGGGGAGCCAGATGGCACAGTGGATAGAACATGGAACCTTATGTCAGAAAGACCTGAGTTCAAATTCTGCCTCAGATACTAGCTTGGCAAGTCACTTAATCCTGTTTGCCTCAGTTTCCTCATCTGTAAAATGAGCTGGAGAAGGAAATGGCAAATCACTGCAGTACCCTTGCCAAGAAAACTCCAAAATGGGGTCATGAAGAGTAGGACACAGCTGAAATGACTGAAGAACAACAAATGTAAGGGGGGAGGGGATGTGATTGCTCCTTAAGCTTAGCTAAATGTAATCACAGAATATAGTCATAATGTAATGACTACAAAATATAATTCCAATTTTATAAATATAATGGTTTAGGTTTGACATTCACTTTCCCTAAGAGGAGTGAACCTCTTTGATTTGGTCAAGAAAGGAAGAATTGATTGGCTTAACCAAACAAGCAGATCATGCCTGAAAGTTCAAGTAGCTAGAAGAATTTCATGTTATCCAATTCAGTTAGGAAATGTTCCATCAGTGGTGGACTCCAAATTAGCAAGTTGAGGATTTCATTAACAAAGTTGGAGCCAGACCCCTGAGAGGGAATTGCTCTTGGCAGGAGTGGGGATGAGGAGGGGTGGGATGGGTGGGAATAAGGAGATGGGAAAGGAGAGAGTTTGAGTTTCTCTCATACCCCTACCTCCACCCCAACATGAGACAGATTGAACTAGGAGCAGACGGTGCCTCTACCAGGAGCAGTGACACATATTGAGGACAAACAGATCTAGAGAGATAGTGAACAAGAGAAGCAGTGCAAAGACTATGAAAAGAGAGAGAAAGGACATCAAATACCAGCAGTTATGAGGAAAGACAGCTTCAGAGATTTTTGTCCCCTCAGAGTGGGGAGAAGTACTAGCTATGATTCTAAGGAAAGAACTGATCACTGGAGGCCAGCAGAATGGCCTGCATGTCAGGGAGCTACATCTAAGGGGAAGTTAAAGAGGATTCCAATGAGGGGGAAAGGACTTTCCACACCAGGAGCTGTGAATTACCCCTTTGCTGCATTGCCATTTTAATTTTTTTGTGCCCACTTTTACCACATTGTGTATTTGTGGGAGAGTATGCCCCAGGTTATGGGTAAAGAGATATTTTATACTGTCTTTTGTTGCTATATTGTTTTACTAAATACCTTTGGTAAAAGCTGAATGAGTCAATTGACTGACTGTTAATGGGAAGCACATTGGTGTGGGCTTCTAAGCAACAGTGTTACCAGCATAGTCCTTTAGGGTTACTAGAAGTGTCTACTTCCTCTTGGAACCTAATCCTCAAATGTAAGCTTTGGGGATTAGTCCAGGAGAGGCACTATATATGTAAAATTAGGGGGTTAGATGAGATTATATCTAGAGTCCTTTCCAGCTCTAAATTTGTGACTCTTCTTTGCTGAGAGATGTTTGCTTAATATAGCCGACTGTGTCCTATATAAATCTGTGCTATCTAATTTCTCTCAGTGGCAATCCTTTCACTTTTCCCTAAATAGTGATCAATCAAATTTCCGCAATGGTTGTTCCAGGCCTCCTCTCCTCAAACCTAGTGCACTCCCTTCTCTCTCAGCTGAGGACCTTGCCTCATACTTTACTGAAAAATGTAGATTTCACCCACCTCAGGTTCCTTCTCCCTTGTTCTGCATCTCAAAAAACCTTTGATGTCATCCCCCATTCCCTCTTTTACTCTAGGCTCTGAGGGAAGAAGAGACACTTCTTTGCTATCTACTTATATGTGCTTATGTTATTTCTTCCAGTAGAATGGAGGCTTCTTGAGAGAAGAGACTGTCTCACTTTTTTATTTTTGCATCCTATGTGCCTAGTACATACTTGATTCTTAATAAATGTTTGTGAAGTTATGGGAGAATAGTTCATAAGATCATTGATTTAGGGCCTGAAGGGTCCTTACAGACCATCAGTTCCCCCCCCCCCCTCCATTTTGCAGATGGGAAAACTGAGGCATAGAGCAGGTAAGTGACTTATGCAAAGTCCACACAACTAGTAAATGTATTAGACCAGATTTGAAGTCAGGTTTTTCTGACTCCAAGTCCAGTCTCCTATGATGCTTTTCCATGATGCTAAGTTGAAAGGAAAAAAGAACAGCATTTATATAAAAGCATGTTTGTGGGTACAGAAGTTTTCTCAGATCTTCCGAAATCACAGAATCACAGAATGTCAGAATTAGAAAGGGGCCTAAGAGGCCTGGTCCAACTTTCCCATTTTTATTAATTAGGAAACTGAGACCCAGAAATGGGAAGCAGGTTGTCTAAAATCACACAACTATTTGCTCATTTCTTGCGACTTCAATAAGTGCTTGGTGAACTTGAATTTTGGCCTTCATTAACTCATCCATTCTCACTTAATTAACAGCCCAGTGAGGGATGCTGGTAGCAGCCACTGTTAATGAAGACAGAGGCTTCTGATTTTCATGTAATGGGTTGTGATTAGGAGAATGACAGAGATATTAGGAATCCTAGCTGCATGAAATGGAATAAGCAAGTGAGTAGAAGATCATAGGAATTAGACATGGGAAGAACCTTAGATCTTAGATAGTGTCAAACTCAACCCTGCTCATTTTGTAGAGGAGGAAGCTGAGACATAGAGCCCAAAGTCCCCAAGGCATTAGTAAGCAGCAGATTTGGGACTCGAACCCTTGTTTTCTGATTTCCTCTTGGTTACTCTTTCTTACAGAAGAAGATTGATTCGACTGTAGGAAGAGAGGCAATATGCCTTTAAGATCTTTGCTTAATTGAATCAAATCCTACTGGGGAGAGGAGGGATTAATTAATAAAAAGCAATGACAAGTCATGATATTGAGTTGTGAGAACTAAACAACTCTTATTTCCATAAATTAACATTTTATGTTTTGCTTCCATGGCAACATCAGATATCAAATACAGAAGTGTGGATGAAGGATGTGTTTAAATGTTTTTTTTCCAAAGTACAATCCGTTGTCATAATGAGATATAAAAGGACAGTCTCTCCCGGAAAAGTCATCAGAACACAACACGGACTCGATTTATAGCGAAGAAATCCTCGATGGATTCCTGGAGCTGCTGGCTGAGGAATCTGGCAATATTTTTCCAATTTTACAAAAAAGTATTTTATCCGTATCAAGAAGGAGATTAAATTGCCAACTTTGTTTCAGTTGAGAATCACAAGAATTCCCATCACACTGGAGCAAGGCATGTTTCAAAGGTTTTAAAAAATTGCAGTTAGAAAGGGGGCAGACTTGGGCTAAGGACGAATGATCACTCCTGCCCTCTCAGATCCAGATTAATCATTTCCAGAGTGGCTTAGAAGCATGAGGACATCCATGTGGGCATATTATCAGTGAGATGGAAAATGAGGCCTTTGCTGTCCACCAGGGAATCTTGTCCAAATGAAGCAGCAACTTGAGCTGAAGAGAATGGGATTTCAGCATGTAACCAAGAGTGCAGCCAGGACGCATGATGGTCTGGGGAGCAGGAGAGCCCGTCTGTTTCAGACCTTGGTAGCTTCATCTATGCAGGTCTTGGTACGCTAAAAGGGGAAAGGGCATTGCTGCTAAATAATACTAAAGGAGAAAAGCATTCATACACTAGTTCACCATTCATTCATTAAACATTTATCAGGCCTAAGTGTGGATGATTTGGAGAAACAAAAGCCCAAAGTCCCTAACTTCAGATCACTTACATTCTACTGGGGGGAAACCACTTGTAGATATGTAAATGAATCAACAAGCATTTGCTAATAATATAGGCAGCACAGTGGATAGAGCAGCAGACCCTCAGACACTTTCTAGCTGTGTGACCCTGGGCAAGTCACTTCACCTTGTTTGCCTCAGTTTCCTTTTATGTAAAATGAGCTGGAGAAGGAAATGGCAAAGCCCTCCAGTATCTTTGACAAGGAAACCCCAAATGGGGTCATGAAGAAGCAGACACAACTGAAACAATAGAATGACAATACTACCACATAATAATTAGAATGATAATTAAGTGCTTTCTGTTTTCAGGCACTGTGCCAAGCACTGAGGATACAAAGAAAGACAAAACCCAACAGTGAATATAACATATATTCAAAGTAAATTCAAAGTAATTTTTGGGAAATTGAGAATATTAGAAAGTGGGGCATCTGCCAAGCAAGGCCTGCCGATAGAGATGGAATTCGAGTTGAACTCTGAAGGAACATTGGTGTTATACAAGGTAGAAGTGAAGCTCGTTACAAGCTTGGGGGCACAGCCTGGTCAAAAGTCTAGGGACAGGACATAGAATGATGTGAATTAGGGACAAGGAAGGAGGTCAACTCGAGTGGACTGTAGAGTGGGGGAAGGGAAGTAATATGTAATAAGGCTTGAAAAGCAGGCTGGGACCTGGGTCTGGAGGACTTTAAATGCCAAATACAGAAGCTGATATTTGATCTTTAAAGGTAAAGTGAGAGGTGAAAGGAAAGAAACACTGGCCATGTGTTCTCAGTAAGTAACCCTAACCCGGAGACAACTGAAATAAATCTCAGCACTAGGCTAGGACTGTTTTCAGAGGGTGAAAGGAAACCAAAGCTGAAGGAAAACCTATTTCTAGCTGTTTGAGTAGGATGACACATATCTATATATAAGGTCATATGCATACATAGTATCCCTAAAAGTATTAGTGCTGTGCTAAAACTTCTAGGGATACCTTGTATATATATGTCTGTCTGTCTGTATGTGAAGCAGCATGATTTCATGGATGGAGGGTCAAGGAGGCCCTGTAGTTCAGTGGAAGAAACACTGAATTTGGCATCATTGGACCAGAGTTCAAATTCTGCCTTCGATACTTATGACCTATAAACATTGACTTGCCCACTGTGGGCAAGTAATCTCGCCAACCTGAAGTTCCCTCAGGTATAAAGGATTAGGTGACTTCGGAGGTTCCTGACAGCTCAAAGTCTCTGATACTACTCAGGTTCAAGCCCTACCTGACAAATACTGGCTGTGGGTTTCTGGGCAATTTGTTTAATATCTTCGTGAAACCAGACCCTCTGTTGTTATGCATTATAGAGCAGTCATGGACCTATGTTGGTAGAACAAACTGTTTCTCCCCCTCCTTTACCCTTTCCCTCTCTCCTTTGTTTCTCTCTCCCCTCTTTTTCTTCATCACACACATATATTTGTGTGTTTATATTGGGGGGGGTAAGGAGGGAAGGAAGGAGAAAGGGAGCAGGAGAGACTTGCATTCTACCAATGCAAGTACATGTGTGTCCATCCATCCATATATGTCTATAGACATATTGTCTGTATATACCTACACACCACACACATATGTGTGTATAATAGGATGCTGTATCAGCAAGCACCCTAGCATATCTAGGGCGGCTACTAGCACAGGTTCTTAGATCTGCTTTTCTAAAGGAAAGCAACTCAAAATGGGTTAACAATCTTACTTTAATCAAACATATCATTTACCTAGTTCAGGAGGAAAAGTCA
>CM053591.1:171828763-171848173 GCA_028646515.1 Pseudochirops corinnae
CCTGGCGCCACAGGCTCCACGTGACCACATTCAGCCTATTAGGGAACAGAGTATACTTTCAAATCTGGGAAGGTTCTCAGAGTCACGTAGCCACTTTAGCAAAGGGCCTAGGGGCAGGGAAGATCTTCAGATTCCCATAACAGATGCCTATACATGTGTCTATATAATATACATATATATGTATATACAAATATGTATATGTATATACATGTATGTAAATATGTATAATTTTTTCCTTGAGGCATTAAATTTCCTTTACATGAAGCTCTGAAATTAGGTTGATACCTAGATTATTTAACTTGTTCCAAAGACATAGTATTAGAAACCATGGCCTTAAAGACTATTGATTTTAGATTTGGGACCTTCCTAAGAGATTTGGATTCTTGGGGGCTCTGGGACCACCTGATTTCCCTGGGGTGTAATGTCCTGGACTAGAGTTAGGTTGGGGCTAAGCCAGTCCTCCCAGCCTGGGGCTGGATGCTAGAGCATCCCTGGTCTCTCTGGGACAGCCCTGAATATATTCGATACAACAAAAAGTCTGTGTAATCACTTAGGACTAGTGTAGGCTGCGTACAAATGTTTCTGCCCTTGAGATGCTCTCTTTCTGCATTCGGAAATGTCAGACACAGAACGAGAGCAAACATCACTGATGGAGAGCTTGAGGTCAGACGCCAGCATTCCTGCTTCCTTATGCATGGGGGTGGACTTGACTCAGGTCCTTCCAAAGACTCGTTTGGGCAGGGAGAGTCACCTGAAAACATTGCTTAGGGACAACAGAGAATTCAGCAACAGGATGTTGGAAGACATGTGAATACCAGGGGGTGTGGAGGTCACAAAGCATTTGGGAAAATCTACATTAGAGAGTTACATAGCCTAAAAATAACAATTCCCATTTGTAAAGAGCTTTAAGGTTTGCCAAGAGGTTTGCAGACAACAGCCTGGTAAGGAGAGTGGTACAACTGTTATCATCCCCTTTTTACAGGTGGGAAAATTAAGGCTCACTGAGGTTACATAACTAGACTAATGGTTAAACAACTAGTAGGTGTCAGAGCCAAGACCGGAACCCAAGTCTCTTGACTCCAGACTGAGGACTCTTTCTTGCTTTCTCACTCTCTTATTTTCTTTCTCTAATAAATCAGGTAAAGTAAATAGAACACTGGACTAGAGTCAGGGAGCTATGAGTTCAAATCCTATCTGTAGAACCCTGGACAAATCAACCTTTCAGCCTCAGTTTTGTTGTTTGTAAATTGGGGATAACAACAGAGCCAGGATCCAATGAGACAACATATGGAAAGAGTTTTGGGAACCTTAAGGTGCTATTATTTTAAACGTCTAATCCTTTTTTAAAACACTGCTTTCCTTTTGCAATGACTCCCTCTCCCCTGCCCCACTCCTAACCACAATAGAGCCCTCCTAGAAACACAGAAGTACAGCTAAACAAACCGAATCACCACGTTGACTATATCTGAAAAATGCATGCCTCCTTCTTGCAGCTATAACTGGTCTCTTCTCTGTCTGGGGGAGGGGGAAGTTTGCTCCATCATGAGTTCTCTGATATTGCCAATTGATCATCAGTCTGCTCGATGTTCTGAAGTCTCGCAGGCTTGTTTCCTCTACACTACTGGGGTCATTTTGGAAAATTTTCTCCTGCTTTTGTGTCCTTTACTCTGTAATCATTTCAGACAAATCTTTCCAATATTCTCTGGATTCTTCACACTCTCCATTTCTTACCCAACAATAATCTTCTATTACTTTCACATACCCCAACTTGTTCAAGTCCAATCAATAGGCATCTAATTTCCTCCTAGGTCCTTGTTACAACAGCATGTGGATGTCCTTATGGAGTCCATCTCTCCATCGACCTCTTGACTCCAAACTAGCTTCCAAGATCATAGGATACTACTCTCTCTCTCTCTTTCTCTCTAAAATCCCACCAAACTTGTTCTTGTTCTATTCTTTACTCATGACACAGAGGAATCACTCTTAAATCTTGCAGGAGAAATGCAAACTGATAATTGAATGAAAACAGAACATCATTTGAATGTCATTTTGTTTTGTATGTCCTAGACAGTCATGTCAACAAATGTCAGAGTGCCTCTTCTGTGCAATGCCTTGGGATAAATACTGTTGGGATGACAAATATGAGTAAGATGTAGTTACTGATCTCAAGAATTTTACTGTCTGAAAGGGGAAAGGGAAGGGAATAAGCATTTACATCATGCCTACTATGTGCCAGGTGCCATACTAAGCACACTACCTCCCTCACCATCTCATGTGATTCTTACACAACTTGTGAGGTAAGTGCTATTATCATCCCCACAGAGACCTTCTCATCCAATTTCCTCCTTCTACAGACAAGAAAACTGAGGTCAAGGGAGACAAAGGGACTTTTCCAGAGTCGCAGAGGTAGTCAGTATATGACCTGGCATTTGAACCCTTGTCCTTAGACTTTTGAACCAGTCGTCCTTCTAAATTGTACCAATTAAATCCAGCTAACCTTAGATGTTCCCAGGGACCTTGAGTCAGAGGGAGTAAATGGCTACCATCCCAATTACTCCTATACTGGAGGCTCAATTCAAGTTATATTGGTGCTAGTTAGTGCTAGAAGAGGGCACCAATTCACCATTCAGTTTAACTCAACAAACATTTGTGGAGTATCTACAAAGGGTGAGGAGGGACAGAAGAAGACCCGACTGAGATCCAAGGATGACAGGAGGTTGCTGGGTCACATCTTATTGTGTAGTACAGGTGTTCTTAAACTTTTTTGTGTCTTGGAATCCTTAGGCAGTCTGGTGGAGTCTGTGAAACTGGTGTTAAAATAAATGCATAAAATATGTAGGATTATGAAGAAAATAAATGATATTGAAATAAGTTATCAAAATATTTTGTAAAAAGTTTCCCAGTTAAGAGCATCTGCTATAATAGGGAATAAATAGTATAGGAAGAAAGTCAATGGATTTGGTGTTAAAGGACTTAGGTTCCAATCCTGACCTCGGTTACTTACAAATATTAGCTTGGTCAAGTCAGTTAACCTCTGTGGGCCTCAATTCCCCTCTCTATAGAAGAGCAATTTGGACAAGCTGAGCTCTAAGGTCCATATGATGTTTTTGGTTGGGGTGATGATGGGCAATGAAGAGGAGAGATAATCAGTAAACACTTCCTGGATGGATAGCATTTGAATGAGACCTTTCAAAGATGGGAACAAATATTCCTTGCACTACAAGAATGAATGGAAAAATGGCATCTGTTAGATTGGAAGGTGAACTGACAGAGAGTGACTATGTGTAGCTTTGCACTGGTAATAGAACTATAGAGCTAAATGGGAAATCAGACCCTGTTTAAGACCTGAAAACCAGGAAAGCCAACCAAATCATGCAGGCCATGACTTGTCCTACCTCAAAACAAATGATGAAACCTAGCTGAAAACCAGGCCAACTTGAAAGTACATCTTTGGGTTGGGTTGGCTGGGAAGGCCAACTGAAGAACAGCTCAGACACAACTACAAGCAGGGGCAGAGGAGACTCTGCTACATTAACTGTCCAAAGGAAATGTCCCTTGGTTCTGTGACTTCCTTGGATCCTTTTTATTCCCTGCTTTCTTCCTGCAAAAGAAAGCTCCTTCCTCTGTGGGCTCTCAGGAGTTAAATTTCCATTTCTAGGTTCTTACAGTCCCCTAGAATAGAGCTATAAAGGAAGACAGACAGCTGTTTCTGAAAGCAGGAGGCAATCATCAGCTGGGGCTGCTTACCAAAGCACAAAGCTTTCGAGAAGACAAGCAGCTATTCAGATCAGCCAAAAGCCCTGATTTTACAAAACCCAAACAGAGAAAGGAGGTGGGAGCCTTTGCAATCTCTCCCTGCAATTTACCACTGAAATAGATAAATGGGCTATTTCTTCTCTGCAGTGGCCCAGGAAGGCTGTGGTGGAAGGACTCAGCTTTAGAGGAAGGAAGGAAGCAAGGAAGGAAGAGAGGGAGGAAAAAAGGGAGGAAGGGAGGAAGGAAAAAAGGGAGGAAGGGAGGGAGGAAGGAAGATGAGGAGGGAAGGAGGGAGGAAAGAAGAAGAAAGGGACTCAATTTCTTACAGCTGGAAGAAGGAACCTCTTTCAGAATAGAACTCTCATGGCAGGCAAAGCTCTCTATGGCCAAACTTCTTTTTGCTTAGAGGGTCTTTCTAGAACATACGTACACATACATGCACTCATGTACTTGCATACTTTTCTGAGGAGAGACAGAAGAGTAATTTAGCAGCAAACTCAAGTGACTTTGTCGTATGGAACCAAACATTTTGAGGTAAAATCACTTAAATTCATTTAGAACTTGGGATCACAGCTTTAAAGCTAGAAGAATCTTCTAGTCCAAATCTCTCATTTGATAGATGAGGAAACGGACTCAGAGAGGTCATAGTATAACAGATTTCAAGCTAGAAGGGACATTGGTGGGTATCTGTTCCAACCTTCCTCATTTTATAGACGAGAAAACAAAGTTCTAAAGAGGAACTGAGGCCAAGGTCTCAGTGATTGGCCAAACTGATATTTGGACCCAGGTCTTCTGATGCCAGATCTGACACTCTTCCCTCTGCAACACCTTTGCAGGTTAACCACATGCTTGCCTGCCAAGATCTCTGGACTGGGGAGGGGTAGGGGGGCAGGGCAGGAATAATTATTCCCATTTTATTGATGAGGAGACAAACTCACAAAAAGGAAAGGGGCTTATTTAAGATTTCATAGCTGGTAAGTGTCAGAAGCAGGATTTCAGCCCAGATCTCTCCTGATTCCAAGCGCAGCTGTCTTTTTGCTACATACCACTTCCCCCCCCTTGCCAATGTTGTAGAGAAGAAGGGGAAGAGAGGCAGGCAGACCTAGGGTCAAATCCTGGCCATGCCACTTACCACCTGGCCAACCTTGGGTAAGTCATCTCAAATCCAATTTTTAACTTCCTTGTGTTACTAAAGGAACTAGACATATGAAATTTACTTGAGCATAACCTGGAATCCTTCTTAGTGTGGTAACGTCAAATTTCTTAAAAGCCTCATACTGACACCATCTTGCTCTAAACGTTTTGATTTTTCAAAGAAAGCTGTGTGTCTGGAAGTCTAGAGAGAAGGGTGAGTTGGTTATACAACTCTTCTGTAATCCATTATAATGGCATTGACATAAGGTTGGGATGTTTCCAAAGCTCTTGATGTACATGATCTCCTTTAAGCCTGCCAACAAGCTCGTGACTGTAGCTCTTAGTCCCATTTTATGAATGAGCAAACTGAACCTGAGAAAATTAAGCAGCTTGCCCAGGTCACACAGCTGGTGTCGGAGGTGGGATTAAAACCCAGACCTCACTTGTGCCAAGCTCAGCATTTTATCCCATACAACATACTGTCTCCTAAAAGGCTGAAAGGTCCTTGGAATGACAAGCTAAGGGACCATGGGGCTTTTGGTGGTACAGAAGACTTGGGTTCACATTTTAGTTCTAACCCTTACTACCTGTGTGACCTAAGGAAGGTCACCTAATCTCCCTAAGTCTCAGTTTCTCTATCTGTAAAATGACTGCAAAGATTTGTTTTGGCTCTTGGTCTATGATTCTACAAGAAGCTAAAAACAAAAACTAATAGAATATCTCAGAAGTGGATTTTCTACCACCTCTCTCTCCTCCCCGCCCTGGGCTTATTTCCTAGGGCACTGTTCATCACAAGGGAAGCAGTAATGCTAGCCTTTGACTCTGTAACAACATTAGCTCTAGAGCTGAATGCCATATGAGGCTGGCCAGCTTTGGACCCTAGCCAAACAGCTTATTTACTGAGATACCCAGGGGACTTCCTATGTAAGGTGGTTTCACCTTAGGACTGGCTCCATGGCACAGCCTCCAGGTCAGCCCTCTAATGAGACTCCAGGACAGTCTGATTAGAGGAGGGAGGGCCTGGGGAAAACCTGGAAGATCTCTCCTCCCTACTCTCCCCCACCAGAACATCTATCATAATCACATGTATTTAAGTAAAATTCGATAGTGTGTGTGTGGATGGCTCAGCTCCCCGGAACAACAGGAGGTTTGTTTGTTTGTTTCTCTTCCTGGGAGGAAAGAAAAACAAATTTAGACCTGAGCTTGAATCCTGGGTCTGCCACTTATTAACTGTGTGACCTTGGGCCAGTCACTTGATCTGTTCTGGACCTCAAGTTTCCTCATCCGTGAAATAACAGAGGAAGAATAGACATATCCTGAGGATCATTCCAGCTCTTGATTTATGATCGCATGATAAATGTTCAAATTCTGTGTCTGGTACTTGTTCTCTGTGTGACCTGGGGCAAGTCTCTTAATCTCCCTAGATCCTAGGTTTCTCATCTTTAAAATGAGGGGGCTGGACTAGGTGACCTCTGTGTTACCTTCTTATTCTAGATCTAAGATAATGTGATCCTTCAGAAAAGCAGTAACTACAACTTCAGGAAATCTGATGGTGATGAAGCAGGATCTTTTGGTTCATTGGTCCTGTTGTCAATGTACGGGATGCTACTTGAAAAGTGAAAAGGGACCTGAAATTTCAGCCATATTTGAGAAAGAGATCTGAGCTACAAAAGCCGGGGCTGTGTGTCTGTCTTTGTAATACTGGTATAATTACCAGATCTTGTCTGTTCTGCCCTGGGACATCTCTCACATCTGTCCCCTCCGCTCACCTCACACAGCCACCATTGTTGAAGACTTCATCATCTTGGCTGGTCTATGGCAGCCCCCGAATTGTCTCTGTCTCAAATCTCTCCTCACTCCAGTACATTAGCCATAGAGTTGCCAGAGTGAATTTTCTAAAGTGCAGGCCTGACCGTGTCATTTCCCTTCTTCAGCAATACCAGGGGCTCCTTATTCCTTTCAGCATAAGCTATAAATTCCTCTATTTGGCATTAAAAATCCTTATCTTGACCTCAACCTGCCTTTCTGGCCAATTTGTATATTGTTCTCGGCACTTTTCAAACCTGCCAAACTGGTTTTCTTGGTGTTCCCACTTCCATGCCTTTGCTCTGGCTGTCCCCCATGCCTGACTTGTATTCCCTCCCTCCCTCTATAAGAGATTTATTGTCTCTTATTTTCTTCAAGAATCCACTCAGATGCTGCCTTTTACATGAACCTTTTCTGATCCCCCAGCTGTTAATGCCTTCTCTCCTCAAATTACACTGTATTTATTTTGCATAGGTTTCATATACGTTTATGCGTGCATATTGTCTCCACCAACAGAACATATGGTCCTTGAAGTTGGAGTCTACATTATTTTTGTTTTCATATCCCCAGTGACTAAAATGATCATTGTTGTTGTTGTTGGTTTGTTTCAGTCACGCCAACTCTTCATGGCCCCATTTGGGGTTTCTTGGTGAAGATATTGGAGTGGTTTGCCATTGCCTTCTTCAGCTTATTTCACAGATGAGGAAACTAAGGCAGGCAGGGTTACATTACTTGTTCATGATCATGCAGCCAGTAAGCATCTGAGGTCAGAATTGAACTCAGGTCTTAATGACTCCAGGCCTGGCACTCTATCCACTGCACCGCCTTGCTGCCTGAAATAATGATAGGCACTTAAATAAATGCTTGTTAACTTATTGAAGAGGGCATGACCAGGATAGAAGGTCATGTGTTCTAGTCTTAATTCGGCCACTGTGATTCAGCTGTGTGATTCAGGTTAAGTGGCTTAATCTCTCTGAGTTTTAGCTTCTCCATCTGCATAATGGGTATAATGAGAATGTAGAGGAAAACACTTAACAAGGAGAAGTGTAGAGGAGTGAAAATAGCATTCGGTTTGGGATCTTGTATTTGAATCTCAGTTGTGTGATGAAGGACCAATCCCTTAACCTCTCTGTGCCTCAGTTCTCTCATCTGTGAAAGGAAAGGCAGGACTAGCTAATCTCTGAGGCTCTCTCTGCCTCTGTATCTATTAACCCCATGAACTCTATGGAAGGTGATATCATACATACACATTCTAGCACCATCTTACCTTTCTTATGTCTTTACATACTTTCAATAATTGAATTCAATGAATATTTTTTTAGCCCATTTATATCCCAGGAATTGTGCTAGGCACTGGGGATATGAAAACCAAAATGAAACAGTTCCTGCCCTCAAGGAGCTTATATTCCCCAGAGGAGTTTGCATTCTATCTATATTCTTGCATCTACTTGTATAGTTCTTTATGGTTATTGTTGAAGCAAGAGGTACAGAGCAGTGAAGACCTACAGATATTATGTAGGAGACTGAGTCATTTTAAGATCCATCCAAGGGGAAAAGGATAGACTTTTCTGACTTGGGACATTTGGGGATCAATGCTGGGGAGAACCCAAGGCATCAGATATGAAGAAATCATCAGCAAGAGGCAATGTGGATCTTACCTTGGACTGGGGTGGGGAGGGTTGGATTTGCATGCTGAGGGTGCAGTGGCCTGAACTCTGTTCTTTATACATGGCTAGGTGCTTCCCCTGCTTACCTGTGTCTCTTTGAAACCTTTATGCCCATGCTAGAGGTAGAGCTTAGATGACAGCTTGTGGATGAGGAAATTGAGGCAAACTTGGGGTTGGGAAATGATTTCTGTAAATACATGGCTGCCGTAATGGATTCTAGCTCCCTTTGTTCTGGAGTCTAGTCAATGATCTCACCAACAGGGACCTGGTGAGAAAACGCTGCAGGGTTAAATGTTAACATGCTTCTATTCCCAACTGGGAAAGGGAACATTAAGAAAGAGCAGTACAAACATTTGTAAAAGCCATCTGAGGTGATGGATTCAGTGACCCTGAAAACAGTGAAGTCAAAAACAGAAACATCTGGACCATTCCTTGTCACAGTGGAATCAGAGGGGATTTCCCAGGAAGCTCAGGAACTGGTTGAACTAGAGTTGGGAGAGAAATCCCAAATCCTTTTCCCCAATGCCTGATCAGCAACCCAGAGTGAATTCTGAACACTAAATAATGAAACATTAATGTGTGTCCAGTTTTGTACTTTCAAGGCCATAGGAGAGTGGTGGGCAAAGAGGAACACTTTTTGCAAAGCTACAGGGGTGGTAAGTGGAGCCACTGGGGGAATAGATTGACACACTCCTTCCAGGATCAGAGACAACATTGACTTACTACTTCCAGAACGAGAAAGAGGAGGGTGGACAGATGTATTTGCAAGACTGAAGGGCTCAGGGTTTGGCAGTCAGGATTGCTTGATAGATGTGATGTGGACCTTGCTCTCATGGTGCTTACAATCTAATGACAATAGTGGTAAGAGAAGGCACAGACACAAAAAGGTGTGCCTAAAAGGAGACTGAATTAAGTGAAAAGGAGAGGTTTAGTCAAAGGAAAGCAATACTACAAGGAATCTGTACAAAGCAAGATCCCTTTCAACAGAGGTGGGAGGGGAATAGGGGAACACTCCACAATGATGAGTTCGCAATGGCAAGGGAGGATGGCAGGTACATGGAGGGGGCGGGCCAAGAATAAGAGATATGAGTTCAGTCCAGTTTTGCAGGAATGACTTTAAACACATAGAGTATGTAAACAGGAGAGATCTGAGATGAGTCTGGAAAGCTAATCTAGCACCAGATTGGGGAGGGTCTTAAATCTCACTTTATTTAGTAGGCAGTGAGGAACCTGAAAGTTTTTCAAGTAGATGAATGATTGTGATTCTGTGGAAGGAGCTCTGGATTTCAGGAAAGATTTGGGTTCTAATCCTGTTCCGTACCACTTTTACTTGTATGACCTTGGGCAAGGCACTTGATTTCTTTGGTCCTTAAGTTTCCTTATCTGAAAAATGATGGGGCTGGACTGGAGAGCCAACAAAGTCCATACCAACTCTAAATCTTGAATTCTCTGAAAATATTCGAAATCTCACTTGTCCTACACACGGAAAGGATCTCTTGACAGACTGATAGATCTTTTGATATTTGTGCCTGGCTCTTCTAAGCTGGTGGGGATACTTGTCTACTTAATTCTGAAAAAGAGGCGGCATGGTATACAAAAGAGTATTAGGGCCAGAGTAAGAAAGATGGGGGCTCATACCCTGCCTGACCTGTATTAGCTGTGACCTTGGCCAGATCGCTTAGAGGCAACAATAGATAGAGAAATGAAACATTTATTTAACAGTCACTGTGTGCCAAGACAATGTAATATGATAAGTAATAATTGGGTTACCCTTTGCAGCAGAGGAATTCCCATGTGAGTGAAATCACAGGTCAATTAAAATGGAATAGTTATATAATATCAAAATATAATATATCATATAACTTTTGTAATAGTTAAAACTGGTATGATCATAGCAGTTATTATTAAACAAATAGTTATTATATGCTCTATGAGAAATTCAGGCTTAACTGTTCCCACCATTCTCTCCTCCCTCACCACATCAGGAGTTTTTTATTCTGTTCTTAGGACTTCAACATCTTATCTGTGTGACCCTGGGCAAGTCATTTATCCTTTCTAGGCCTAGTAAAATGAAGACATTGGAGTAGAGGTCCTCTGCGGTCACTTCAGCACAGAATTTATGATCTTATGTATTCAAGGTTAACTTATCCCTGAGGATCCCTGGTAAAAGGGGTGTGTATCTGTAAGGAGCAGGGGAGGGACCAAAGCGGAATTTTTAACCCCTTGCAAATTAACCCAAAAAGTAAAAACCTGTTTCTTCCCATCCCAGCTCTGTCTCATAGTCCTGCTAATTTAACTCTTTACTTCCCTGTCCCAAATCACAGCTGGTGGCTCAATTCATAAATCTCTCTGAGTTGAAGCCCCAGTAACTTCACTGTGAGAAGATAGTCGCCTTAGCAACAGGAAGCATAAAAACATGCAGGTTGTTTTCTGCCTGGCACCTGTCTCCTTCTTTATTTGCTTCTGTATGGAAGCAGGTGTAAAGCCTCCTGTTGGATGGCATGAAATAGAGAGGTTGAAAAAATGGAAATGACCTTTCCCCTGGAAAACTAGTAAATAGACTTCGGTTCTGAGTTGTCCAGAATGTGCAAGATGTAATTTTCTTAGTGTTTGTTATAATGTAGGGACAGGAGCAGAGGAGGAAGGAAACTCTAGTTCTTCCTTTTCCCTTGACCATTGTCATCAAAGCCCTAACTAGCAATTCTGGTACTCAGGCAAGAACCATGGAACATTCACGAGTAAATGATGGGAACTATTTCCTAAAATCAACTTTTAAAAGTTTTATAAAGACAAATCTAGATGGGGGAGAGATCCTGGGACTAGGGATCCTCTGTCTGTGTAGGAGGCAGAGAATCTGGGAAACTGGTTCCTTTAAAATTCTGTCAAAAGAGTCTCCCTGTAGGCAAGGAAGCAAGTCACTCATAGAATCCCATGGTTAGACTGGGTATTAGAGGTCCTGTCTACCTCTCATTTTGCTTCTCTTCTCTTCAGTGACTGGTCTCTGCTCTTTTCCTTGCTATGGCTGCAGATGTGAGCTCCTCTGTTCTTGCCTCTTCCTTTTCTCTCAGGACTCTCAATACACTGACCACTTGCCCCTTTAACTTGGATAATGCCCAAAGTGGTCAGTCTGCCTATAAAATTTTTTCTCAAGAAAATAGTTTTAGGGCAACCTCCCAAAATATTGGTTCCAAGCCTTTTACCATCTTGTCTTTGCTTTGTTTTCCACAAAAAGTTCTATTTGTCTCTCTTAGACTGAGAATGGAATGTCAGTCCTGCCTCCTCATCCATGTGAAATTTCTGTGGGTTCCTACCTTCTTTATTCCATGCCCAAAGCTCTACCTCTCATTCCATTTCTTTGGCTCTAACCTTACACTATACACACACAGATACACACATATATAAATATACATGTGCATATATAAGTCAGTGTGGTGTAGTGGATAGAGAGCCAGCTGGGGTGTCGGAAACACCTGAGTTCAGATCTCATCTATGAAGTTACAATGAAGGTGGCAATTTGCTTTAGTAGACAAAGTTTCCTTATTGGGAATTTCCTCTACCAATGAAATCACAGATCTAGTACAAATACGTATGTGTATGTATATATGTGTATATATATATGTGTGTGTGTGCATATATATCTATAATTACAGATAGTTAAATACACACATGTATCTATGTATGTACACTTTTTTTTTTCCAGTGGAGTGGTTGGTGAAAGGAGAAACTCCCAAGTCTACTTCAGAAGTACATCTTTTTTTTTTGCTTATTGAAGGGAGAAAGGCAGGGCAATTTGGATTAAGTGACTTGCCCAAGGTCACACAGCTAGTAAGTGATAAGTGTCTGAGGACTCATTTGAACTCAAGTCCTCCTGACTCCACTGGTGCTCTATTCACTGTGCCACCTAGCCACCCCATTCTTTTTGTTTTTTAAAGTGAGCAGATTTTTAAAAATTGATGCTTTTGTCAATATGGATGTTCCTTCTGCTTATGTAGACTGCAATAGCTCCAGCCTTAAAATAACAAGTTGCCTTTTATACTGTGCCTTATGGTTTACTAAGTCCTTTATACAGTTATCTCATTTGACACAATAATACTTAGAGGTATGTGCTACAGGAATGATTTCTTCCATTTTAAGATAAGAAAACTGGGGCTCCAAAGAGCTAAATGCTAGTAGGGGTTAAATGACCATGACCACAAAGGAAAGAAGCACAGAAGTGGAAATCAAACCTGTGTCTTTCTGGACTCCATGTCCACTGTTAGTTTCATCCATTCACCAATGAATGCATGCATCCATACATTACAAAGTATTTATTAAGCACCTACTATGTGCCAGGCATTATGTTAGATATTGGGAACACAAAACAAAAATGAAACATTACATTGCCTCAGAATACAGTTTTCATAAGTTGATGTGGCCAAAACAATTTATCATCTGTTGGCCAGTCAACATTTTGTCACAGTACTGGGATGGGACCCAATATGAAATTCCCCATAAGGATGGGTTCTGCTCAGATTTTCCTTTTGCCTTTTAACTCTTACTGAATCAAATTTTCAAGCTTAGAAATCATAGGAATAAATTAATAATAAAAAATACTTTTGCTAGCAAAGAAAAGACTATTATGAATCTGTATAAAAAGCAT
This sequence comes from Pseudochirops corinnae, assembly GCA_028646515.1. NCBI lineage: Eukaryota > Metazoa > Chordata > Mammalia > Diprotodontia > Pseudocheiridae > Pseudochirops > Pseudochirops corinnae. Next base: position 171,841,766 of record CM053591.1, read on the forward strand.
TATTTTTATAGTCAGTCCAAAAATATGCATTGCAAACTGTGTGTGTGTATGTGTGTGTGTGTGTGTGTGTGTGTGTGTGTGTGTCTGTAGAGATGGGGGGAGAGAGAGAGAGAGAGAGAGAGATCATTTCTAAATTTTCATGCTTTATGATTAAATGGAAATTCTCATGGCTATTCTGCAATCCTGACTTTTGTTTTGGGTCAGTGATAAAAGATCCTTGAAAGCAGACACTTAAAAACTTTCAACAAATGAATAGTTTTGTAAAAAATATATGCGTAATTAGTCCAATTTAATTCTTTTCTTTCTTTCTTTTTTTTGCTATCATATTTTTTTTATTTTTTGAAATTGATTTGTTTATTTAGTTTTAGTTTACAATATTCAGTTCCATAATCCCTCGAGTTTCAAATTTTCTCCACTCCCTAGTCCAATTTAATTCTTAACAAGAAACAAAAGTCTGGTTGCCAACAGATTTTCCTGGGTGCCTGATGGATGTTTCCTTAGCCAGGGAGTTGTAGTAAAAGTCTTCTCTTTACTGTCTAGACACTCCTTTTTCCTTTCTCTAGATGTGTACTTTTCACTTCTTTTTGAGTTCAGAGAGGTTAAGGAACACATAGCTGGCAACTGTCTGAAGCAAGTCAGATCTTCCTGAAGTTGTCTACCCATTATGCCACGCTGCTTCAGAATAAAGGGAGGAGGCTTGAATTAGTCACTATAGTCCCTTCCCGCTTTAATTATGTGAGTCTAAATTTGGTTGTGTGTTTTGTGCTTGTGACCTTCCTGGACTGATCCTTATTTAATCTAGATCTCTTTGCATGTAGAAGTAATATAGATCTGTGTTGAGAGAAATTTTATGTTTAGAGCAAGGCAGGATTGGTCCAGGGCAAAGGTCCTTGGCTATGGTTAGGAAGAGAGCTGACAGAAAATATTATTATTGTAGACGATGTTTTTCCTTTCTAAGACCACCAGGGAAATACATTTGGGAAGATGCCTATGCAGAAAGGGAATCCTCAGTGGCGGAATGAAGTTTCCCTAATGACAGAATTATGAAGGAGTTGCAGTGTGAGTAGGGGAGAACCCAAAGAAAATGAGAGAGAAACTATTGTCTTACCACTATTTATGTGGGTCACACAGCTAAGCCCTTCTCTGAGAAGTAATGCTCAGAATGGTCCCAGGATTTAGAGCAGGAATGGTTCTCAGAGACAATCTAACTGAAATACCATCATTTAATTTTTTTAAAAATTTTTTTGGAGGGGGAAAGTAGGACAATTGGGGTTAAGTGACTTGCCCAAGGTCACACGGCTAGTAAATGTTAAGTATCTGAGGCCGGATTTGAACTCGGGTCCTCCTGACTCCAGGGCCAGTGCTCTACTCACTGCACCACTTAGCCATCCCTAACTACCTTCATTTTAGAGATGAGGAAACTGAGTCAGAGAGGATCAGGGTCTTGTACATGGTCACAAAGATAATAAATAGGCCAAGATTTGAACCCAATGCAAACTCCATATCCATTGTACCATGTTGCCTCAAATAGATGGAGCTGTGGGAAATCCTTAAGATCCCACAGTCTGTGTGAATCCTCCCCTGTCCCTCTTTAAAGCCACAGATTTCATCAGATTTCCTCATAGAAAACTGCAGGTGTTTCAGGGAGAGACCTTCCTTCACACTCATCCATCCTGAGCGTTTGCAACAGGTACAAAAAATGAAGAACACAGCTGGTGCCTTGCATTGGTGATAAGCTCTGGAGAAGAGAAAGAACTTAATTGTTTTCCTCTTCTCTCCAGCACCTGGTGTACAGTTGTCAAGTCAGCTTATCTTTGCGAGCGCATAGTGCAGTGTGTTGGAGGGTGTGGGTGGAGGTTAATGGACAGGTAAGGTGCTAGGAAGCTGCCGGAGGTTCAGCTGCTGCTCTTTTTTCTTTCTTCCAGCTTTCCTCAGTCCTTTTTCTGTGGGGCCTTGAGTGTCTATCCTGCAGTAGAACAATTAGGAGCTCATGTGGCACCCCATCTTTCCTTCGGGTTATGGTCTGGTACTCTGTGGCTTATCAACCAATCAAAGAGCATTTGTTGAATGTCTGTTATGTGCTAACTACTGGGTAAAAGTCTCCTTACTGTCAAGAAGTTCACAGTCTTTTGGGGGGAGTCTGGAAAAAGAGACTCTGAACAAAGCTGAATCATCCAGAAGATTTGCTTTAGAGTGAACATAAATAATCCCGGGAAACTAAACCCAATTCCTCGTTTCAGAGAAGGGTGCCAAGCAATGGGTATGATACTATGAAACTAGGAGATTAACACTTGATCTGAAAATTTTCTATTAGCTCACATATATGTCATTTTATGGTTTAAGGAGTCCCCCGCGCACATTGTCTCACTTGATCTTCCCAATACACCTGAGACTTATAAGTAGTATTATTCACTTATGTTTGATGAAACAGAGGCTCAGAAGTTAAATGCTTGAATACCACTTCTAGGGCTGTGTCCCAAAGAGATCATAAAAATGGGAGGAAGACCCATATGTACAAAAATATTCATAGCAGCCCTTTTTGTGATGGCAAAGAATTGGGAATCAAGGGGATGCCCATCAATTGGGGAATGGCTAAACAAGATGTGGTATATGAATGTAATGGAGTACTAATTGTGCTATAAGAAATGAGGAGCAAACAGACTTCATAATAACCTGGAGAGACTTATATAAACTGATGCTGAGTGAGGAGAGCAGAGCTAGGAGAACTTTGTACACAATTACAGACATATCATATCTGTAATGACTAATTTAATAGGCTGGACTTCTCCCAGCAATGCAAGGTTATAAGACAGCTCCAAAAGATTCATGATGGAAAGGGCTATCCACATCCAGAGAAAGAACTACAGAGTCTGAATGCAGATTGAAGCAAACTACTTGCTCTCTCTCTCTCTTTTTTTTGTTTCCTCTTTCTTGTTGTTCATTCCATTGGTTATAATTCTTTTTTACAACTTGACTAATGTTTAGTGTGAAGGTATTTGTAGAACCTGTATTGGATTGCATGCTGCCATGGCGGGAGGGGAAAGGGGAAGAGAGGGAAGGGGAGCAAATTTGGAACTCAAGGGATTGTGGAACTGAATGTTGTAAACTAAAAGTAAATAAATTTATTGTGAAAAAAGTTAAATGCTTGGATGAGGTCATACAGTCAGCAAGTGGAGGGGTTAGAGCTTTTATTCAGGTGTCTGAACTCCAAGTCTGGTGCCTCTGTGCTTTACACACATCGCTTCTAGAACTAGAAGGCATTCCTTGAGGAGGAGGTAGATTCAGCACAATTAAAAGGGAATGCTACATAAGAATAAACATTGTAGCATATCTATGTTGTCTAGCACAATATCTGGCATCTAATAGGTCCTTAGGTATTTGTTGAATTAATGAAAAGAAGGAGGGTGATTAATACCTTGATTGAGAGAAGTAATAGGCAGAACCTTGTTTGGCATCCTAGACTGATAATTTGTACTGTTCTGAAGAAGGAAGAGTCTCTACTGGAAATGAATTCAACTCACTTTGGGGGATTCTTTTGAAGAAGATTCCATAGGCTGGATTGTTTTGGGTCTGGGAGTTATCTTTGTATATTCTGTAATAGAGGTCGTGCAATCATAAGTCAATAAGCAGCTGAATGGCACAGAGTGGAAGAGCACTAGTATTGGAGTCAGGAAGACTCATCTTCCTGAGTTCAAATCTGGCCTCTAATACTTACTAGCTGTGTGACCCTGGGCAAGTCACTTAATCTTGTCTGCCTCAGTTTCCTCATCTATCAAATGAGCTAAAGAAGGAAATGGCAAACCACTCCAGTATCTTCGCCAAGAAGACCCCAAATGGGGTCACACAGAGTTGGACATAATTAAAACAACTCAACAACGAAGTCTTATTAACATATTAAGTTAAGGCTTACAGAGTGCCTGTATTTACCCCAACCCTATAAAATGGGTGAAGTCAAAGCAGCTCAGTGTGGGGAAAGAGTCCTGAGCCACAGGAGGCTGTACAGTACAGTGGCAGTAGGTATATTGTGACACTGACTTTGGAGTCTGGGGAACTATGTTCAAATCACATCTAGAATGCTTACAGCCTGTCTGATGTTGGACAAATCATTTAACCTCTGAAATGGGCTCTGGGGTTCTTTCAAGAGAACTCTAGATTTAGAATTCTGAATCTCTGATCATATGATCTGTAGATCATTTCCAATGCCAGGCTTTTCTGAGATAAGACCCCTTCTTTCCCCTCCCTACTCTACCCTGAATCTTCTCCAGGATAAGCAAAGCACTCTGACCTCCAGGCTCCCATACATTTGTTTGTGACTACCTACTGTGAGGTAGGCCTCCATGAACACAATATCCCCATCCACCTACCTGGAGGCTGAACTGCAAAGGAAGACCTAGAATGGTCTAATCCAGGGGTGGGGAGCCCATCAGCAGCTGAAAGAAGCTTGTTGAGGGAGCCATGAGATTAGACTCTATTCAGACTCTAATCTCAGGGCTCCTTCACCAAGCTTCTTCCAGTTGCTGATACTCTGCCTGCACTCACTGCAGTGATACATATTCCTATCCCTTTATATTCACCTCATCCCATGATTCTAAATCCCTAGCTGCTGAAGTACAAACCCTCTTCCCCATCCTTGACTTGATGCTTCTTCATCCTTATCCACCTCAACCCTCCCTTTCTCAATGTCCTACTCCAAATTTGCTCCTCCTTTATGCCATGCATTTGGAAAGACTACTCCATAATGAACAAACTTCCTTTTATTCTAAACCTCCTTTTTCACTCATCGTATTTTGACCCTCATTGAAACATGATTCCCTTCCAATTATACTGCTTCCCTTACCATGCTTTCTAAGACTGGCTAAATTTTTTTCTCATGCCTCTGATGGGGAAGTAATAGTAGTAATAGCAATAGTAATAGTAATAGTAATAGTAATAGTAATAGTAATAGTAATAGTAATAGTAATAGTAATAGTAATAGTAATAGTACTAGTAGTCCTTGTTTCCCATTGCCACTTCCATATGTTGCCTTAATCAACTTCGCTAAGCAGCCTCTTCTCCTCTGAGGTTCATACTATCCAAATTTTTTACCCAGTTTGGATACTGGGGCTTATTGTCTGGAGATTCCCAGGACACTCTCCTTCCTTCTTCAATGAATTCAGTGCTTGTCTGACTCAGGTCTTCCTCTCTTCCCCAACTCCAGTACAGTGTACATATACATTTATATGTATAACATATATGTATAATACACACACATATATGTGACTGTCTCTTCAAATACTCTAACTTCCCAGTTGCTCAATTACTTGATCCTTCAAACTTAGTTCTCCCCTCAACCTCAGCTACACCAAAATGGTCTCAGCCTTGAACTTGTCATTGTCTCTAAGTATTCTGCTTCCTGTTCATAAATACTGAAATTCCTTTATCTGTTTACAAACTTTTATCATGCCATCTTTCCTTATGCCTTATGATCTCTAACCCTGCTCTTTGTCCTCACTGTGACCTCCATTCCCTCTAACTCCTCAGTTCTTTCTGAGGCCATCCCTTGGGAAGCACTGGCTGTATTCTTCTCTCTTCCCCTCCTTGACCTTTGGTGAACCAATTCAACTCTCCACTATTCTCTACCCTCAATTGCTTTGCCCCCTTATCCTATAGCTAGTCATGCCATTTCAAACCCAATTCTGGGTTATTCCCACCCATCCACTACCTATGTTCCTAATGCAGGCACTACTGAACAAAGCTGGAGGAAGTCACAATCTCAGCCAGGCCCACTCTGCAGCAAGGCAAACGCCCTATTCCTCCCCAATTCCTTTGCTATCTCACATTCCACATGAGCTGCTTGAAACCTTTTATCTCTTCTCAATCTCTCCTCAGTTCTCAGAGAAGGTTGCCTACTCCTTACCTATGAGGAATTCACTTTCTACATCTCCAAAAATAATGGAAGCTGTTTGCTGCGAATTCCCTCTTCTGTTCTATTACTCACCTTGCATCACTTACAATCTTCCTCCACTAGCTCCTCCTTTCTCTCTTGAAGAGATAGACCTTCTACTTGTTGAAGTCAAGCCCTCTACGTGCTTCCTCAATCCCATTCTCTCTTGATTTCTCTAGCAAACTGCCCCCACTATCATTCCTTAAGTCCTTCATTCTTCTGAACTTCTCTGTCACTGTTGAGACCACCACCATCCTCCCAATCACCCAAGATTACAAACTCAGGGTCATCCGTAATTCCTTGTTCTTGCTCCACATATCCAATCAGTTGCTAAATCTTTTATTTCTACTATCACAACATCTCTCTGTTCACATAGTCATGTTATGGGAATCTGAAGATCTTCCCTGCCCCTAGGCCCTTTGCTAAAGTGGCTACGTGACTCTGAGGACCCTTGGATATTTGAAAGTATACTCTGTTCCCTAATA
>CM053591.1:171848673-171920624 GCA_028646515.1 Pseudochirops corinnae
TTCCCCCTGAACTAGGTAAATGATATGTTTGATTAAAGTAAGATTGTTAACCCATTTTGAGTTGCTTTCCTTTAGAAAAGCAGATCTAAGAACCTGTGCTAGTAGCTGCCCTAGGTATGCTAGGGTGCTTGTTGATACAAGTCATTGCCCTGGTGCTCGCCTTCATCACCTCTCACCTGTCCTGTTACAGTCATCTAATTCCTCTCCCTGGATAAAGTGTCTTCCCACTCCAATCATTCTTCCAACTGAGTGACCAAAGCAATTTTCCAAAATGTAATCTTGACCCTGCCAATCTTCCTCCTCAGTAAACTCTAGGGGCTCCCTCTTGCCTCCAGAATCAAATAAAGGGTCTTCTATTTGCCATTTAAACCTTTCACAACATGCTCCCTTCTGACCTTTCTAGTCTTCTTACAGTCCCCTCCGCACAATCTATAATCCATATAAAGTAAGATAACATTTCTAAAAATCCTGGCACATAGTGGGTGCTTCCCTTTCTTTCCAACTATTACAGATCTACTTATATTTCCTTGAACTTGACCCTTGCACTTCCTCTCCATCTCCTTGACTTTGCACTGGCTATCCCCTCAGCCTTGCCTAGAATGCTCTTCTTCCTCACCATTGCCTCTGCCTCTTAATTTCCCTGTATTCCTTCAGGAAAGCACAAATCCCACCTTCTGCATAAAATTTTTTTCCAGTCTTCTAACTGCTTCCCTTTTTCTTATTCATATTTATCTACTCCGTATTTATCTTGTATTTACCTAAGCATTTATATATTGTAGCTACCATTAGAACGCATGTTCCTTGAGGACAGGTGCTACCTGAGACATAATAAGGCTTATTAAATAGGCACTTAATAAATTCTTGTTGGATAACATTCTTCACACATGAAAGAAATTGTTGGAAGAGAATGCTGAAGTTGGAATTAGGAGAGAGCAGGATTAAAATTCTACTTCCCATACTCGCTATCTATATGATCAAGGGCAAATCATTTAATATGTCTGAGGCTCCACATCTGGGAAACATGGATAATAATGCTTATCATTCCAATCTCACAGGTTTGTTGTGAGGCCCAACTGAGGTAATAGTTGTACGACACCTAATAGACTGAAAAAAACATGTGTTTCAACCTTTGTTATGGAATTCAATTTTTCATCCTATGGAGAGGGTGCCCTAAAGTAGACACGAGGATATTAACATGTTTCCTGAAAAATAGTTTCCTGACAAATAGTGCATTTTTACAAAGAACTGAATCTAAAGGCACAGTGCTTTCCACAGTAGTGGAAAGAATTCTCTCTCCCTTCTCTTCCTCCTCCCTTTCTCCTCTCCTCTCCCTTTCTCCATCTCCTCTTTTTCTTTCCCACCTTTTCTTTCCCCCTCCAGTTTTTCTGTCCTCTTTCCCTCCACCTTCTCCATGTAGAAATTTCCTTCACAGAACCAGCTTGACAATTTATAGCTTCTAGTCTTAAAAAGTCACCTGGAGGTTCTGAGAGTTTCTCATCGAGTTTAGGACGTATCAGAAGCAAGGCTTAGACCTAAGTCTTCATGACTCCAAGACTGGCTCTCTATTTACTCTGCCATGTTGCCTTTCTAATCTGATTTTATAGATGAAGAAATAGGCTAAAAGAAACTCAGGAACTTTCACAGAGTCACACAGCTAGTGACTTTCAGAGGCAGGTTTCTAGTCTTGATTTCTCCTCATACCAAGTCTCATGCTATCAACACCACAATGTCTCTCAATCACTCATAGCTCAGAAAGAAAAACACAGACAACCTGACTCTTTGCCCATGTGCTGGAATGACAAGCAAGACCCAAACTTTGCATTTGTCATCATAATGTCAAACCCTCCAGAGTGACTGAATTTGAGTAGCCTGACAGCTACCCTTTGTGGAAGTGAGATGATTGTTTTCAAGCTTTATAGAACTTTTGTTTCAGAATATTATTTTGACAGCAAATTATACTTAGGGCCTGTCATCCTTGACCATGGCCCTTGAAGTTGTTAATTATTGTACATGGTGGGTGGAGATTTTGAATGAAATGTTCCATACACAAAACCCTTCTTCAAATCCCGAAGGTTTATTTCTCAAATTTTAGAATTGCAACATGGAAAAGATCCTTTCCTCTATCTCCCATGTGCCACACATCCAGAAAGAGGAGGAATTTTTTTTTGTGTGTAGTTAAAACAGTCACACTGGAATCTTTTATCCTAAATTCCCTTCATGCTCTTACCTCTGGGAATCATGTTGACTAGAACAAAGACTCTAATATCACTGTATCTGAGAGTTTAAAGGTCTATAAACTGGGGATGAAAATATAGAGTGGTAGGTTATCTAGATAATTATTCAGTGATTGCAAACAAATTATAGGTTTACTAAAGAAAGGAATCGATAGAAGGGTATTTTACACTCACATACACATACACCCTAACTTTTTAGTGTATAATGTCTGGATTATTCCATTGGTACTGGGAGTTCCTGAAGGAAGAAACTCCCTTTATTAATTCAGGTTGGCATCTTCTTTGCAACCTTTAGTCTTAGAGAGCTATTTAGAGGACTGAGAAGTTCATATATATGAAGATCACACAGCCAGTATATCATCTGGAGTTGTGATCTCTTTTCTCCCTAGTATGCATCACAATAGTGCTCATCTTGGCCTCAGGAAGACCTGGATTCAAATTTCACTTTTGGCACTTGCTTAGGAATCTTAAGTGACTGTTTAGGATGTATCTACAAAGTCAAAGCAGGATTATAGTATTCGTTGATGGAGAGAATACCCAGATTAGGAGTTCCCTATACTGCCAAAACCACAGATTATGAACATATATATTACGAATGAATAAAAAACTGGATCTTTATCTGCAACTAGTGCAGGTTTTAAGGTTCATACAGGCTTTTAAGGTTCTTCATAATTAAAGAGCTGAGAGATATCCTATCAGCTTTAGTTCAGGCATTTTTAACCTTTATTGCATCACAGAGTCCTTTGACAGTCTGATGAAGCTTATGGACCCTTTCCAAGAATAGTGTAAAATGTATAAAATAAGGTACATGGGAGGATTATAATAGAAACTAATTATATTGAAACTGAGTTGTCAAAATATTTTTTTACAAACAGAGTTTACAGACTCCAGACTTTTATGGAAGAGAAAAGGATGACATACCTTGCCTCCTGCTTTTTCCCATCTTAAATGACAAGAGGCTAGAGGTGTTCAGGCAGAGAGAAAGGAAGGACTCCATTTCCTTTTTCTATTTCCTTTTGTTTTCTTCTCTCCCTCTAATTCCTTACAATCTCTTCTCCTTCCTTCCTCTTCCCATACTTCCTTCTCTTCTTTTCTTTTTTAAATCACTTTTCCTCATTCTTTTCCTCATGTCTGCATACAGAGGGTATTCACCACCATAAAGCTATATCTTTTTATATAAAGGACAATGATTAACCAAAAGAACAACACACTCTCAGAAAAAAGTGTGAGGAATACCCTATAGCAGTGGTTCTCAACTTTCCTAATGCCATGACCCTTTAATACTTGTATGTGGGCATATCTGCATGTGGGTGGACCCTCCTGGAGATGGATAGAGGAGCAGTGTCTCAGTTACTGAGACCATCGGAAATATGTGTTTTCCTATGGTCTCAGGCAACCCCTGTGAAAGGGTCATTCGACCCCCAAAGGGGTCGTGACCCATAGGTTGGGAACCACTGCTCTATAGCAAAGCCATAACTATGTCCATTTTGTGAGAGGACACAGACTTGATAGTGGAGTCTGAAGACATGGAGCTGAAATTGATTCATATTCCTTGATTAAGCTGGTACTTGCATATCTGTGAATGCTGCTTGAATTTAAAGGAGAGTCATCAGCGTAAATCTATTTGAGCTTTGAAAAACTCATCCAGAATTTCAACATCATTAATTATGTTTAGATGGAGCAATACCATGAGACAATATCACAGATTTTCATAGTGGCAAACTAACTAAATGACTAATTTAACCCCGCATTAATGGAATACTAGCTATCACATACCTGACTGGTGGTTGACCAGCCAATGCTTGAAACATTATCAAGGGGCAATTTTTATTTCTTATGTTATGATCTGGTAGGGTATGGCCTACACCCAAATAAGTAGATTCTTTTCATTCTTTTGATGCTTATTCTAAAGCAGTGGTTCTCAACCTTCCTAATGCTGTGACCTTTTAATACAGTTCCTCATGTTGTGGTGACCCCCAACCATAAAATTATTTTCATTGCTACTTCATAACTGTAATTTTGCTACTGTTATGAATCTATCTGATATGCAGGATGTATTTTCATTGTTACAAATTGAACATAACCCACAGGTTGAGAACCGTTGTTCTAAAGCCATGAGACAAGAATGCTTGAGCATACCTGTGATTCTTTTGTAGCAATAAAAATATAAAAAGGTTGGTCAACATATCCTTTTACAAATCATTGTAAATCTCAACAGTATTGACTAAGGAAGACTACCCATAATTAATATGCTCTACAAGCACAGAAAATTTCTTTTAAATAAAAGATCTGGCCTAATGTCTGATAAGGGCATGGAAGTGACTTTAGGTTTTCAAAAACTATGTCAATGGAGCACAAGTTCTTCAAATTAGGAAGATTTCAAGTATGGTCTGTCTAAAGACCATCCTTAAAATTAAGGACACTCTAGTTAAGAGGCTTATCACCAGGTGATGAATTCTTTGGCCATGGAGACCTATGAAGCAGCATCTGGTAACTTCAGGAACTCCCGCTTTTGGGGCAATAGAGCTGTCCATGGTACTGAAACCAAGTTCTCTACCGTAGGGCACTTTCCATGGTTCTCAATTCAGTACCATTGATAAAGAAGCAATACAATAAACTTTTATTTAGCTAGTTTCTATGACTTTTCTTTAGTTGCATGCTTTTCTAATGTCTGGGTAAATAAAATGCCATATGATCCAAAGTAATATAGTTACATGAACTCTAGTTCTTTGAAAATGAAAGTTGCCCATTTTTTTTTTATCACATGGATTCTTCCTTCTTTCATAATATAGGTTCCTGGTTTATCCATGGCTACATCCATTATTGGTTGGTGTTACCCCAGTTGAAAGATTTGGGTTTGAAGTTCTGAACATTTACTATATAATAATTATTGATATAATCTCATTAGACTGGGCCCCTTCCCTCAAGGATAAATGTGGCCCCTGACACCAAAAGAACACTACCAACTCCTGTGTTAATCTTTACCTTGACTATTTATGATTTTTGGCATCTATGGGGTTGCCTTATCTTGAATTGACTTATTTGTAAAAGACCTGAGCTCCTTTTGCATACCTCCATATAAAACCCCATAGAAACTAACACAAGGGGACTCACCACCAGCCTACAGAGTTCTGGCCAGGATCTGTCTCTGGAGATTATGGTGTGCACTGCATTACAGATCAGAATTATAATCACAATCAAGACCCAGGTCATGATAAAGCAGTTAAGACACATGTATTCTCCATATTCTTCATCCATCATAATTTTTATACTCTATCAACAAACTCTATGATTAAGATCAGACTAGAATAACTGGCCCTTTTTGAGGTACTCCATTCCTTCGAATATGATAAATCCAATCAAGATAACGAGCAAAAAGTTTGCACCCTGTATGTTGCTAATTGGAACATATATGTGAATTAGGGGTATGTGTGAAATGATATATTATCACATCACAATCAAATCACAGTTGTTTTGCTACTACTTAGAGGTGAACCAAAACCTTCTAGTCCACATTGATAAATCATACAGAAATTACAGTTGTCACTGTGGTGATGAAATCTATAGCAATACAGATTATAACATAAGACACATGGCAGCATCTTTCAGACCCTGTAGAATTTAAGCCTGCAACCTGGTAACTATTTGCCAAAAGACAAAAAGCCCTGAGGCACAATGGTCCCAGATATATTTATCTGATTTAATAGTGCACAGGTGGTGATGAGTTTGGAATTTCACATTACCTTTAACAGACTACCACTTCCATGAGAGAGACTTTCAGGGGCATTCCTTATTCAGTTGGAATTCAGAATAGATGGTATAGAAGCTACTACACATTATTATAATAGTTCTTTGTCAGAAATATGAGGATATTTCCAGGATTTGCTTAGTGTCATTATTATTCTGTTTTTCTATTTAATCTTACACCATTGGTTCTCTCTGCCCCAAGGAGAAGAAAGTGATGACACACAAAAGTGAACAAAAAATCAGCCAGCAAGAGATTCATTTTGATTCAGAAGCCTAAAATGGCCAGAGGATTTGCAATCATTATAAACCCATCTTCAGATTTTATTTCCTTAAATTTACATTGTTTCCCATTGTCCCCAGAATCATAGCTAGAATGACATCATTTATACACCTCTGAGTCTTGTATGATCTAGGTACACAATGGAATACATTATGAATGAAAAGGACTCATCATAGAGTTTCAGGCAAAATAAAAGCCTTTATTTTCTTTTGTGCCACAAGCAAATTTAATTTGTGTGACTATTTTTCACCTTTGAATTCATCATCATCTCTTGTTTGTTTCATTGTAGGAACAATTCTGGGCTCTTTTCCCACTTAAACATGAAGCCTGAGGGTGTGTTAGATCAGTAAAATTTGATGCTAAGCCTCACTGAGTTGTCACAAAAATATGATCCCTTGCAGTCTTTAGATTCAAACTATAACCACAGCTCAATTTATTTTTGAGATGAGGTAGCATAATTTATGCCACAAGACTGTACTTGAATTTATTTGTCTATAAAATAGCCTTTATTCAAACACTCAGCATCTCATTAGAGTGTTTACCTTGTCAAAAGGGTTAACCTCTAAGAATTTTTTTCTGAAATTGAAAAAAGAAGCTTGTCCTAGCAAGCTTCAAACCTTGACTCCCTATTCCTCACTCACATCCATCTAGTGCTACGATGTTCAGGACTGTTAGCCAGCCTTGAACTGGTCAGATTACCTTAGGAGAAGTAGACTCCACTGGTTTCCAACATGGAGATTCCAACTGGATCTTGTCAGGAGATTTTTCCTTCTAACTATATACCTTTGTTGTTCTCACGTTCTGAGAGGAAATTTTTTGAAAAGGAGAAGTTTCCATAAATTGACTTTTGGATCCTTCTTTGGGCTTTTATTCTTGCTGTTTCACTACAATTCCAAAGATGTCAGGTTAAGAAAGAAAGAAAAAAGGAACTCAGAGGAAAATACTCAGCTGTTCAATTATTTTCCTAAAATTCACGGTTCAGTTGTTGGGAATGAAAATCACAGTCAAAATAGGTGGAGAGTAAGATTTGAGATTCCTTCAGCAAACTTCATTCTAGGAATCCTCTTTTACCTTCACTGTTCTTAAAACTCCTCTTCTCCCCTGCAAAGTTGTTTACACATCTTCCTCTGACTGGGCTGCTCACATGCTCTGTGGACATTATGGCAATTTCCATTAGCATCAGGAAACTTAAATTTTCTCATGTTTAAATACTTTTAAAGCTCTCTTTGTTATAAAAGCCCTCACTTTGGCTCACATTGAGCAAAGGGGCAGATGTCAGACACACACACATACGAACTCGAGCTTATTGTGAATATCAGATGATATTAAGACTCACTGCTATAGAATAAAGGTAGGGATAGAGAGTTCTCTGTAGCGAATTTAGCTTTCACCCTCACTAGATCACCTTTGTGGTTCTCTGATGCCTGAACCAAGTTCACCTCCACAGTCAAGTCATATGGAGGTAAATAGCGAGTAACCTTTTCTCCCACTCTTGTCTTTACTCTGGAAAATGTCCCTCCTGAAGCCAAACAAAGATCGAGATGCTTTCTTAGTCTCCATTCAGAAGAGCATATTTCTGCAAATTCCTGGAGGGAAATATAGGGCTCCTCAGTGTTATCCCTGGTCACATCCGGCTGGAGCACTTTGTCCTTGGATGGTGTTTGTTTTCCTCACTCGAGCACGCTCAAGAGAAATTCCCCATCCGTCTATGTCTGCTAACAGATTCCACACGAGAGGCACTTCCTAATTTGCTTCCACGGTGAAAAATAAAAGCTGTCTGCCCTTCTTGGCAGAGGAAATGTATGCGCCACAGTTGGTTGTGAGCTGGTCTGTTCCTATTTAAAATGTAAGTTCTACGGAATTAAGAAGAGATGGTGTTTCTATATCTTATATCAGTCACTCTCTGATTCATCAGGGAATCTTCTTGGTAACTAACTGTTCCCCATGGGTGATTTGGCTTAGAGGAAAACCTCTCTCAGTTTAAAGATGAAAACAGTAAATGGAGAAACCAACCACTTGCTCAGGGTTATGAGCACATATGGACCTGCAGCCACATTAATAAATATGTCCTTGTATTACAAGAAATCCTGTTTTTCTCTATGTGAAGAGGCTCTTTGGATTGTCATACACTGAAATGACCTGTCAGGAAAAGCCTTACACCTAGTTAAGCAACTGGGTTTTTATTTTTCCTTCTAATCTTTTCACGGTGTTTGTAGGAGCATTTCCTAATATAATAATCTCGTGGGTAAGGAGTCTGTGTTTACCAAGTCTTTTAATGAGACAAGGCTGTTCAGATTTTAACTATTCCAATGGAAAAAATGAAACTCCTGTGTGATACTTATTACGTACTTCAGAGGGTTACATATTGAATGATAGGGTTTGAAGATGGGCTTTGAGAAAATATTTTTTCAGTTATTATTTGATAATCACTTTATATAATTTTCTTTTTCTGTTGCCTAAAAACATATTATCACCTATGCCTCCAGGGTGATCAAGAGGCCAGGGTGAATTTGTGAGTTTTTTTCCTCCCCTAGGTATAGCCATTTTTTACAAAATTAGCTCATGATGAAATCCCAAACAACTCAGTTTGGAAATTGTGGCTTTCCCTGCAAAATCATTTCCTCCATGCTCCAATAGCTTTGGTGGTTTTGTGTATAGTGGGGAAAGAGAATTTTTAATTCAATCACGGGGATTCTACATTTATTTTTTCATGTTTAGATAGGACCTAGGGACCTCTGTGTTCTTGTTACTGTATGTGCCATCTACTTCAATAGACTGTAAGTTCCTTGTGGGCAGGGGCTGATTTAGTTTTATCTTTAGTTCTCCAGTACCTGGCTCATACTTAATACATATTTAATAAATCCTAAGTACTTAATAAATGCTTATTGATTGATTATTCCAGAAAGATTGATTATTCCTGTGTAAGAGAATATTGAGCTGCTTTGGAATATGTTCCTTGGTGATATTAAAACTCACAGGCTAATGTCACAGGGTGAGTCTTTCCCTTCCATATGATAAGACGTCAGGATTCTTGGGGTTACTGATAAGTAGGACACAACAAAAAACATGTCATGAGACGGCTAGTTGGTGCAATGGCTAGAATACTGGACTTGGAGTCAGGAAGATGAGTCTAAATTTGATCTTAGGAAAATCAGTTGACTTCCACTGATTTTAGTTTCCTCATCTGTAAAATAGTGATAATAGTAGACCCTATCCCTCAGGGTTATTGTAAGGCTAAAATGAGAATATTTGTAAATATCTTTGCAAACTTTAAAGCTTTATATAAATGCTCCCTCTCTTTAAGTATAGGCCACCTTAGTTGGCTTCTTAATGGAATCATAGATAAAGAGATGACAGACTTCAGGGGTTATCTTGTTCAGCACCCTACATTTAACAGGTTAGAAAACTGAGTCCAGAAAGTGAAATGACTTTCCCATAGCCACACAGGTAGTAGAGAGCCAAGACTTGAAGCAAGGTTCTTTCATTCAGACCCAAATAGAAACAAACAAAATGGAATCTAGATTGGTCGATGATTTTTTAAAATTTGCATAGCTTACTTATTCCAGTGCTCCTTCGGTGAACAGCCTAGATCTGCCTCTTGTTTCGAATGGGAACTCTTTAAAGTTTTTTTCATTGTTGCCTTTGAAGTCTTATTATCTACCTCAGTACTTGTCATACAGTAGGCGATAAATGAATGCTTTTCTGAACTGAAATGCATTCCAATGCAATTGAGAATTTTTAGATGAGTCAGACATTCAGATAGTCTTAGTCAACCAGACAAAGGTATTTACTGAGCATGTTATATACAGATATATAGGTAATAGGGAAAGAGTTGCAAAGTGAATACAAATAGAAAGCATAATTCCTTTCCCCCTGGAGCTTTCAAAACTGGTGAAGTTTAAGAAAAAAGACCAACTAATGGTATACATCTAGACACAGAGAACAGATGTATGAATAAAAAAAATTAAACCGCTAATCCTGGCATTTGAGGACCCTCAAATCCTATCCCCAAACCAACTTTGCAGATTTACCTCCTACTACTTCCTATAGGTGGTTCAGTGGAAAGAACCTGAATCTGGAATCAGGAAAACCTGTGTTTATATCTGTCCTCAGACACATACTAGCTGTGTGACCTTTGGCAAGTCATCCTCTGACTTAGTGTCCTCATCTGTTAGATGGGGATAATAATAGCACTTATATCCTGGGATTGTTGTGTGGAACAAATAAAATATTTGTAAAGTGCTTTAGAAGCCTTAAAATGACATAAATGACAGTTATTTTTATTATCATTTTATCGTTAACCATTCCATATTTTTTTCTCACAATCTCCCAAATGCAGCTCACTCCCAAAGGCTTTATACTTTGTTCATAACCTCTCCCTATCCCTGGAATTTGCTCTTTCTCTTTCTCAATTCAAACTATCTTTCAAGGCTCATCCTCAATTCCCTCCTCTTCCATGAAGCCTTCCCAGATCACTCCCCAAACCTCAGAATTCAAAGCATTTCTTGTTTATGCCATCCACTTGGCCCTTCAGAGAATCACAGGGAACATAGAGACAGTGGGGACTTCAGAGACCATCTAGTCCTACTTATCTATGAACAAGAATCTACTACAGCATGCCATTAAAAGGCCATTCAGTCTCTGCTTGGGGACCTCCAGTAAGGGCAAACTCACCACTGCTTTTTTTGGAGGCAATAAAACCTTAGTGACTTGCCCAGGGTCACACAGCTATTAAGATCTGAGGTTGGATTTGAACTCAGATCCTCTCCTCTCTAGGGCCGGTGCTCTTATCTATTGTGCCACCTCACTCCTCTAAGAACTCACTGCTTCTCAAGGTTGCCTATTCCACTTTGGTGCATCTATAAATTTGGGGAGTTTTTCCTGATGTGAGGACTGGAACTACCTCTCTGCAACTTCCTCCCATTGCATCTTGTTCTTCCCTCTGGACCAAGAAGAACAATTTTAATCCCTTTTCCATAGGATAGCCTTTCAGATACTTGGCAACAGCTGTGATATCCCCTTAATTCTTCTCTTTCTCAAGGTAATTGTCCTGAGTTTTGTTAACAGATCTTGGAATGATTTACTTTCAAATCTTCTCATCATCTAGGTCTTTCTCCTCTGGAAACCTTATGAAACCAAAAGCTTATGAATTATCATTCATAAAATGGAACTCCCAGAATGTGTTACGATGACCTAGATTTGGTCTGGCTGGGACAGTGTCTTGTGGGATGGTCACCTCCTTTCTTAAGATCATACAAAATTCTTTGGCTGTCATCCCCAATCATTTTGCTGGCCCTGGGATCCTTCTTCTCCTTCTACTGGAATTCAGGACTCCTGCCTCTGGGGCCCTAGGTTCTGAGAAGTGAGCTCTTACCTCATCTTGTCTGAAATGAGGCCACTCCTCCCTGGCCAACTGCAAGGTATGTTGCTTACACCTTCCCCTCATGACCCCCATGTCTGACTCTATCTCCCTTGCATATATTCCTTCCCCTGAAATGTAAGCTCCTTGAGGTCAGGGACCGTTTTGGTTGCTTATATTTGTATGCCTAGCATTTACCACATTGCGTGGCACAAAATAAGTGTCTAAAAACGCATTTTCACTCAGATTTACATTCATTCATTCTTATCACACTATGGAATCGTATTAAGATTACACTTCATTAAAAACATCAATCAACATGGTTGTTTAACCATGCTTCCCCAAGATTGTACTTGTGAAGGTCACAAAATCTTGAACCTCAAAACAGGACTTGCATTTATTTTATTAAAATTTATCTTATTGATTTCAGATCATTGTTCTAACCCATCAAGATTATTGCAGTGGACAGAGTGTTGAACTTGGAATCAAGAAGACCTGACTTTGAATTCTGTCTTAGATAATCACCGGGTGGCCTTGGGTAAGATATTTAGCCTCCCTTAGCATCAATTTACTCATCTATAAAATGGGAATTGTAATTGTATTTACCTCACAGGGTTGTTGTGAGGATCAAATAATGCTTTGTGCATACCCAGATCACCTAAGATGGAGACACCTATGGAGGAGATACCAAGGACCTGCACCTGGAAGGAGACATTCTGCTACACTACTCTACAGAATGGGTGAGAGTACCCTATTTTTATTAGCTACACAGACAATGGAAATTTTAAAAATACCAGATTGGAGGAGTTTTTCTTCTCTTCCTTCCCTCTTCATCCCTCTCCATTATCCATTTCCTGTTTTTTCCTATCTCTCTCCTTGATATTGAGAACTGGCAAGGACCTCATAAACTATGCTCTGGACCAATCTCCTTATTTTACAGGTGAGGGAATAGAGGCTTAAAGAGGAGAAGGGGCTTGAAGAAGGTCACAAACTTATTAAGTAGCAACATCAAGATTCAAATCCAGGTCTGTTGACTAGAAATTCAGTAATGAAAAATAGCTGAACAAAGTAGATTGATCAGAGTGAAAATGTGAAAAATGGGAAGGGCTAAATATAGGCATGGCTATTAGAGGCATTAAACCATGACGTTGGCTTCTGGAAGACTTGGGTTCTAAAGCTGCTACTGACACTTCTTGGCTGTGTAACCATGGGCAAGTCATTTAACTTTTCTGAGCCTTAGTTTTCTTCTGTAAAATACTCTGTAAAGTATTATTTGCACTATAAACCTCATAGAGCTGGTATGATGATCAAATGAAATAATGACAGAAAAACATTTTTCATATCTTAAAAGCGCTAATGCAAATTTCAGCCATTTTTCCTTGTTCTGGAATCATCACTGTGACTACCTAGTAGTCTAAGAATGGTTGAGGAAAGAAATGAACAGTTTTGAACAATGAAAGGACTTAGAAGATTGCCATAAAGGTGAATATTCCAGATGGGGCTCAGGGATGACATATGACAAACTAGAGGGCTATTGATTTAGCACTAGGAAGGACCTTGGAGATGCTCTGGGCCAATCCTCTCATTTTACGGTTGAAGGAACTGATTAAGAACAAAGTCTTGATTATATGAGGCTGTGAAATACTCCCTTTCTCACATTAAAGCAAAGATGGCAATGCCAAGAAACTGAATGAACTGTAGTTAAATAATTACATTGTGTAGGCTTACTTTTCCCTTTGGTCTTTTCCCTTGGATCAAATGGCCTTCTTGAAACCAAGGGAGCAATGCTGTTCAGTGTCTTGTTAATTAAACAATTGGAGCAGTTTTTAGTGGTAGGGAAAAAGCTATCCAGGCTCTGGGTTTGTGCTCTGAAACCAATCCCAGAGCCAAGAATTTCTTCTGTGAGTTCCATGTCTTGGGTTCCTTGTCTACCCTCTTCATGCATCTTTGTGGTTGTTCACTTATTTCAGCCATGTCTGATTCTTTGTGACTCCATTTGGTTTTTTTGTGGCAAAGATACTGGAGTGGTTTGCCATTTCCTTCTCCAGCTCTTTTTACAGATGAGGAAACTGAGGCAAATGGGGTTAAGTGACTTGCCAAGAGTTACACAACTATTATGTGCCTGAGGCCAGATTTGAACTAAGGAAGATTAGTCTTCCTGACTCTACCTGTTGTGCCACCCAGTCGCCCTCCCCTAATTGTTATTGTGAGGTTGATTTTTTTGAATCTCCAGTATAAGCCTTTACATTTACTCATAAAATCCATATTTGCTGCTCTGTAATTTCAACCCATTGCTCTTAGTCTTTCTCTCTGGGGGAGCAGAACAACCCAAACCTTCTTCCACATGACTGTAATTTGGAAACTTGGAAAGAGAAATCATATTCTCCCAGAGTCTTCTCTTCTCCAGGCTAATCAGCTCCAGTTGCTTTACCTGATCCTCTATGGCCCCGCCTCTGGTCATCTTCCTATTTCTGCTGCCCTCATTTGGATGCATTGAAGTTCATCATTTTTCTTCTGAAAATATCAGGGTAATGATAAAGCTAATGCTATTGGTGATGGTTAACCAAGCTGTAATCTTTTAAAGACTGCAAAGAGCTTTGTGTCCATGAAGCTACTTGATCCTCACCACAGCCCTATGAAGTAGGTGCTATGGTATTATTATCTCCATTCTACAAATGAAGAAACAGAACTTAACGTAATCTCCCAGAAGTGATACAATCACGGTAGAGGAAAGCAAGACGATCAATTCCCAAGTTCCAGACATCATGTCTCTCTTAATGAAGTCTAGAAAAAACCCAGGAGATAAGTCAATAGGACTGAGAAGATGAAAGCAGAGAAGAGACCTAATTAATGTCAAAAGCTAGAACACAAATCAGAAACTCCTAAAGCCAAAGATGCAACCTAGATGCTTCTTCCTCAGTAAAAGGCCCTATGAGGAATCTTTGCCAACTTTACTGTTTTTCTTCTCCCCCATACACCCACCCCCATAATTTCTTTAGCTTTAAAAATGTGAGAGGAAAACGAACTCTTTAGGGAAAAAGAAAAAGCACATCGAACATGGACCTGACAGCAGAAATCCCAGGGCCTGGGGTTGGTTTCAAGCTATAGCTGGGAGAGAAGAGGAAACCAGTTTTCTTCCTTTTTTAGCTGCTGCAGACTAGGGACTAGGTGGAGCATGCAGATGGGCGATCCCAGTAGAGTCTGTGCTTTAAGACAGACAGACCTTAAGGAGACCTTCCAGGCTTTGCCAGGAAGTCTTGCTGCAGTAGGATTAGAAGAAAATGCCCTGGTTCCTCCTTTACCCCTCAAGTCCCTCTTCCAACCTTATCTCTTTCCCTCAGGCTTTTGGCTCAAGTACATGGAGGTTAGACAAGCTTTGCATCTCAATTCTGCAGGGAGTTGGAGCTGGGGGTGGAGGAGGAGAGAAGAAGAGAAATGAAAAGACTGGCTTCTTAGGGAAGGGGGAATGCAGCACTTGCAGTTTGCTGGCTGATTTATGGGGAAAATGCTTTGACTTTTGTAATAGCAATTCAACTTTATATAACAGTCCTGGGAAGAAGGCAGTACAAACGTTATTCCCATTTGACAGAGGAAAAAACTGAGGAAGAAAAGGGAAAATGATGGAATGGGACTTGAAACTAGGTCTTTCCTTATATCAGCTCCAGAATTCTTTCTATTAAACCATAACTCTAGAGGTTACCTACATAGTGTCATAGACCTAGAGCTACAAGAGACCTTGGCGTCCATCTTGTATAACCTTCTCATTTGAGAAAGAAACATAGAGAGAGCAAGAAAGGACATCAGTTCATAGAATCAAAGATCCAGGGCTGGAAGGGATTGAGGGGGGTCACCTAGTCCAATCCCCCATTGGATAAATGAGGAAACTGTAGCCTAGAGATGTCATTAGCCAGTCAATCAACATGCAATTTTTTTAACATGCAATTATTAAACACTTACTATATGCCAGACATTATAATAATTACTGGGCATGTGAAGAAAGGCATAGTACCTTACACAGTTAGTAAGAGGCAGAGATGGGTTCTGTACCCCAGTGATCTTGTTCCAGATCCATCATTTTGTTCATTGTACCACTCTACTGCCCCATACACTGTGTTGATTAGAGATGCTTATCTCTTACTATCACCCCTATATCCACCAATTGCCTCAATAATTCCAGATCACTAGTTTAAATTTTTATCAGAATTTCTTTGAATTAGTTGTATAGTATTTAAGGCCCTTCACAAATTGGTTCCATTCTATCTTCTCAGCTTTATTTCATATTTCTCCCATTCATGCACTCTAGGCTTCATCTGCTACAGATAACTTTCCACTCAAATGCTGCCCAGCACTGTCCTATTTTAGTACATTCACTAAGGCTCTTCCCTTTGCTTGGAATGCCTTCTCCCTCTTCTCAACTTTGAGGTCCATAAGGGCAGGGACAGACTTAGAGAAATTTTGAATCTACTTCAGCACCTAGAACAGTTCTCTGCAAACAGTAGAATGGTTTATTTCTTATATTTCTTTCAGAACACAGAATATTATGGTGGAAGGGAGTAATGAATGTAACCTTCCTGTGGGCAGGTAAAGGTTTATTTTTATCTTTGTTTTGCAGACACTTAATAAATGCTTACTGCATTAGAAGACAGGGTAGAATTAGAATGCTGACTTTGAATCAAAGGACTTTAATTCAGAGATTAACTATGTCACTTACTACCTACAGGGGCAGCTAGTGGTGTAGTGGATAGAGTGCTGAGATCCAGCCTTCGGCATCTCCTAACTGCGTGACGCTAGACAAGTCACTTAACCTTGTTTGCTTCAGTTTCCTCATCTATAAAATGATCAGGAGAAGGAAATGGCAGATCACTCCAGCATCTTTGCCAAGAAAACCCTAAATGGGATCACTGAGAGTCAGACACAACTGAAAAACAACTGAAACAATACTTACTACCTGTGTGACCTTGGACAAGTCGCTCAACTTCTCTAGGACTCAGTTTCCCAACTTCAAAATTGATATAATAACAGTACTTACATAACAGGGTTATTGTGAGGCTCAAATGAGATAACAAGTACAAAGCATTTTATGAGGCTTACAGAGTTAGATAAATATGAATTATTAATATAATTATCCCTGCGGGCCTGCTGGAAAGTGCAAAGGTCAGATTAGATGCTCTGTTGTAGATCAAGGATCTTATGATCATATGTGATTTCCTCTCTCTGGCCCTCAGTGTCTTCATCTATAAAATGAGTGGGTTGGAGTAGACAGTTTGTAAATTCTAGCTTTAGGTGTATGATTATAAGTAATGATCACTCAAATATCTACAAAATATTAAGTTTATGAGCCATTTCCCCCCAACAGATCTCCTATTTTTAAAAAATTTTTTTTAAAAATTTGCTTTTTTGGAGGGGGAGAGCAGGGCAGTTGGGGTTAAATGACTTGCCCAAGGTCACACAGCTACTAAGTGTTAAGTGTCTGAGGCCAGATTTGAAGTCAGGTCCTCCTGACTCCAGGGTTGGTGCTCTATTCACTGTGCCACCTAGCTGCTCCTCTTACATTTTTTAAATGAAAAAAGGAGTACAGAAATGGAGGCTCTAGCCATGGTTATGATTGCTTCTGGAGCTGTAGAGGTTACAAATTCTACAGGGGAACCAGACCAGAGAAACCTTTTCTTTATTAGGGCTCAGAGGTCAAGCCCATCAATTTGCCTCATGAAATGAGGTGGAAAGAGCCCTGGTTCTTGAATCAGAGAACTGAACCCCAGTTCCCTCTGACGTTTACTACCTTTATGATTTCAGAAAAATCACCTGTCTTCCTTGGCCCTTAGTTTCCTTATCTGTAAAATGAAGAGTTGGATTCCATGGGGTCCCCCATGTCTGGAATGAGCTCTCTCTTTACCTCCACTTGATGGAGTTTCTCTCTTCCTTTAAGACAGTGGTTCTCAACCTTCCTAATGCCGCAACCCTTTAATACAACTCCTCGTGTTGTGGTGACCCCCAACCATAAAATTATTTTTGTTGCTACTTCATAACTGTAATTTTGCTACTGTTATGAATCGTAATGTAAATATCTGATATGCAGGATATATTTTCATTGTTACAAACTGAACATAACCCTCAGGTTGAGAACCGCTGCCTTAAGATGCAATTCAGGTACCATCTTCTGCATGAAGCTTTTTCAGATCCCCTCAGTTGACAGTTCCTTCCCTCCCAGATGACCTTATATTTAACTACTTTGCATTTATTTACTTTATTTATACTTACTTTCTTCCCCAATTGAATAGAAATTAATGTAAATCAAGATACTTTCATTCTTGGCACTTGAACTGCCAGCCTCTACAACAGTGCTGGGCATACAGTAGGCACTTAATAAATGTTTGTTGATTGATTAACTCCATTGATCTTGAAATAATTATAGCTTTTCCCCCATAAGAACTTATGACCTGAGGGAATGGAGGCTGATAGCTGTGGTATTCTTTCTTCCATCTAGTGGTATGCTAGTAAATATTTAATGATTGACTTTCTAAAAAAAAAAAAAGGACTATGCATAACATACTTTTAAATTTAGTCTGCATTCTTATCATTTTCTCCTTCACTTTCAGAAATCTAGACAAAAAATGATAAATTAACCCACACTTTGTAGCATTTGCTCGTTTCTGATGTGTAAATGCTCATACTGAACATTTAATAATTGGCTGACTTTACCATACCCCACTTCCATGTAAGCCCAGTCCTTCGTGGAGAGAACTACTTTTTTTTCTATATATGTCATTGTAAGAAGCTTCTTCTACTTTCTGGACGATGGAGTAACATTTTAAAATCTCTTAAAATCACCTAAATTGTCATGCAAAGTTGAGAAATCATAGCAAAACAGTAGCTGACATTAGCATGTTCATTTTAAGACAGGCAAAATTCTTCCCAGGCATTATCTATTTGTAATTTCCAGGCTACTTTATTGTTTAATTTATATGGTATCAATCAGTGTTATCAACCCAAGTTGTTTTTTTAATGGGTGATGGAATGACTTCATTAGTCTGGTGTGCCCAGGTCAAGCTGGGATCCTGCTGTTCTGCCCATGGCCCTGGAGGAAAGGCCAGGCCTCCAGAGGTCTATGAGACTTCACAACTTAGAGGAGATTTTAGAGATTGTCTAGAACACCTCCCTCATTTTATAAACCACAGGATTAGAGAATAATAAAGCCAGAGCTAGAAGGCAACATCAACCACCAGGCCAATTCCCTCATTGTGCAGAGGAGGAAACCAATGCCAAGAGAGGTGAAGTAACTTGCCCAAGGTCACACAGTGGGTAGCAGAGTCAAGATCTGAACCCAGGTTTTCTGCCTCCAGATCCAATCTTTTATTAGATTTTATTTAGATCTCAGAGGACAATTCTTGAATATTCACCCTTCTGGGGCTGAGAATGAGCTCTTTGCTAAAGCAGATTTTTGATTCAATAGCAGATTTTTTTTAAAAAAGCAAACATATATGCAATGGACAGAGAAATCATGAAACGATAGCAAGATAGACCTATATGGGACCTTACAAAAAAGCTAGTTCAATCTCCTTATTTATTCTGGGTCCAGAGTCAGGAAAAGCTGAGTTCAAATCTGGCCTCAGATACTTATTGGCTGTATCACCCTGGGCAAGTCACCTAACAACTTCTATTTGATTCAGTTTCCTCAACTGTAAAATGAGATAACAGCATGTGTCTTAGAGGGTTGTTGTGAGGATCAAATGAGATAATTGTAAAGCACTTAAAGCAGAGTAGGAGCTTTATAACTGCTTATCTCCTTTCCCATCCCTTTTAAAGGTGAAAAAACTGAGTCCTAGGGACATTAAATCTCTTGCTCAAGTTAGTGCCGGGAGTAGGAGTAGAAACTGGGGGACGGGGGAGAAGCAGGGGTGGAGAATCAGCATTTATATAATACCTATGAAGTGCCAGACTCTATGCTAAGTACTTCATTATTTTAAAAGAAATATTATTATAAGAACCAGTCTATTAATCCTTGCTTCTTTATCTTGAAGAAATAATGAAAGCCATTCATATTTTTATAGCTTCCAGATTTACCACATCCTTTCCTTATAACCATTCTGGGAGGCACCTCCACTTTGAACATAAGGAAACAGTCTCAGAAGTAATAAGGGACTTGGCCAGGGTCACACAGCTAGCAAATATCTCAGATGGGATATGACTCCAGATCTACCTTCCTCCAAGTCCAAAGCTTCATCTATTCCATCAACACCTGGGCAGGACTTAGGATCAACTTAATGTAAATGAATTTGTTCTGTCATACTCAGGGCCTCATTAGGTTCTGGGGGCCTAAGTTGTGTTTACAGTGTCTGATTTAAACAAGAGAGGCTCCCAAAGGCTTATTAAAAAGCTCTTTAGGTTTTTTAAGCATCCAACAGCTCTCACAATGCAGCATGTTGATGAGTGAGATGTAACTGGAATCGAGTGCATTTTCTCTAATCACCAAAACTGACATTTATATAGCAGTTTAAATGTTTTTGTATTGAATTTGTATCTATTTTGCATTTACTTGTATACATGTTGCTCCCCCCTCAAAAATGTAGGTTTCTTGAGGGCAGGGATTGATTCTTTTTTTTTTGTATCTCTAATGTGTAGTACAATGCCTGGAACATATTATATGCTTAATAGATGTTTAATGAATTAAATAAAGGGCTTTATATGAATGAAAACATTCATTAAGGGCTTACAAATGTGTAAGGCACTGTACTAAGTGCTGGAGGTACAAATAGAACGTTGACATAGCTCCTACTTTCAAGGAGCGTATATCTGAATGGAAGAGATAACATCATGAGATGGATGATCCAGCCGAAGGGTAAATGGAAAGGCCCAGTGGTTTTTAGACTAGAGTTTCAAGGAAGCATCCCTTCCAGTGATAAAACCAAATCTATTTCTGATGCCGAACCATTTGAGGGTGCCTAGCTCCCTGGTAGTGAGAACTTTCTTTCTTGGATCTGCATTAGCTGTGGGTAGTGAGGAAGTAAGGGATTTAGCATCTGCAGAGACCATTGCTTGGTAGTAGTTCCTTAGGAGTTACCTCATTTGAGCCTCGTAATAGGAAACCTGTGAGGAAACTATTGATTGGTATGGGGAATTACTGGTGAAGGCAACTCCATCTATCAGGATAGATTGTCATCTGATCTGCAGTTTATAGTTTAACAGAGTGTTATAGTTATTATCATACCCATTTTACAAATGAGAAAATTGAGACTCAAAACAATTAAGTATCTCTTCCAATATCATATAGTAAGTTTCCAAGGTATGACTGGGACTCAGGTCTCACTGATTCCTTTAGGCACTAGACAACATTGATTCTCAATTCTCTGCCTTTGGAATGAAATATTAAGGGGTTCTTATTCACTCTTGGCAGCACACATCCCTACCCCAAGAGTTGTTTACCATGAAATTTCAATAAGAGCATAAACAATCAAACTTCTAGTTTCCCTGAATAGCTTCTTGTGTTGCCCTCTCCCTCCTTAAAGGGCCCTTTGTTAGAGCTGCTCACTGGAGTGGGGGCTCCTTGCTTCCCAACTCCTTGGCTTTTGGCCTGGCATGCCTGTGTTGGACCACCATTGGTGGAATTGATTCCATGTGCGCTCCCAGCAGCAGGTGTCTGCTTTGCCTGTACAGAGCAGCTTAGACAGAGAAACTCCAGGGCTCTGTCTCCATAGCTACTTAATGAGCTGAGGCAAAAGATGCTCGTTCTTGTGTCTGTATCATCGGTGGTTACATTATTGTATTACATGCTGATTAAACCTGAACACAAAGCTGTGATCAGCTCTCATTAGAGACATGGAAACTATTATTTCATAAAGGTGCTATTAAAAAAAGAATCCCATGTCCCCAGGGACCCAAGGAAATATGTTCCGTATTGCAAAAGTTAAATTTCAAAGTATAGAAAATGAGCTTCAAATATACAATCAATCAATCAGTGGCATAGTAGATAGAACTTAGAGACAGGAAAACCAGAACACTAATCCTGTTTTAGGATTAGTTTACTAAGCTGCATGACCCTGGGCAAGTCACCTAAACTCTGTGTCTCTGCTTACACATCTGTAAAATGATGTAGTTGGATTATATTCTAAGTTCCCTTTCAGTTCTAAATCTATGATTTTATGTCATATATTAAGCATCTACCATGACCTTGCTTTCATGGAGTACACACACACACACACACACACACACACACACACACACACACACACACACGCACACACACACACACACACACACACAGCATTCTCCTGTTCCTTGTTAAGCTACCAACCTTTTTGTTGATTAGAAATGGTTCTGTGGCTCATTAATTGCACCTTCTGTCTTAGTACTCTGTTCTCTAAGCCCAGAGCTCCCTGCTCAGGGGCCAAGATAATGAGTCTAGATGGACACTTCCTTTTACAGCCCAACAGATGTGAACATCTGTCATCTAATAGGCCAGTATCCTCTTTCTGGCACATCTAGGGGTGGTGTGGAGAGTTACCCCTCCTTTTTTTTTGGCATTCTTTCCATCCATAAACATCAAGGGGTTTTGGTAATTAATGGAGAGGATGGAACAAAACTTATCTCTATTCCCAAACTGACTGAAATGTATTTCTTTGGACTGGAATTGAGGAGTGATGAACTGGAACCTTGAATCTTATTCATGCTGAACTGATTACATTGGAGGGCCAGGGTCCTCACCATTCCTTGGATAAAATGTAGGCAGTTTGCTTCAGAATGAATCTTTGTAATTTTAAACTTTACAAGAGAATCAAACTCAACCTTTCCATCAGAACTGCCCAGAAGTGGAATGGGTGGCTTCCTGAAGTAATAATAGATTCCCACTCAATGGGGTCTTAAAATGTTAGCTCCATAATCACTTGTCAGGAATGTTGTATAGGGAACTCTGGTGGGATAAGGATTGTGATAGATGGATGGCCTTTGGGGTCCCTTGCCTCTGTGATTATATTCTCTGATCCTGGACTTAGAATCTGGCACCACGTTACAGGAAGGACACTGGCAGCTGAAGCATAAAGCAAGGAGAGTAACCTGGGTGGTGAGGAAATGAGATCATTGGATCTTAGATTTAGATTTAGTTAAAGATAAGGGACCTTCAAGGTCATGGAGTACATGATATATAGAGATTACCTGAAGGAACTAGAAATGGCAAGTTGGGAGAAGAATGACTCAGAGGAGACATGATTTCTGCCTCCAACTATGTGAAAGACTGTCACATGGAGAAAAGATTAGACTTTTCCTGCTTGGCCCTAGAAAGTAGAATCTATAGCAATTGGTAGAATTTGTAAAGAGGCAAATTTAGACTCGATATGTGGCCACGCTTTTTAATAAGGAGAGCTGTCCTCAAGTAGAATGGGCTATTTCCAGATGTGTAGACTCCCTTTTTGGGGGGTTTCAAACAGAAGCTAGATTGTCACTTTTGGGGCATGCTACAGTGGAGATTTGATTCCTGTTTGGGTTGACCTAGATGGCCACTGAAGTCTCTTCCAACTCTAGCACTTCATGATTCTATGGGGATAATCTCTTTCTTC
Source organism: Pseudochirops corinnae (assembly GCA_028646515.1). Lineage (NCBI taxonomy): Eukaryota > Metazoa > Chordata > Mammalia > Diprotodontia > Pseudocheiridae > Pseudochirops > Pseudochirops corinnae. Next base: position 171,871,840 of record CM053591.1, read on the forward strand.
TTCTTCTTCTTCTTCTTCTTCTTCTTCTTCTTCTTCTTCTTCTTCTTCTTCTTTCCTCCTCCTCCTCTTCCTCCTTCTCCTTCTTCCTTTCTTCTTCTTCTTCTTCTTCTTCTTCTTCTTCTTCTTCTTCTCCTTCTCCTTCTCCTTCTCCTTCTCCTCCTCCTCCTTTTCCTCCTTCTCCTCCTCCTCCTTTTCCTCCTTCTCCTCCTCCTCCTCCTCCTCCTCCTCCTCCTCCTCCTCCTCCTCCTCCTTATTCTCCTCCTCCTTATTCTCCTCCTCCTTCTTCTTTGGACAGAGAAATTAAGTGACTCACTGGGGGCTTTGCAGATATAAATAAGTATCTGGGTGAGATTTGAACTGAAATTCTCCGAATTCCAAGTCCAATTTTCTATCCACAATTCAGTTGTTCAGTTATATCCTACTCTTCTGACCCCATTTGGGGTTTTATAGGCAAAGGGATTGGAGCGGTTTGCTGTTTGCTTCTCCAGCTCACTTTGATATACAATAATTTAAGTTAACTGAAGGTGGTTAGGTCATGCTGTAGAGAATCAGTTGAAGAAGTTGAGGACACTTGGCCTGGAGACGAGAGGATATTGAAGTTGTCTCCAGGTATTTCTGAGACTATCATATGGAAGAAGGATTAGTCAGTATGGTAGAGAGGGAAAAGCTCTGCAATCAGAAGCCTCAAATTTCAATCCCAGTTCTGCCACTTAGTACCTGTTTGGTCTGAGTAAAATCACTTCAACTCTTCAATTTTCCCATCTGCAAAATGAGGGGCCTGGATTAGATGACCTCTAAAGTCCCCCTTTTGGCTATAAATAGGATCCTATGATTCTACTGACCACAGGAAACAGAACTATTAACAGTGAATGAAAGATGTAGAAAGGCAAATTCGGGCTCTGCAAAAAGAAAAACTTTGTAATAATTTGAGCTGCCCAAAGTGCTTTTCATGAATAAATGAAAAGTGCTGTGGCCCACTTTGGGAAGTTGTGAGCTCCCCATCATTGGAGGTCTTCAATCAGAGCCTGGATGGGAACTAAACAGTTTTATTGTAAAGGAGTTTTTTTTTTTTGTTGTTCAGATAAGGAATCAACCAGAAGGGACCAGGTGACCTAAGAGTTTCCTTCTGCCTGAGATGCTATGATTTTGTAATCTTTATGGCAACTTCCAGTTCTACCAATCTATGCTTTTGTCACAGAGAGGTTGTTGCCTGTGAGGAAGTGGCAGGAGAAGGGAGAATTGTATAGAAAAAGGGATATTGGATGTAGGATTGGAGCTCCTAGGTTCAAATCTTGATTCTGTGTTTTACTACTTGAGAGACCTTTGGGTCTTTTTGGCCTCCCCTTTCTTCATCTGAATCATGAAAAAGTCAAACTAGAGGACTGCTCAGGTCCCTTTCACTTTTAACTTCTATGATTCCCTAAAAGTGTGAGATTTGCCAGATACAAAGCTCTCTTATGCCATTGCACTTCTTTCTTCTTATTTGAAGGATATGCTACTCCTAGTATAAAACTTTCTTCTGGTCCCAGCATGGTAGAGATGGAAAGGTCTGGACAGGTTAGGCATAAATTAATCAATCAGCAAGCATTTACGAAGCATTTACTATGTGCCAGGGATCCCATCTCATGCTCTTGACTTCTCCAGAAGGGGAGCTCCTCTTATACATGCCCACACCTCAGCTAGACTTGCCTTTCCAAGACTGACAGAACCAAAAGCCAATTTTGCAGCTAGATGATGCAGTGGATAGAGTGCTGGACCTGCAGTCAGGAAGATCTAAATTCAAATTCATCTCGGACAATTGCTAGCTATATGACCCTGGGCAAGTCACTTAACCTCTGACTGCCTGAATTTCTTATTTTATAAAATGGGGATAAGATAGCACCCACCTCTCGAGGTTGTTTTGAGGATAAAACAAGACAATATTTGTAAGTGTTAGCTCTTCTTGTTTTCACTTCTGCTCTCATTTCCCTTTTATTTAAGGGGGTTTATTACCAGGCAAAGCCCTGAGAGTTTCTTTGCCTAGATCAGAGTCTGTTTATAACATGTAAACATTGGATTGAATGATGTCGAAGGTCCTTTAATAGTCTCCAGATTTCTGAGCTCTTTTTCCTCTGAGTTCCCACCTATTGTTGCTTCTTTGTCTTCAGGATGCATGCTCTTCATGAATCATGGAACTCAGTAACTGTAGCCGAATAAACAATTCTAAGGACCATGGTCAGCTCCTATTTATTCATATTTTTAGTGGGTTTCTACAGACTCTTTAGTCACAGCCATGCCCCACCATGCAACCCCAACTTCCTTCATTTTGTTTATTATTTTTATTTCAAAGCTAATTATTTTCACTGGGGGAAAAAAAAGAAAAACTGGCCCCAAATGCATGATGTCTATCTGCTCTTTCCTTTTCTGCTGATGTGAAGTTATTTTAAGAGAACAAAGGTGGTGGCTGCTATTTATAAAATCAGAATTCTCTGGTAGGTCCTGGGCACATCAATCTTCATTTGCCCTGGAAAGTGGTGTTTCCTACCAGCCTGTCTGATTGCTTTCACTTGCTGTCACTCCCTTCCCCCCCGCCTCCAATTCATTATGGTGTACAGCTTGACTTTGCATTCTATTTCTGTTTTTGCTTCATTGAGTTGTAACATGAATATAATGCTACCATTGAAGTCAGGAAGGTCTGAGTTTGAATCCTGCTTCAGAAACTTACTATATGTATGACCCTTTGTGAGTGACTTAATCTCTCAGGCCTCACTTCCTTTTCAGTGTAGGAATGATAACAATCTCACTTACTTCCCAGGATTATTGTGAAGGTCAAATGAGGTAAAAAGATGCAAAAAACTTCAAAAAAACCCCTGATATGCTATATAAATGAGAGCTGTTATTATTATAATTATTGTTTGAATTTACACAAATAAGCATGTATGCTAAGGGGTTTTAGAATTCTCCCCTCTTCACATTTGATGTTACACCAGTCTTTCCCATGCTACTTATTTGGTGAAAACAATATTATATTTTGAATTTGTCATGTGAGCTCAGATCTCACATTGTAGGAGGTTCTTTCCTCAATACAGATTTCAAATCATCTCTACATTAGCATCAAAGACCTAGTCAGTTGCTGAGGCACATAGAGGTGGATACAACTTGCCAGGACCATATATCTAGCAAGGCTAGGAAGGTAGATTTGAATTCGAGTTTTCCTAATTCTAAGACCATCATGATGCTATGATTTAAACTTTTGTTTTTCCAAACAAAACAAAACAAAACAAAAAACAACATTAGAGGCAGAAGGGATAGAAAGTGAAGAAGAAAAGTGAGTATGTGAGGGATGGAATGGATTGGTAGGGCCAACACTAATCTCACTTAAGTGTTTTTTTATGAATTGGGTCTTTTGAGATGAGAATTTTATTATTAGAAGAAAAATGAACCCACTTCCCTTATGTTCTTGGTAATAGAAATGTTCTACTTTATAAAATCTTAAGCTTATTATTTTTAGCTCAGTAACACATGAAACATTCACTGCTATAATCGCTGTAATTGAAGCATTGGAGATATGGAAAATTGCCATCCATTACCACAAATGATAATGGCTGTATGTTTTAACCTTGATGAATGGAACCAAAATTATGCCACATTACTATCAACAGACATCTGTAGAGGGGTCACATGTGTATATATACACTACAGGCACACCATTAGGTGCTTGACTAAGTGCATTTGAAAATTCACCAAGTGACCCACAAAAGATATAAGTGGTTATGCTCCAGAGCATGGTACAAGTCAGTGATTTGGAACGCAGAACCCATTTTCTCACTGAAACAACAATACAAATGGTATCCAGGTTCCCCGGTTAACCTCCAAATTCTTACTTAACCTACAATGTAGGTGAACTATATCACTAACTAATAAAAGGTAAATAGAACTGGGCCTTAGTTTTTTTTCCATCCTGGCTTAGATATTAACTGTAAGGAGAAGAAAAGATGAGTGTAATACACTAATTTTAAGAGATCAGGGACCATTGACACAAAAGTTATTCTTAATCATAAATGCCTACTTCATGGCATTATACTTTAAAACATTTCCAGATTAAATAGTTACTAGATTTTGGGTACCTTGAGGGAAGGACCTGCATCAATTTTCACCTAGTGAAAATATAAGTACAAATTCCTAGTGACTGGGACCCTCTCTGGAATATAGTTAGGTATTCAGTATATGCTTGCTGAATTGGATGATGGTTATATTGCAGTGATCATGAGGGATCTAAAAATGTGGACATGGCGCTATCATGGCACATTATTGATTCCAGTTTTAGGTTATCCATTCCAAGGACAGCTAGGTGGCACAGTGGATAGAGTGCTGGGTCTGAAGTCAGGAAAACTCATTTTTCTGAGTTCAAATCCAACCTTAAATACTTACTAGCTGTTAGATTCTGGGCAAGTCACTTAATTCTGTTTGTCTCAGTTTCCTCATCTGTAAAATAAACTGGGGAAGGAAATGGCAAACTGCTTCAGTATCTTTGCCAAGAAAAACCCAAATGGAGTCATGAAGAGTCAGGCGCCACTGAACAACAATAAGGTTATCCATTCCTACTTCCTCCAGCTATTGGAGAAAAAGCTTCCACCCTTGAATCCCTTCATCCTATTTATTTTGATGTTCACATACTTCCAATCCTCAGTCTTGGGTCCCCCCCAATCTACCATTTCCATTCCTCTTTCTTTCAGCTGATGATCATAGTTGGAGACATTTGGACAGCCCTACCGAGTAGGATCATTACAAATTGAAGTTATCCCATCTCCACTGAGCTCTCACTGTTTGTTTCTTTCCTTCCTTCTCCTGTAGTAGCTCTTCTAAACCTTCTCCTCAAGCCCCCAATTTCACAGCACTATCCCTCACTCAACAGATGATGAGGATGATGATGAAGATGATGATGATGGTGATGATGATGATGATGGTGATGATGATGATGATGATGGTGATGATGACAGCTAGCATTTATATAGCACTTCAAGCTTGGCAAAGTGCTCTACATTGACCTTCATTTTCACAATAACCTTTCTGTGTAGGTGTTATCATCACTCCCATTTTACAGGCAAAGAACTGTCTGAGATGCAAACTCAAATCTTTTTCCCTCCAAGTTCCAGTATTTCATTCATTGCATCACCTTGCTGCCCCCTCATCTTTTATTTTACTGAGAAAATCAAGGTATGAATTAATTCATATCTCTCTTTTTTCAACATCATTAGCCATCCTATTCATCTTTACTCAAGTGTTTGAAGAAAAGGCTCTTTTTAGGTCAATGCTAACCCATGATTCGATCATGAATCTCCTTTCAGAATTTGTCCTTCTATTCATTTCCCTCTCAGTCTCTCTCAGTCTAAAGGCATTTTCTCTGGAACCTGCAAACATTTTTAAGACTTCCCCATATTAAAAACCTTTCTCTAAGGGCAGCTAGGTAGTGCAGTGAATAGAGCACCGGCCCTGGGGTCAGGACGACCTGAGTTCAAATCCGGCCTCAGATACTTGACACCCTTACTAGCTGTGTAACTTTGGGCAAGTCACTTAACCTCAATTGCCCTCCAAAAAGCAAAAACAAAACAAAAATCCCTCCAACCTTTCTCTTGGTGCTGTAATCCCCTCAAATTGCCACTCTGGATCCCTTTATCCTGCCTCTGCCAAATTGCTTTTGCCATCTATACCTAGACACAGCTCAGTGGCACTGTGCAGAGAGCTCAGGACTTGGAGCAGGAAGACTTGAACCTGATTCTTGCCTCAGACATTTACTACCAATGTGGTCTGGGAAAATCCCTTAACCTCTAACAGTCACATATATGTATTATTATAATCATTATTACTAGTTTCATTACTATTATTACTGCCTGGGTAGACCTTGGACAAGTCACTTAACCTTTGTCAGTCTCAGTCTCCGATCTGTGAAATTGGGATAAAGATAACATCTATCTCATGGGGATGTTGTAAAGATCAAATGAGAGAAGATACACAAAGCACTTTGTAAACCTTAAAGTATCATTAATAGAATAATTCTTAATGCTCTACAGAAATGTGAGCTAGAAATATTGATTGAGCAATATCAGCTCTAAAGTCGAGCATCATTATTTCCTCACTGCCCTCTCTCTTCTGATTCCTCTGAAGTCTCGCATCTAGTTCTACCATCTACTGAAAATGCTCTCTCTCAAAAGGTTGTTGATAATGTTTTAACTGCTAGTGATGATGTATTTTCTTAGCCCTTATGCTTCTTGATCTCCCCGTAGCTTTTGATGTTGTGAACCATGCCCTTCTCCTGGATACTTTCTGCACCCAAGGCTTCAATAATGCTGCTCTCTCCTGACTTCCTTCAGACCTTCCTGATTGTTCCTTCTCAAGTCCCTGTTAATGATTCATCCTCAGCCTCCTGTCCTCTAATTGGAGCCCTCCCACCAAGGCACTTCATTTTCACAAAAGAGACCCAGAGAGGATAAGTAATTGGCCTGAGGTCATGCAGGTTGTGAGCGGCAGAGCCAGAAATGGAACTTTGATGCCAAATCCAGTGCACCCTGACTCCAAGCACCTAACATGTGCCAGGTTGTGGGAATATAACAAAACATTCTCTGTCTTCAAGGAGCTTATATTCTACTAGGAGAAAATTTGTATTCAGAAAAGTATAAGCAAAATACATTTGTGTGTATCTATCTATCTATCTATCTATCTATCTATCTATCTATCTATCTAGTGTTAATCCTCAATTTTCATGGCGGTAACATTCTTAGAAGATGGCATGAAAGTAAAAACAACAAATGTTGATGTATTGTACCTACAGGAAACAGGGGTTAGGTTCCTGCAACCACCCAAAACTGTAATCTTTCACCAGAGAGTGCTGAAAATACACTTTTCTGCATATAATTCTTGGTAACAAAATATTAATTATGATAATTTGTACATTTCCTAACACAGTAACCATGAAATAACCCATAAAATTCAGTACAAAAATAAAATTGGTAACATGCCAAATGTATTTTCTCACTAGCAATTCCCTAGAACTCTGACCTTTTTTCTAATATCTGAATAAAACACTGATTTCTGACAATATTCACTTTTCATGACACACGAAATCTACAATATCATAAATACTATACTGCAAATGCAATTCTTAAAACTATAACATTTTAAATGCCTGAATCTCTTCTTACACTGTGTCATATAGGGTGTGAGGGTATTGTACAGTGTGCTATACTGCTGTAAACCTCTCTACCTTGCCCACCCTCTGATGGAGAGGTTGCTGGGATTTTAGTTGCTACTATCAGCAAACTCCAAGAACAGCAAGGTCTTGAAATCACCTCTGACTCTCTGTCTTTCACAGATGGTGGATGGTTCTGAGGATAATGAAGGATGTACCAGTTTGAAATTACCCATCAGCAATGTCTGCTTTGTGCCTCGTCTGAGATCCTTAACGGTCTCAGGGTACAGGAGAATAGCAGAGGCAAGTGGACATTTAACCTCGAGGCTGCCATTGTCAATGGAATCGGCAGCCTCAATGTCTCTATCTAGTTGATTGATAAGGCCCTAGTGGCTACAGACATTTTGTCAGAAAGTTTGTTTGTCTAACACCTTTATTTTCTCACTATGTCAAATCACTGACTTTGCACACTTGAGCTTAGAGCCCCAAGGACTTGCGCTGTGCTTTGTGGGCCTAATTGCAACATAAAACCTTGAGTTTTAAAGGCAAACAATGAAAATATGCAATGAATGCATGGGGGGCTCTTTACAATGGTGGGGTGAACAAGACCAGTGAAGCACCTAGTAGGACAGCAGTTGCTCTGCAAAGCATTGTGCTTCTCATTTCTTTTTTTTTTTTTGCTATTGCACATAGGCCTGAATGTGTGTGGTTACCAGTATGAAAGTGAAGATGAAGTTACTAATAAAATCACCTGAATGCTTAAAGTCATGAAAGTTAGCCAGAGGAATATTGAATATTGACTGTATCAAAATAATACATATATGTAATTTATATATGACATTTATATAATATGATATGTCAGATATAAAGACAAATATGACACAGAGTATGGGGTGAATTAGAAAAGGAAACATTTGAGGAGGGAAAGAACACTTTCATTTGGGGGAAAGATTATAGATTTTCTGGAGAAAGTGGTACCTGACCTGAGCCCTGAAGGAAGACCAGGGGTTTCTGAAAGTCAGAGATGGAGGGCATTCTAGGCACGGGAGCAGCATGTATGAGTACACACAGGAACCAGGTGGCAGGTTCATTTACCTATCTGGCTGTATGTTGGGTGCAGAAAAGAGAATACAAGTTCCCTGAGGGCAGGCACTTCCCTTCACTTTTGGCTTCATATCCCTCTCCCACCCCTTTAGCACAGTGCTGTCCATGTAATAGTGCTTCATAAATTCTTGTTGCATTGAGTTTTTAGTTTGAGGAGCAGCTAGTGGTTGGAATGTAGTGTATGACACAGATGGAAGGTGATGGCTATTTCCTATTTCTCACCATCCTCATTATTCTTATAGGTTGGGGGATCAAAGAGTCATAATTTTATATCTGGAAGAGTTCTTAGAGATATTTAAGTTCAACCTTCCTATTTTATAAGTGAGAAAACTGAGGCACAGAGATATTAAGAATGCTAAGTAACTTGTCCAGAAGTATTGGAGGCAGGATTTGAATCTAGCTCTTTCTGACTCACTCCAAATCCAATGCTCTATCTACCATAACATGGGGGTCAGCAGTGAAATGGTTTCAGATGATGAGGACAGCCTTACTGAAGTTAAAGGTATGTGTTTCAGAGCTAGGTAAGGCCAGATGATAGAGGGCCTTGTATGGCAGCTGACCTTGTATTCAAAGGATTTTGAAATCCTTTTGAAGTCCAGGAGATCTGGGTTCAGATTTGGTTTTTGATCCTGACCAGTTGTATAATCCTGGCCAAATTAATTATCCTCCCTGGATCTCAGTTTTTGTCCCAGCAAAATGGGGTGTGAGAATTGTAGGAATTGAGTGAACCACACTGAGTCTACCTTGTGACTCAATTCTGGATTGAGTTCATTTCTCTTTCTATTCCATTGTGAGTATAATCTAATTTATGTATTGTGAGAAAACTTTATCCAATTGTGGGAATTGTGAGAAAACTTTATTTCATTGTTTTAACCTAGCCCTGTGTGTCTATGAAGGTGGACCACCTCTACCTGTTGCAGATCCAAAGACTGATTCAAGGAGTTTCTCAGGATTATGTATCTCAAGCAACCCATAAGTTTTATCTAAAAACTGACCCTGTACTGGTCAATAAGTTACTGTATCCTTGTTCCTGGGGGGGAATCTTTAGGGAGAGTGGGACACTTATTCTGATTTCAGGGAATTGCCCCTGTTCACTCTCCCCTTCCCAACTTGGAAATTCCCTAACCATTCTTCTAATTAGAAATCAGACCATCTGGGATGGCTAGGTAGTACAGAGAATAGAGAGAGCACCGACCCTGGAGTCAGGAGGACCTGAGTTCAAATCTGGCTTCAGACACTTACCACTTACTAGACATATGACTTCGGGCAAGTCACTTAACCACAATTGTCCTGCCTTCCCCACTCCAAAAAGCAAAAAAAAAAAAAAAAAAAAGTCAGACCCTCTAATTGGGTATCCTAGGTTATATCGTGTTGTTTTATTTTAATGCATAAAAATTGGTCTCCCCATGTATTCAGGGTCCAGTGCCAATCTGAGTGCAATTGGCATTCCTTGCTTAATAAATCAATATGTTTGGAAACTTAAACCTTTGTTCCCCCAGTTATTTCAGATTTCAAACATCATGGAAGGAGTATGTATGGGGTAGGGGATACCTTGTAAGTTCCTACTTTGAATAGCTATTGTGACGCTCTAAGGAAATAGAATATGTAATATTCTTTGTAAACTCCAAAACATGCTATAAATGTCAGCTGTTAATATTATTCTCCCCCTGCCTCCAACTTTATAGACCAATGAAGTTAATTGAGTTAATTTGTCTAAGTTCACACAGGAAGACACTGGTAGAACCAAGATGTGAACCAAGGTTGTCTGACTTGAGAGGCCCCATGATACAGCAAAAAAAAAAAAAAAAAAAGCTGGGTTTGAATTTGGAGGATTTGAGTACAAATCCTAGCTTTTTTATTTGTCACCTTTGTGACCTTGAGAAAGTCACTTCATTTTGATGGGACTCAGTTTCCTGATCTGTAAAATAAAGAGGTTATACTAGAGGGCCTTGAAGTTTCTTTCCAACTCTAAAGCTATGATCTTGTGCTTTTCCCAGTAGGCCATTGCTTGATGTGGGCTGTTTAGGGAGAATTTCCTTTCCTAGGGGCACCCCCTCAATGCCTTTCATATTTTCTGCATTTGCTGAAGAATTAGGAAAAATAGCAACACTCCAAAGCATTGCTTCTTGGGAGCAATGTTAGTTCAGTTGGTTCAGTTGTAGCTTATTGATGAACTCTTTCAAAGGCTTGACTTCAACTTTCTCTCCCTTTATTTTGGAAATACCTTTTGGTAAAGCTTTAAAGGTCATGGGGAATGCCTAGAAGACTTTTACTTAAATAATCACTTGTAAAAAATCCCTTCTAAACTCTACTGTCAGCAAATAAGTGTTGGCAAGGAGGATGGATGTTCCACCTTCCAGGAGTCCATTAATAGAGTTTCTGTGACATTAAGTAATGAATGCATGGTGAGCAAAGTCACAGTTCCATTCCACATCAAACACTTCTCTTGCCTCATGTATGATAAATGAAGCACATGACTTGCTTGGGGCAGGATGTTTTATTAAAATGTTTTTCTTTGTTCTTTTGTGCAGGTTGTCCATAGTGTCTTAGGGGGCTTGTCTGCTTGACATCTCTCTTTTTGGGGATTCTACACATAATTAGAATAGAGATTCCTTGAATACTACATTAATTCCCTTCTAATCTTTTCTTTGATTAAATTCAGTTCATAGGATTCATAGGATCATGCATTTAGATCTGAAATAAAATTTAGAGGCTCCCTAATTTTCTAGATAGGGAATTGAGGCCTAGAGAGATTAATTGCCCAGGTCAATATAGGCAGTAACAGAGACACAATTTGAATCCAGGTACTCTGACTCCACATTTTTATGATTGTATATCTAATGGGGTAATCAGGGGAAACTCCCTGATATTTTCTGACTGGAACATACTCTATATTTCTTTATACTTTGTTGTTTTTCAGTTGTTTCAATCATACCAGACTCTTTGTGATCCCATTTGGGGTTTTCTTGGCAAAGGTACTAGAGGGTCTGCCATTTCCTTCTCCAGCTCATTTTACAGATGAGGAAACTGAGGCAAATAGGATTAAGTAACTTGCTCAGGATCATATAGTTAGTAAGTTTCTGAGGTCAAATTTGAATTCAGGTCTTCCTGACTCCAGGCTTGGAGCTTTATACATTGTGTCACCTAGCTACCCACATCACCACATAGTTGTCCATATACACTTATGAATATACATATTCCACTACTCCCCAACCGTGGAGAGAATGTAGGATCTTTGGGGGCAAGGACTTTTTCATTCTATCTACAAACATATTTAGCTTCCCCTCTCTTTCTTCCCCCACTGCTCTTCTGATTTTATTGGTATAGGGAAACTCCTGGGGAAGGAAACTCTCTCTTTCAATGCAGATCAGCACCTGTCTTCGGATTCCCAGTACATAGCAAATTACCTTCCACTTAGAAAGCCTTTAACACATTCTTATTGACTGATTATTCAGATACTCTCAGTAACATCTTAAAAATTAAAACTTAGATTTTGAACAACTATTTTGTTTAAAGATGTGTTTTAAGTAAGCATAAGAATTGAATTCCAAGATATCACCAGGTATCTTTCTTCCCCAGCAGATATCTGTTTCCATGGTGAGTCTTTTCCTTTGTCTTTTTTTCCCCCTCTTTGTGGATTCAAAGAGAGAGACCCTTGGTGAAAGTCCATTGATTGGACTTCAGTGTTGACTTTGTACTCCATTCTCTAGCTTTACTCAGTCCAAATGCCAGAGGCACTTCTCACTGAGGACTTCTAGTTCCTATGTTTTCTTGCTACCTGCTGCCAGAGAAGGAAATTGCTTTGAGTGAAAGAATCTTCTCTTGTGCTTTTAGGTTTCTTCTTTCCCCCTCACTAAGAAAAGACACAAAATGTCCCCTTTCTTGGGAAGTATAAAGCTCCCATGACTTTTTTTTAATAATTGAAGGTTTACTTCATCCCTCTCCTTTCCCTGGCTCCCCTGTCCTCCCTCCCATTTCATCTCCCCAACCTGCTTCTCATGCTTCATCTGATTTGTAACTTTCTAACTGACTCCTCATAATAATCCTCAATAGCTGCATTCTCTTGGCCACTCCAACCCCTTTCTCTTAACTTCAGACCTCTCCTTCACTTCCTTCTTGTCTTAGAGGATGAAATAACTTCATCTTCTTTCCAAGACTAATCTTCTGCTTGTGCCTTTGATTTCATCATCTCCAGGATCTTGTTCCGTTGATCATCCTCCATCTTTCTTACTTCTTCAACTTCTACATTTCCATATCCCCCTTTCCATCTAAGAACATGTCTAGGTTAACTTTCCCTTCCAATCCCCATTTTATTGGATTACTCCTGTAATTTCGTTGATATAGGGAATTCCTGGGAGAGGAGGCTCCCTCTATTAAAGTAGATCAACACCTGCTTTGCAATTTGGCATCTTAGAGGGTTACCTGGGACACTGAGTCACTAAACAACACAGCCAGAATGTGACAATGGTGGGATTGGAATCTGGGTCTTTCTGGATGGCTGGCTCCCATAAAGTAATTTTTGTCTCCTTCCACTTTGCTTTTCAGAATATTTTCCAAGAAGAGGAAATCTAGATGTCTAGGCCAACCTTAAGGGGTTGGTCCATCTGAGGCCCTTATGCTTTCTCTTAGCTCCAACAATCTATGAATCTCAGGAGAGGGGCAACATGATACACAGTGCATATATAGTACATATGTAGTACACATAGCATTACACTTGGATTCAGAAGACCTGGCTTGGAGTTCTAGCTCCTCTTTCCCCAGGTCTTGGGTGCTCTGACTTCCTTTCCTCCACTCTTCCTTCTCTCAGCTTCCCTGGTTTCCTTTATGACTTGTCTCAAATCTCATCTTCTTTCTGATTGATGCCCTGCCCCTGTCCAGCTACCAATGTCTTTCCTTACAGATTATCTTTAATCTAAACTGTATTTATCTTGTATATACCTAGTTATTTTCATCTCTCCCAATAGAATTTGGGTTCCTTGGAGGCAGGGACTGTTTTTGCCTTTCCATTCCCATGACAGCACAGTGCCATGCACATAGTAGGTACTTTATATGTGTTTTTTGACTGATTGAACACTCACTAGTGCTGTGACCATGGCAGGTCATTTAACCCTTTGGAGGTTTCTCATCTCTAAAATTAGGATAAAATAATACCCATTATCCATGTGAGCTATTATTATCATTGTTACTATTATCATTATCCTAAACATTTTGCCTCTAGGTCACCGACCATTATTGAATACCTAGCAGTAATGACTAAAAAATCCATTCCTGCCCAATAGCAAATGTTGGTTTAGACTGCAAGTTTCTAAAAGGTAGGGAATATGTCTTTTCTAGCTTTTTTATATTCTTGGCCCTTGGTACAATGGTCTCAATATATGGGCACTTAATAAATTTTTGTTCTATTGCATGGTATTAAGCCACAAAGGATAATTTGGATAGATGAGCATGGAGGTTGACAAGATCATGTCCAATAGATGAGTTTGACCAAAGCTTCAGTCTTGGTGGAAACAATGTCTAAAGGGAAACTGCTTCATCTTTTCAATACTCTGAAGACTTTTCTCAAAGCCAAAACATCAATATTCCAATCTGGGGAAGTTAGCATGGAGTGGGTCAGCTAGGCAGTGAGCATAATTTGAGTCAGGAAGACTTAGGTTTGCTTCACCCGACACCTGCTTGATGGGTAGGCAAGTCATTTAACATTCCAGTGGAATAGGCAATTCTCAATGACTACAAGTTACAGAGAAGGTGAAGTTGAAGACTGGTTTCTTTACCATGAGTTTCCTTCCTTGATTAGATCTGGACCCAAAAAAGTACTGAGAGAGAAATGGAGGGCTTTGTCGTTTATGACTGCTAACATTTACCCAAGTACATCTAGGTAAGTGATATTTATGTTCATACATAGACTCTTTCATCAGAAATGTTTTTGTTGGGGTTGGCAAGCTAAGAAAATAGAACATTGTTCATTGGAATTCATTGGAATATCATTCTGCTCTTGTGCTTCTCACCTTACATTGGATACTGTGGGTCTGGCCTGAATCCCAGAGGCATTTGTGAAATTCCCCAGTGATTTTTTGAAGAGCAGAGCTGATTTTGACTTTTGATGTTTGGAAGCCCAATTGGCACACTGCCTTGGTCAGTCCGATGGCAGATGATGGTGAAGAGGAGATGCCTGCAACCCCTGCCAGGTCTGCTGGAATTACTCATTACCTTGTTATGAAATTTGTATTTGTTCCTGGGCATGGGATTCTACTCAAGATAGGATCTTGGATTTCCCAATGGGTGGATAAGAAGAAGGCTCTTTGCCAGCTCTCACTCATTTCATTCAGTATTTTGAGGGCCTGACTTTATTTTGTTATATTCCCTTTGTTGGACACGATAATTCAAAGATACTTCCTATGGGGAACCATTCCTGATTACATAGTTGTATGGTACAGTAAGAAAAGCACTGGTTCTAAAGTCAGAAGACCTGGATTAAAATTCTGTCTCTGACACTTATGTGCATGAGTTTGGGGATGTTATTTAATTTCCCTTGTACTCAATTTCCTCATCTGGAAAATGAGGCAGGGAGTACTGGTTAGCCTCTGAGATCCTTCTCAGCTCTAGACACATGATCTCAGATTACTTGATTTCCTCAAGCCTCATTTCCTCTTTTGTAAAATGAGGAATTTGGACCAAATTGCTTCTGAGGTCCCTTCTAGCTCTGTATCTATGATCCTACAATTGGTTATTCCATTGTTAGGGGGATTTCCTTGACCTCTGTAGATCACAGAGGTGAAGGGAATTCACCTGGCACAGCAAAAGTTTCATGAGTTTATCATGCAGTGGCCAAACCCCTGGGGGTGAACTTTTCTGAACACAACTAGGCTGGCTCTTGGATGATTGGCATAGAGGCTCTCATAAGGCACATTCTTGAACTCTGGGTGGCCTAGTAGAACTTGCCTGAGTTTAAAGAGTCCTCTAGGGTGTGAAGTCTTCTGCCTTTCTCCCTACAGTGATGACACAGTGGGGTGGAAGTAGTAGCATGTTGTTTTAGCCAGGATAAATATAGCTTTTTTCCATAGAACCTCCAGATTCACTCATTTGAGGAATATTTATGTATGAGACACTGAGAACAATCATAGGATCACAGCTGGAAGGGACCTCAAAGGCCATCCATTTCAGCCCCTTCATTCTACAGATGAAGAAATTGAATTCCAGAGAGGTTTAGTATTTTGGGTCATAGATCTGGAGCTATACAGGACCTCAGAGGCCATCTGGATCCTCCCCCCTCACTTTACCAATGAAGAAACTATGACCCAAGGAAATCTAGTGATGACTAAGTCCACACAGTCAATAAGTATCTGAATCAGGATTTGAATCCAGGTCCTCTCCCAAGTAAAGTATTCTATCCATTACACTACACTGATTTCTGGAGAGTTTGGCAGAGGGGTCCAAATGTCTATTTTGTTTTGGTGTAAGTTAATTCACTTTGGTGGTTTTATGAGTGAAAAGTCCTGCCCATTCCCAGCTGGGAGTAACTGGGAGCTAAGCTTCCTGTCTTTTGTCCTGGCTGCCTGCCACTGGGGGAGGCCTTTGGGACACAGTGCCATTGTGCAGTGCTCTCAGTGATTCTGCAAGAAAGGATCTCATTAAAAACTAATAACCCTCTGTGGCAATTCTCTGTACCTGTGAATCTTGGATCACCATGATAGCAGAAGAATCAGGACTATAGGAGACATAGGTAACATTCAGTTCTATATGCTATTCACTGTACATAATATCTTATCTCCCACCTCCACACCTTTGCAAAGGCTGTCTCCTAGGCATAGGAATGCTCTTCCTACTTCTAAATCTTTCCCTTCCCACAAGGCTCAGCTCAGATGTAATTTCCTAGTGAAGCTCTTTCTGATTTTCTCCTGAAACACCTCCCCAGCCTCTCCAGATTGTTAGAGTTCTTTCCTTCTTAATATTATTATGTGTTCCCTTATCTGAGTAAATACCCTCAGATTGTGAGCTCAGTCAGGGAAGATGCTCATTTTTGTGCCTGTATCCCCATTGCAACATCATCATCATCATCATCATCATCATCATCATCATCACCACCATCATCATCACCATTGCCTTCATCATCATCATTATCATCATCATCACCATCATCATCATCACCATCACCATCATCATCACCTTCATCATCAACATCGCCTTCATCATCATCATTATCATCATAGCTGACATTTATATAACCCCTACAGTGTGCCAGACACTGTGCTAAGCACTTTACGAGTATCTCATTTGCTCGTTACCACAACCTGGGGTGGGAGATGCTCTCATCCCCATTTTACAGATGAGGAAACTGAACAAATTAAAGTTAAGCAATGTGCCTATGGTCACACTACTAGAAAATATCTGAAGCTGGATTTGAACTCAAGTCTTCCTGATGCCAGGTGGAGTGCTTTTCCCACTGTACTGCCTAGCTGCCTTATAGTAGGTGCATAATAAATTCCTGAACTGAATTGACTATTGGGGCAAAATGAGCTGCAATATGTCACCATGAAGATTGTATGCTAGGCATGTAATTGCTATTACCAGGAATATATCTGATCAGAAAAGGAGATGGGCTGACCCATGGCAAGAGGAAGGGATTCCAGACGAACAGGTCAAGAACTCAGGGATCCATCAAATATTAAAAGACCCAAAGACAGCTCTAGAATTTGCAGTATGGTGTTCTGGAAAAAGGGATAGAAATCTGAGTCAGAGGTCCTGGGTTTGACTACTAGTTCTTCTTCCTAGCTGTGTGACTTTGGGCAAATCACTTCAATATCTCTGCCTCAGTTTACTCATTTAAATAAGGGAATTGGATGAACATGACCTCTAAAGCTGCTTTGAGCTCTAAATCTAGGCTCTTATGGAGGAAACCCAGCAGAGTGGATGGCTCGTCGACTCTGAAGTCAGAGACCCTGGGTTCAAAATTCAACTATGATGTGAACTTCCTGGTTATTGTTGGTCAACTTATTTATTTAACTTCTTTGGGCCTCAGTCTCCTCACCTGTAAAATCAGGGCATTGGACTATATGGCTTCTGAGGACCTTTTCAACTTTGAATCTTTGATCCTGTGATTTTTGTGGAAAATAAAATGGCAAATCTGATAGAAGATTAGTCTTGGAGTTGAGAAACATCTAAAGCAGTGGTTCTTAACCTCCTAATGACATGACCCTTTAGTACTTGTATGTGGGCACACCCGCCTGGAGATGGATAGAGGAGCGGTGTCTCAGTTCCTAAGACCATCGGAAATATGTGTTTTCCAATGGTCTTAGGTGACCCCTGTGAAAGGGTCATTCGACCCCCAAAGGGTTCATCACCCACAGGTTGAGGACCGCTGATCTAACACATTCTGGTTCTATTACCCTGAGAAATTCAAGTAACTGCGGTTAACAATGGACTAGGCAACTCTCTAAGATGGTGAATTACAGATGAATTTCTGATCTGAACAAGTGAAGGGAGTTTCCCTACTGGAGTTTCTTATACTGTTGTAATCAGATCTACCATCTATCCTGCTTTGATCTTCTGCTGGGCAGAAGGATTTATGGGAAGACATGGTTGAGAAGTCCCCAAGATGAAAAGACAGTATTACCACCTGCCCAAGTGGGGAGGATGGGCACATTGAATGCAAGCCCCTTGAGGGCAGGGACCCCATCCATTTTTGCTTTGTACCTTCCATACCTAGCACTGTGCTTAGTACTTGGGGAAGGTCCTTAATAAATGCTTGTCAAATTACATTGAAGAGAGTGAATTAAGGATTCATCAAAGTAAGAATAAAGCATTTCTTGAGATGAATTTATCATTACCTTAACTCTTCTTAGAGGAAATTCACTGGCACCTTTTCCATTAGACTGATTAACACGTTCTCTAATATAAGTTATAATATCATTACTTGAGATGAATTCTCAGGTGTTAATATTTTTTTCTTCCTAGGAATATCATTAGCATAAATTCCTATTCATCAAGAAGAATTTTTTTTGGAAGCTCCTATCTCTCCTCCTGTTTGAGATTTGGAGGTGTCAGAAATACAGTGCAGTTCAATTTGCATTTCTGTGGTTGGGCCTGGAGGGTATTACTGTGTCACTAGAAATTAGCCACAGGAAACCATTTATATTACTGTCTTTTAGCTGAGATTCTCGTCAGCACTCTCTGGAAGGGGGCCCATGTTTATGGGTGCACCTGAGGGTACAAGGCAAAGATATACCTTTTGATGGGGTCTCTCAAAACACTGGTTTAGTTCCTATTCTTTAGTTAAATGGGGCATGGCAATTTCCACATCTTGGGATTCTCATTTTCCCTTTTCTCCACACAAGCAAATCATGTTCTCGTGAAATTTGAGGTGTCTCAGGAGCTTTCTGCTTCTATCTTCTGCTGTATGAAATTCTCAGTCGGAGAATCCACTATGGGGTGAAACCTCCTGCTCAGGAAATATGAATTTGCCATTTTGAAGGTTGTAGAGTCACATGGTTAGTCTGAAGCTGATTGTGGGTCCAGAGTGATTGACCTTCCTGTCCTTTTCTGGAGAGCCCAATTCTTCTGAAGAGGAAACCCTAAACACTATTAGAAATTCTGCTGAATTTGTTCTGCATGATATCTTGCCTGCCACATTTCCTCTCTTTCTTATTTTTTTCTTCCCTTTAGAGAGCCCTTTAGAAAAGATGGCCAGTGAAAACTCAAGACAAGACCAACCAGCCTTCCCTACACTCTCAGCTGGTGTTCAGTTCTCTCCCAGTAACTCTAAATAAGTTTTCTCTTTCCCTTCATCAGCACTGAGTTCCCTTCTTGCTGTGCCCTCTCACTTCCAAAGGCAAGATAGGCAGTGTGGCGCAGTGGAAATAGTATTGATTCTTAAGTCAGAGAACCTAGTTTTAAATTACACTTCAGATGCTCACTAGTTGTGTGACTGTGGGGAAGTTACTTCACTTTCTTGGGTTTCTGTTTCCTCATTTGTAAAATGAGGATGATGGGATAGATATCCTCTGAAGTTCATTCCAGATTTTAGACTATGATATTATATTTGTGTGACCTTGGGGAAGTCATTTAACTTACACAAAATTCAGTTTTCTCATTTGTAGAAGGAGCAGCGGATTGGACTTGAGGGCCTCTGAGGTGTCTTTCAGGCCTATGTATTTCATTTCATTATTAAGTGCCTACTATGTACCAGACAATGTGCTAGGTAATGGGGATACAAAGGCAAAATGAAACAGTGCTTGTCCTCAAGAAGCTTATATTTGACTGGGTTAGATAATCCTCCATGTACTTTGAGGCATTAAAATATTTTGGGTACTTTCATGTATCTCATGCTTGCTTAACTGGGGACTGATAAATTTGTGCCCAGTCATTGACATGAATGGTTTACTTACACAAGAATTAAAATCCATCCTCAAAAATATATTCTTGGTTTCTCAAGGTTATCTTTTGCCTGGAATGGAATATTTAAGTATGTACTTGATGATCCTTTATAGAGTTAATTAGAAAGCTTAATATTCAAATCAGCTATAGATTCTTTCATCTTTGATCACCATTCTTTTCCTGATTGTGTTCCTGATATTGGCTTCATTTCTCCAGTTATTTCCAGTTGCTAGTGCAGTGTTTTACACTGGTGTGGGGGTGACTTTGACTTCATGAAGGTGGAGAGAACAAGCCCTACCAAACTGCAAAGATTTCAAATGGAGATGAACCATGTGGTCTAAGGACCAGTGTAGCAAAGTTGGAAGAGGTTAATCGCCAGGCTGGTGGCAAGAGGGTGAAGTGTTTCCAAACACAACCACTCACAAAGAGTTTCAAACAGACTAAGTTTTAGGAGCTCTGTTCTGGTAGATGTCATACATGACATGTCATGCATTTTAGAATATAGAAATATTGGTTTTTTTAAAGTTATTGTATAATTTTACATGAATTATATATTACTACTCTTCCTTTGTTTTGAAAATAATAACAACCTTGGGGCTTCTTTTAGTGTTGCCATTTAACTTTCACTTAGAATGATGGCATCAGAGGTGGAAAGGACCATGGAAGTAATCTAGGCCAAACACTTTACTTTACAAATAAGGAAACTGAGGCTCAGGTTAAGGTTTGGTTAAGGTTACAAAGCAATAAGTGGGCAGACCTAGGATTTGAACCCAAATTCTCTGATTCCAAATCTATTGCTCTTTCCACTCCACTACAGTATGATAGGGATATTCTTTATATGAACTTTATATGATTGTAATTCTTTATACAAGAATGTCCTTGGAGATATTTTGTGGTTTAGTGAACACAGGTCCCTTGACTCTAAATTCAATGTTCTTTCCAATACACCACACTTTCTTGTTCCTATTTCACTTAGACTTTTTCTAGGGGAAAATGGATTAATAACTGCCATGTGGACCTCAGGAATTTCCCCCAGGTACCTTCTGGGATCACCTCAGATCTTTAGGACTTAGGGAAAGTACAACCCAATCAGTTTTTGAATGAAAGCAAGAGAACATGATTTTATAGATTTCTATAATGAATGGCTGTAAAAAAAAACCTCAAAAACAAGCCACTTTAGTGACCAAGGCTTCGTACCACTGGTGGAACTGGAAAGTCAAGGAGGTTGTTTGTTTATGCTATCTGGGAAAAGGGAACTTCTCTGGGGGGCATCAACCCGATTGCTGGGGAAATGGAAGGCTTTAGATCTCAAATCAGGAAGAGTAATCAGTAAGGTTGAATATACTCATTTTGTTATCTAAGAATGACTGGAGAAAAGGGACTCTTTCCACAATCCTATTTGAATAACTCATACTTTATTCAGTAGAGTAGATAAAGGGCTACTTGGGAATCAGAAAGACCTAGGTTCAACCTCTGCCTTAGCTATGTGATCATAGGACCTCTCTGATCCTCCACTTCCCCATCTATAAAATGGGATAATCAAAGATTGTTAAGAAGCAATATGCTACTTCTCTGATCTGGGATGGATAATTTTTCTTGCATGGGTCTCATTTCCTTTATCTATAAAATAGGGGGTTAGACCAGATGGCCCTTGAGATCTCTTGCACCTTTAAATCTTTGGTCAAAGGAGAATAATATGTTTTCATTAATCATAATTATTTGATAATTAATATGACAATAATTAATAGTAGGATTTTTTGGGGCAAAATCACTTAAAGCACATCTGTTTTTTCCTTTCTTTATATCCCTGGTCTTTAGCACAGTGCTTGGCACATAGTAGGCATTTAATAAATGCTTGTTGACTGACCCTGGAAAGTTAGGAGGTTCAACTGAATAATCTTTCATGTCCCTTTTAACTCTCAACTTCCACATATGTAATGGTTTATAGTTACAAAGCCTTATACATCCTTTACCTCACTTGGACCTTATAACACCCCTGGGGCATACATATTGGAAATATTCTTATTCTCATTCATTAGAGGAGGAAACCGAGGTTCAGAGTGGCATTGACTTGACCAATGTCCCGCATCGCTAATGAGCGGCAGAATGTGGGACTTCTCCCTCCAAGCCAAGGATTCCTTCCATTATAGGATTCCTGCTTGCCAACAATTGTTCCTTTGCTATGCTACCTGCTATTTTTCCTTTTAATCTCCAAACTGTGAATTGAGTGTCTCTAGGTGATAAAATTGGAATGATGAAGAAAGACACAAGCAAACTCTGTCTCCCAGAGGGAGGTGTTCTCCAGAGCATCCATATATCTCAACAACTCTCTGTAATGTAATAGGAGCCAGGCAGGGCCATCAAAAGCAGGACCAGGATTCAGTGTCTATAGTAGATGGATTACCAGTTGACTGGATGGAATAAAAATATCAACAGACTTTAATGCCTTCTTCTTTATGACCATCATGTGTGATTACAGGAAGACTGGGAGATCGTAACTTCCCCTATATCCTAAGCTATCTTGCATCTATCCAAAAGAAATTTATATGAATAGGCTGATGCCTAAGATTCATTACTACACTACCTAATGAAACCCATGATCAATGATGCCCATTTAATAAAGATAATATATACTCAAGGAGCTGGCATCATTTTTATTCACATAGTCTTATTTTAATTGTGTCCTGAGTAAATGTTCTCTAATGAATTTTCTCACCACTTTCAAGCTGAGCCCAGTAACTGCATCAAGAGACTATTAACTTCCTGTCCAGGCATGGTGGGTTCAGAGATTGATGTGAAAGTATTTTCTCTTTTTATAGTCTTCAGTACACCAACCTGACCAATTCCCAGCATGCCTGGGTTACAAGGAAGGGCTTTCCCTGGCTTCTCTGACCCCTCCATGATGAGGGCTGCATATTTTCTCCAGGTAATCTCATCAAAGAAGCCAGGGATCTTTCTCTGGCTAGATGAATCTCAGAAATGGAAATAGTGTTTCCTCTTTCCTCTCCCCTTTTCCTTTCTATTTTTCTTTCTCTCTTTTGTTTTAAGGAACAGATGCTAGCATCTCTCCAAAGATTCCAAGCCTACTCCTTTCTAATCTCTGCAAAAAAAAAAAAAAAGTTATGCTAGTCTGGGCCAGAGGAAAAGCCGAAAGTTAAAGAGAGCTTTGGAATTTGGGGAAATAAATCTGCTGCCCAATTATTCATGGCAACCTGTGCCTCTAGTTAACTGAGTTCTTGCCAAACATTTGCAGGCTTCTACAGCCTTGATGGGAGCCTATGAGCTCAAGACAGGTGCTCCTTGGCCTCAGGCTCTGCCCCACAATTGATGGATTTTCTTGTGATCCTGAAATTATCTTCCCATGATGAGTGGCCAATGGGGGATACAAGAGTCCGTGGGTAACATGCTTTTGTACACTTCCCTGGGCATTCTGAACATTGCTGTCACTGTTTGTGATCCAAATCAAAATTTCTCATGTTCAGATCAATGAATCTTTTGAAAACCACGATGCACTTTTTACCTAGACAGATGCATGAAGATGGATGCCAATATACAGGCTCTATTTGCATGTGGGAGTAGCAGGTTCAGTTGTGAACAGAATATGATTTTAGGAGTGATGGAAAGAGTCCACAAGCTCCTCCGAAAATTTGGAAACATAGCAATTCAGAGCTAAAAGGGACCCCCAAAGAATCTAGTCTAACATTCTTATTTACTAATGAGGAAACTGAGGGCTGGCAACTTCCTCAAGGACACACATTTAGTAGTAAGGTGAAGAACTGTGATTCCTTTTTGTACCTTCCAAGGTTGCTGGATGTTTTACCATTATAATCTTCATTCCTTTTGTTTTAACATAAATCTCCCCCTTATTTGAATTCAGACGCTACAGAGAGGGAGTGCTTATTAATCATTTAAACTCTAGTGTGAATGAGTTTATCAGGTAATTTTTAAAGCAGATTCTGATAGATGGGAAGGGAGGGAGAGCATGAGAACACTGGACACCTGAAGATATAAGTTTGCATATGTCAGGGAGACATAATTAAAGGAGAAGAAGGACAATGAAAGGAGAAAAGGGAGGGTACTGAACACAGACTTCACCAATCACAACCTTGGGATTTTGTCAAGGGCTGGTCCTTTCACAGATGATGGGTACAAAGCAGAAAAGGACATTAGAAGAGGAAGCTAGTGGTCACTTCTTACAAGATGATTCACAAAGACATCAACAATCTGGGGAGCAAATACATCTACTTTACTGAGTCTTCATACAACTCTACTCCTTCTACTCCCAATCCAAGGGATAGAGATTGGCCCCCGGGCTCTGGCAAGTTCAGGATCCCCAGTCTTAGGTTGGTTGGAGCAGAGGGTATCAGATCTCCTGAAGGCAGCAAATCTACTTTGGATGGTGTGTTGGACTTGGAGGCCAGAAGATCTGCTTTCAGATTCTGCCTCAGACACTAACTGGGTGACTCTGGACAAGTCACTTAATCATACAACTTTGGTTTTCCCTTCTATAAAATGGGGATGCTTATAGCACCTACAGCACAGATTTGTTATGAGGGTCAAATTATATGATACATGGAAAGTACTTTGTAAGACTTAAAGGTCTAGAGAAATGTTAGTTATAATAGTTATCATGATAACAATTATTAATATACTTTAAGGTATGAGAGTTCAAATATTTATTTCTTATTTTTAGAGGTCTCTCCCAAAGTAGTGTTGTATATTGGAAAGCATTAATTGACAAATACTGTAGGGCAAGCCTTGATGTGTATGTGTTTATGGAAGGACAAATACAATAGTGGTCCAGAGTGAGAAGGCATGGATAAGTTGCAATCAATTCCTGTAGAAAAATTACCCACATTGAGGAGCTCCCAAATCTGGGCAGCTAGGTTGTACAGTGAACAGAGCACTGGGCCTAGAATTGGGAAGACCTGAGTTCAAATTCAACCTTAGCCACTAACTGTCTCCCTAGGTCAGTCACTTAACCCTATTTGTCTCAGTTTCCTTATCCATAAAATGAGTTAGAGAAGAAAATTGCAAATGTCTTTAGGAACTTTGTCAAGAAAATCCCAAAAAGGGTCACAAAAAATCAGACATGATTGAAATGACTGAACAACCACAAACCTTACTGGCCTGAAGATGTAGTATGCAGATATCATGGGCCACCATACCCCAGTATGGGCTCCCTTATTTTTGCAGAGTTCTATCAGAGCAAACTTCCTTATCCACATACTCTGGACATGTATGTCACTTTGGGAATTCTACAGGCAGAAAGCCTGGAGGGAAGAACAAAAGCTGATGAAACCTGTCTCTTCTTTACCACTCTAGACATTGGAGGCAAAGATGCATACCACTGGTACTCAAAGCCACAAAGAGGGCAGGGCAATATGGAAGTTAACTGCAAGAGTTCAATTTTAGAGGATGCTGACAGCATTTGTAGTCTTTCAGCTGTGCAGAAACAAAAGAGCTTAGCATCGAATTAGCACAAAAATGAGTTAAACCAGGAACCTACCAGATGGTGAGAGGGGATGAATTCATCACTCTTCCTTTTTCTAGTTCTCCCCTTTAGCAGCTTAGCCATTCGACCTCTCCTGATACCCCTAATGGGCGTATACTTAATACCATTTGCAATAGAGATTGGAAGACAAAAGCTAAGTATTCCCTCCTCAAGGAACTTACACTCTATAGGGGAAGACATCTTCTCTAAGATTTAGTTTTCTCACCTGTGAAATGGGGATAATTGATAGCACTTACTTTCTAGCGTTGTCACAGGATAAAATGAGAATATTTATGAAGTGCTTTGCAAACCTAAAGACTAGTTCTTTATTACTAGTATTGGGTGGGTATAGTTAGCCCTCATGCTCCTTTGACTAGGTTTCCATTAATTGACTGTCAGTGTCTTACTCCAATGACTTATCATAGGGTGAAGAGTTCCCCCGGGTCATTGAAAAAGACAACAGAAAAGCCTAAGCTCTGGCAAGTCTGATCAAGCAGCAAAGGCTTTCAGTAGACTCTAGTGGGCCACCCTTTCTATTGCCCCTAGGGTCAAATACAACCTCCTCTGCTCTTGAAAACCTTTCAAAATCTGCCTTTCACTTGAAGCTTTCCAGTCTCATTCCCACATTCTACATTTCTGCTACACTGGCCATCTTTCTCTTCCTTATACATGATACTCCATCTCCCATCTCCATACCTTTGCTTTGACTGTGTCCCATACCTGGAAGAAACTCCTTCTTCACCTCTGCCTCATATAATCCCTTGTTTTCAAAGACCCACTTTCTATATGGAATCTTTTCTGATTACTCCAGGTGCTGGTGCCTTCTCTCAGCCCCACCATTTTCTAAAAAAAAGTTTGAATGGTCTTTACATTTTATTAGTGTAGGGAGCTTCTGGTGAAGAATTTTTTCCTGCCAATGTATATCAGTGCTTTTCTTTCAATTTATAGTCTTAGAATAGTGCCTTGAACAGAAAGAGGGGAAGTGACTTCTCTGGGTTACTAGCCACAGGTTAAGACACTGCTGGCTCTTCAATATGACAAATGAGAAGAATATTATGAATTGCAATATTATGTCATATTCCCCCCTCTCCCCACCATGAGACATAATTATAAGCCAACTATCTCTTTATTTATTTTTAAATTGATTTGTTATTTATTTTTAGTTTACAAGATTCAGTTTCACAATCCCTTGAGTTTCAAATTTTCTCCGCCCTTCTCCCCCCCATGGCAGCATGCAATCAAGTATAGGATCTGCAAATACTTTCACATATCTCTTTACTTTGACACGTTTTTCAACAGTAGGATCCTTCATGACCTGGACCTCCTTGAATTAACAGACAATTTTGTTTCAGAGAGAGGGATATAGATCTAATTAATGAGAAATAGGAAATGTGTAGATTGAGTGGAGTAGGATTTATAGTTTCTATAAATGTAACAAAATGACTTTTACAAATTGGAAATAATTATCTTTGACAGTCACCCTCAAAATATGTGAAATATACAACGGGTAACTAAAGTTATTCTCAGGTCCAATGGGAAATCCCATTCAGTCCTTAAAGTAGGGCAGGGTGGTCCTGGCTCTGCTGCTCTGCTCACTGGAAGAGAAAGTGAGAAGCTTTGCAAGAGGACTTAGAAGATGTGGGTCCTTTATGCTCTGCCTACTACTCCTGTTCTATGAGGCTATGTGCGGCCTTCTCATGCCTAATGCCCTGCCTTACTGAGGATGGAAGGCAACATGGCCTTTGGCTTTCTAAATTCTGTGCTAAATCAAAAGATGACATCAAGGTATGAGCCCATTTTCGAATCAAGGGAATCCTGCTCTATTGAGAAGAGAAAGGTGCTTCTTCAATCCACTCTTATGGCTCATACTGAGAAGATCTTCTTTGAAATCTCTTTTTTTTTCCCCTGGGGGAGGGGCAAGATGTTCTATTCTCTTTCATCATTCAGTTTGTAGGTGACTAGGTTCCAGTTGAAATTACAACATCAAAAAGGAGGTCTAAGCAGGCACTCTTCTAATAGATGGAATGAACTAGGTCAAATAAATCAATATTCTATGCATCTACATGATTTTATATTGAAGAGAGAAATATTTTCTCATGGATCTCCATCAAAATTGTACTATTTGGGGTTGGAACATCTACAGAGTTCTTTGGAGAAACACCAAGCACATCAAAGGCATTCTTATTTAAATGATGAAATGAAGTAGCCCCCAATGGACAGAGGATTATAAGAGCACCATATGACTTCTGGACCCAAGTATTTTGATTTTGGTGTTATTCTGTGTAAGTAAGAATGCAGCTTATGTCCATTTTGCAGACTGGGAAGGTGAGGGAGTAGCATCTTGGTAACCAGCTTCTGAGTAGCTGAGCCATCTTATTGCCATGTGTGAGATAATATGGATCACCTGACCTCTGCTTTCTTATTTTGGTACCTAACAGCAAGAATAACCTGACAATTTTGTCTTGTCCTAGATTAGGTAGGAGCCAGCCCTGCAAAGGGAAACTTCCCTGGAAATCTCTGAAGAAACTTAATAGCTTTATCAGCTCTAGACAAAGATGAGATTCTTCTCCAAGAATGAAAAGCAGCTGACAGGGTTGGCTAGTATGTAAGAAGGAATTTGTTTCTCTACGGACCAAACTGAGAAGGAAATAGAGCCTTTATCTCTACAGAAGATGAAGCAACCCTTTTGAAGAATTTTAACTTTCATTTAAACTAAAAGCTGAGGGACTGCCGATTTGGGGAATAGATGAATGAATGGTGGTATTTAAATGTGATGGCATGCCATTGTGCCATAAGAAATAGATGGTTTTAAAGAGATATGGAAAGACTTATATGAACTGATGGAAAGTACAGTGAACAGAAATAGGAGAATAATTTATATTATGTTATTGGTATTGTAAAAATTACAATTTTTAAGGACTTGCATGAAGGATGTAATGAACGGAAGCAGTAGAACAATTATATAATGATAATGAGACCATAAAAACAAATAACTTTGGAAGTCATGCAAGCCCTAATCAACATAATAACCATCTATGATTCCAGAGGACCAAAGATAAAGTATTCTAACCACCTCCTGACAGGGTCAGAGAGATTAAGTGACTTGCCCAGGGTCACACAACTACCAAATCAGGGAGAGTACAGATGTGGGCTTTCCTGATTCCAAGTTCAGAATTCTATTCATTATGCCACTTAGTTGCCTTAATCAGCGGGCATTTGCAGAGTGCCTACTAATGTAGTCATGCAATGTGATAAGCCCTAGGGATACAAGGACAAATACACACACATATACATACATACATATATGTGTATGTATGTATACATACACAAACACACATATATATGTGTATAGATAGATAGATTTGGGAGTCATCTGAATAGAAATAAAATTTGTTGTTCAATTTCTTTTAGTCATGTCCAATTCTTTATGACCTCAGGGTTTTCTTTGAAAGATACTAAAGTGGTTTATTTCCTTTTCCTTTTCCAGCTCATTTTTCAGATGAGGAAACTGAGACAAACAGGGTTAAGTGACTTGTCCAGGGTCACACAGCTGGAAGTGTCTGAGTTCAGATTTGAGCTCAGGAAAAATGAGTCTTCCTGACTCCAGGCCCAACACTCCATCCACAATGCCATCTAGCTGTCATAACAAAAATTTAACTGATGGGAACTGGTGAGATCACCAAGAAAAATTGGATTAAAAACAAAAGAAAAGAGGTCAGATGATAGAACTTTGGGGCACACCAAGGTTTAGAGGACAGCAGATGGATTCACCAAAGGATCCTGAGAAGCAGTGGCTGAGGAGAACCAAGAGAGTATGGTGTCATGAAATTCCAAGAAGATGAAAGCACCCAGGAAAGATAGATATAGGTGGTTAAAAGGTGAAGAGATGTCAAAGACAAAGGCCATCAGAAGAAGCCACTTAGAAAGACAAATTATTGGTGACATTTGAAAAAGCAGTTTTAGAGATGTTTCATATCGGAAGGGGTCTAGAAATGAATGGAAGGTGAAGAAGTAGAGAAAATGTGAATAGCACACTTTTTAAAGGAGAATATCTGTGGGGAAACAAGGAGAGATATAGAGGTATAGCTTGAGGGGCCAACACATTTGGGGAATAGCTTGCCATTTCCCTCAAACGCTTGGAACAGATAAGGGACAGCTTATTTTTTAAAATGGTGAAGACCTCAGAAAGCAGGAAAACACCCAATGGATAAAGAGAGTTTGAAGATGGGAGAGAGTGAAGGGGTGACCAAAGGGTCAAGTGCCTAGGGGAGAGAAGAGAGGACAAATTCAAGGGCACAAGTAGAGATATTGATCTTTTAAATCCAGAAGTCTTTTCTTTTCTTTTCTTTTCTTTTTTTGCTTTTGGGGGACAATTGGGGTTAAGTGACTTGCCCAAAGTCACACGACTAGTAAGTGTGTCAAATATCTGAGGCCACATTTGAACTCAGGTCCTCCTGACTCCAGGACTGGTGCTCTATTCACTACGCCACCTAGCCACCCCCAGAAGTCTTTTCTTTCATCCAAACATTGCTGTTTTTATTGTGCATAGTGTACAGGTACTTACTCTGGCTTATGTAACTCAGCCTTAAAACTTAGGGTTTTGAGCACTTTTTGGAGAATGGCTTTTTCTTTTTCTTTTCTTTTGTCCAAAGGTAGCTCTCTCTTCAGAGGCACCTTCAGAAATGGGTATACCACTGTGGGGAATGTACTGCCTATCTCCATCTCGCTAGCTATGTGTGGCTTTAACTGTGATTTTATTATGATAATTCAGATGAAGACCTGACCTAGTCACTTATTTTTAAATTTTTTAAATTTTATTTTTTAAAATTTTAATTTATTTATTTTTAGTTTTCAATATTCATTTCCACAAGATTTTGGGTTACAATTTTTTCTCTCGCTGTCTTTCCCCTACCCTCCACCCCAGAATAGCAGCCTACTGAATACCCCTTCCCCCAATCTGTTCTCTCTTATATCCTCCCTCTTCACCCCCGTAACTTTCTAGTAGGGCAAGATGGGTTTCTACATTCCAGTACCTGTATATCTTATTTCCCAGTTGCATGTAAAAGAACAATTTTTAAACATTTGTTTTTAAAACTTTGAGTTCCAGATTTTTTTCCCACCCCCCCCTTATTGTTTTTAAAAGCTCCATTGTTTTCTCTACAAACATGTGCATTTCAGTAAGAGTTTTCCAAGATCACCCAGTCAAGACACTAAGCTTGTGACCACAGTCACTTGTGGCTCTATTCCCTATTAAAATGTGTTGGGATCTGAGTGGACAGAGAGATCAACATTCAAAGATCTCGTCATATATCTTGAGATGTAGTGAAGTTGGACTTGTGTTGTTTGGGGTATTTCAGATTAGATTTGTTCTCTTTGGTCCCACAGAGTGAAACAAAAAACAATGACTAAAAATTGTGAAGGCAGATATATGCTGATATCACAACTTCCCCCTCCCTCAAAACCAAAACATAATAATAATTTAAAAAACTCTTTCTAATAATCAAAGTTGTCCTAAGGTGGAACGGGATTCCTTGGGAGGTGGTGGGTTCTCTACTCTGTGGTGGGGTTCTGGAAGAGGTTGAATGAATACTGGTTGGGGCTGTTTTGTGGGAGTTCTTTTATCCATATGGGATAGATTAGATACCTCTTGAGGTCTTTTCCTACTTGGACCTTTTGTGATTGTCATTCCATGAAATATGCCAAGATCACATGCACGAAAGCGCATTCCAGAGGCCCAGAAATGCCGCCCTGCCTATCTTTCTCCTTATTCTTCCTAAATCTATTCTCCACTTCATATTCTGCATTATAACTTCTTTTTTTATTTTCCATTACATATGTGTTTTGGGTTGAAAACCAGACCCATTATCTTCCCTTTCACAAGATTTTCTTTCATGAAGGCACACTCGACTCTTACAAATATTTATTTAAAAAATTAAATGGAAAAGAAGAGCCTGGCATTCATGTGGGAAAGCAAAATACATCCAATTCAGGCAGTTCACTCCGCTTCTCTGTATTAAGCAGATTCTATTAAGGATGGAAGAAGATTGATTGTTTAACAAGAAGTGGGCTCCTAAGAGGTGGGGGTGGGGAATGACTGGAGTCTGCATTTTGGAACAGCTCTGAAGGGTCTGAAGGGAAAAACCATTCTAATGAAGAGCATGGTAATGAGACTCAAGGAGAGCCTTGGAAATAGAAAGGGAGAAGAGGCTGGCAGTGGTGAGTCTGCAGGCTGGCTAAATCCTATTGTCCACAGGCGATTGTACACCTATTTGTGTCAGTCAGAAGATTTTCCTCAAGTCACTTTCAAGTTTTACAGGTGACCTCTTTAGCATTTGCTCGAGGTTTATGCTTCAGTTCTCTACCCCACACTCAACTGTTTTCATAAAAATTCAAATTCTTTCCTAAATGCACCGTTCTTTTCCTGTAATACTAGTGATTGAATTATACAAGCCTTAAATGCATTCTCTTGGGTTCTGTCCCCTGGTCTCTGTAATAGTGACTTGTTCCAATATAATGTTATCAGATAAGCATTATCGAAGTGGAAATGGTTCCTAAAACACTAGTGGAGATAGAGGTACATAATCAGAGGCCACATAACTGTTCCTTTCCACAGGTGACAGGAAATCAAATGGTTACCATGGTGAAGACCCTTTTTTTAAAAGGGAGAAATTGAGAAAGGATCCAGATAGTGAATGAAAAGGTGTATTTCAGGTATGTTATTAAAACAAGTTGAAGAGAATGAGATTCTACTCTTCAGATGCACTTGTTAAAGCACTTCCCAAGGAACTTATGGTATGGGGCAGAGTGTTGAAGTACACAGGGTGCTGTACTTGGGCTTCAGAAAACCTGGATTCAGATTCTGTCTCTGGCTCTTACTAACAGTGTGTCACCAGGAAGGTCACATCCTCAGTTTTCTTATCAGTGAAATGACCTCTAAGGTCCCTCCTGGCTCTAGATTTGTGATTCTCTGAGGATCAGATGACACAGTACCTGTAAAACCCTTTGTAAACCTAAAGGGCTATTCATATACAAGTTGTTGTTATTATTAGCTTATGATAAGTTAAGCTATGGGATTCTTCCAAATTCCTAAGAAATGCCAAGTAATAAACAGGGCATAAGAAGTCCTTGTTCCTTGTCTGGTTAGGACTTCCCTCCTAAATAAATTCAACAGAACACAAAAGGGAATATTTAGAAATCACAGAAGCATTCTTTAACTTTCTGCTTGCAAATGTCAAACACAAACAGAAGAAAGTCATCTAAATTAACCTGCCTATTTTATTTATGGTGGCCCATCTCACTCTCCTGAAGTCTGACCCTGGGCCCTCATTGTGGGGCGGAGGTGACCCCGAGGAAGAAGTAGAAGGTAGGCAGCATGGTAGAAAGAGTACTGACTTTGGAGACTGGGTACCTGACTTTGAATCCCATTTCTGTCTCCTATCTTGCGTTTGTCACTCCACGTGTCTAATCCTCAGTTTCTTTTCTGTAAAATTAAATAGTAGAACTATCTATCAATCAATATTTATTGATTGCCTACTATGTGCTAAGCCCCAGGGATACAAAAAAAGGCACAACATAGTCCCTGCCCTCAAGAACCTTCCAGTCTGATGGGCTATGGCTTCTAAGTTTCTTCCCAACTCTAAAGTGATGATTCCATGGTTCAACAATCTTGGTATGAACCTCCCTCTGCACCCTTCCCAACAGATTCTTCATTCTCATGTCTTATTAACTGTAACATCTCTAACACAGTTTTGTTGCCATCTACCACTCTACTTTTCCCTAGTTTTTTTCTCCTCACTCTCTCCTAGGTAGGGAATTGAATAAGGAAATTCCTTTGTCATATTGATGTTGGGGATAGGACTAATGCCTATCCTGTAATTTCTTGTGGGGAGGGTCCAATTTGTGATTTTGTTAGTCTAGGGAATACCTTATACAAATGCACATTAATATCTGCTCTGCAACTTAAGGTCCTGCAAAGCTGCTTGTGATCACAGAGAGGTTACATGACTTCCCTGGGGTTTCACAGCCAATATGTATCAGAAATAAGACTTGGACCCAGGTCTCCCTGATGCCCAAGCTGGCTTTCTATCCACTTCATGACCTTAGCTGTATTTTCTTACTATCTTTCATTTGCTGCCATTAAGCCTGCCATATGAGCCAGTGATGTAGTGGAAAAAGAGCCTTTCCTTTTGATCTAGAGAACCTTGGTTCAAATCTTGGCTCTAACAATTGCCACCTGACTCTGGGCATGTCCTCTTAGCAAGCTGGGTTGCCTTCAGCTAAGAAATGAAGGAATTAGACTACATGCTTTCTAAGGGTCATTCTAGCTCCGAAGTATTTTTTTTTCTTTTTGGATGGGGGAAGGCAGGGCAATTGAGGTTAAGTGACTTGCCCAAGGTCACCTGGTTAGTACCTGTTAAGTGTCTAAGGGCCAGTGCTCTATTCATTATGCCACCTAGCCACCCCTAAATTAAGTGTTCTTAACCTTTTCATGTATTATGGACCTCTTTGATAGGCTGTTGAAGCTGTGGACCTCCTTCTAAATGAATAAAATACATAGGATTACTAAAGAAACAAATTATGTTCAAATATAATGATCGAAATATTTTTAAAAAATATTCACAGACTTCAGGCTAAGAGGCCCTGCTCTAACTATTCTGCCTTAGACATCTGTGTCCACATCTGCATCCACATAGGTCCTGGAGCCAGAGTCTAACAGTAATCCATTGCAGCAATGTTGCTCTGTTTGTTTCACAGAAACATGAGCTCTAAATTAATTCTAGGCATTATGTTAAATGGAGAGCTAGGTGGCTCAGTGGATAGAGTACCATGCCTGGAGTCAGAGAGATAAGTCTTCCTGAGTTCAAATCTGGTCTCAGATTCTTATTAGCTATGTAACCCTGGGCAAGTCATTTAACCCTATTTGCCTCAGTTTCCTCATCTGTAAAATGAGCTGGAGAATGAAATGATAAAACATTGTGCCAAGAAAATCCCAAATCACAAAGAGTGGGATGAAACCAAAAAAAGACTGAACACATTATGTTAAATACCATCACGTTAGAAGATCCACTTGTCCTCTTTTCACTCATACGTATTTGTAAATAGTGGAATTTGTTGTGACAAGACACTGCATATTTGCAGTTGGTAAAATGCAACCATTTTGTTTCCCAAAGACCCTTTGATAATTTATAGCACTGCAAAAATCCCTATATGTTTAAAAGAAAAAAGAAACCCCCAAACAAGGCAATAATGAAAACCTTTAATGCTTTCTGGAAAACATGATTCCAAACAGGCAGGTGAAGTCTAGCCAGCTGGGACTTAATAGTAAAGTTAGGGCCTACCCTTCAGGCGTCACCTTTGGTGGTAGCACAAACCTTTCTTGAAATTGCCTAGGAGTCTTGCCTGGGGGAGCTAAACTAGGCAAGGAGGGTGGAGGTTGGCAGAATTGGAGCTCGGAGCTTGGCAGAACCATTGTGAGTGTGCTAAATGAGATGGAAAATGAGCGTGCTGCGTGGAGGTGGGCAGCTGTTTCTGATGCAATGCCTCATCATGAGAGTATGGCCGATTGTTGTAAGACTCTGCTCTGGGAAGCCACCTCTGGAGAGCAGGGAGGGGTCAGCCCAGAGAGCTTATTTCTCCCCTTTTGCCCGTCCCCCAAACATTCCCCAGCTCTCTGGGCAAGGCTAGATACAGCATTATAAACAGCCAAGCACAGGGGATGGCTCCAATTGGTAGCACCTATTTGAATTCCTGAATGAAGCCCAAGAGTATTTGTCTGCAGGTACTTAGAGGACAAGGCACAAAGCTAGGATTTAAACTGAACTGAACCGTGAACCCAAACCTACTATGAACTGCACAGATATGCTTAACCCTGGCAAATATTTTTAACTGAACTAAAAACTGTACAAAAGTTTTTTTTTTAAAAAGGTCTGGTCAACCAGATTGAATCCAGAACCAAATTACTTATTTTCTAAAGTCACTGAACTGAAACCAAGCTATCAAAATATTTGGAAACTGAATCTGAATGGAAGTAATGTTTCGTTCAATTTGAGTCCTAGACTCAAAGAGCCTTATTTTTCTTCTTATTTTTCTTGGTCTAGATTTCACTGGCATAAGGATACCTGTTAAGAAAACTCGTCCCATTGATACACTTTGGACCCTTGCAGTTTTAACAAGAGAGGGAACTGTTTGGAGCACTGAGAGGCTGAGGGGCTGCCCAGTGGGACCCAGACAGAATGTGTCAGAGGCAGGCTTTGAACCTTGGTAGTGTTGACTCCAAGACAGGCCCTCTATCTACTGCGCTACAGAGCTTTATTCCATTCCTGAACAAAAGCACAAGAAAACCTCTAGAAGCATCCCTGCTAATAAGATGCCCTGAGGAACAACTAGGTATAAAGCCAAAAACCCAAAGTGATCTACTAATTAGGTGATTAGGACATACAGCGCACATGGGCAGCTAGATGGTACAGTGGACAGAGTACCTGGCTTTAGTAAAAAGGACTCATCTTCAAGAGTTCAAACCTGGCCTCAGATCTTAATAGCTGTGTGACCTTGGGCAAGTCACT
This sequence comes from Pseudochirops corinnae, assembly GCA_028646515.1. Classification (NCBI taxonomy): domain Eukaryota; kingdom Metazoa; phylum Chordata; class Mammalia; order Diprotodontia; family Pseudocheiridae; genus Pseudochirops; species Pseudochirops corinnae. The sequence continues at coordinate 171,907,535 of CM053591.1, forward strand.
TAGCCTTGTTTGCCTCAGTTTCCTCATATGTAAAATGATCTGGAGAAGGAAATGGAAAACCATTCCAGTATCTTAACCCCAAATGGGGTTGGACATGGTAGAAACCGAATAAAAACAAATAGCTAGCTCTCATAGTTAGGGAGGATTTCAGGCAGGATTTGAACCTAGGAATCACAGGCTCCTTGCCTAGCTGCAGTCTATGAATGGATAGACATAAGAACTGGACTTGTGAGTTCATTGCTGTTGTGACCTCTCAGGTAAGGGAAATCCCTCTTCCAATGCAGGTTCACTCCCCTGTCACTTAGAGTTTTCGTTTCCAAGCCCATTTAGAGGTTGAGGGACCTGCCCAGGTCACACAGATAACAGGTGTCAGAAGAGGGATTTGAACCTTGGTCTTCAAGGTCCCTACTTCTTTTCATAGTCTATGAATGAATGAATACAAATATATTTATTAAGGGTTTACTATGGCACTTTGGAGCATCTATATTTCCCTGTGTATACTATGTGGTCCTAAGCTCCTTAGAAGTCAGAACACAGAGTCCCAGAAGAAGGGATCTGCAGTGTCTTGAAGATTTGGCCTCAGGGCTGCATATGTAATTCTTCACAACTATCTGTGCTATCAGCCATCCCAAGGGGAAGATTACCCAGCAGTGGACAGCTTGGTAATAGACTGACATCACCTTTCATTCAGCAGCAATAAGTTTTCAGTCATGTCTGACTCTTTGTGACCCCATTTGGGGTTTTCTTGGCAATGATACTGGAGTGGTTTGCCATTTCCTTCTCCAGCTCATTTTACACATGAGGAAGCTGAGGTAAACAGGGTGAAGTGACTTGCCCAGGGTCATACAGCTAGTAAGTTGTCTAAGGCTGGATTTGAACTCAGGAAGGTGAGTCTTCCCTGGCTCTGTGCACTATGGCGCCATCAGCTGCCTCTTGCCTTCCATTACTGTTGTTCATACACCCTAAGATCAAACTATTCCATTTTTATTAATCTTTCTTTTAGGCCAAGCTCAAATACGACATCTTCTGTGGAACCTTTCCAGATCCCTTCAGCTAGAAGTGATCTCTTTTCTTCCCATAGCACTTTTGTTAGACATCTATGGAATTCACCATATTTTGTCTGATGATTATCACCATTTATTTGGGCATATTTAATTTCTCCTGATAGCTTATTTCTCTTGAGGTCAGGGTAGTATAGTGAAATGAGCCCCTGGGGCCAGTTCCTGACTTTGCAATTTACTGACATAGGCAAGTGTTGAAGTCATAGCTTTTTCATCAGTAAAATGGAGACAGTCATAGTTATAGTACTTACTTTATAGGATTATTGTGATAAAACCAAGAAACATAATGTGGTACAGTAAAAGAGCTCTAGGCTTATGGCTAGAGGTCCTGGGTTGGAATCCTAGATCTGTTATACAAGGTATCCCAAATGTCTTAGTACCATTTTAAGTTTTAGTTGTTTAAAACTTAATTAAAACTTAAACCTACACCAAGTCATTTGGGACACTTTGCATATACCTGTGTTACTTTGGGAGATTGGTTTAATTTCCCTGGGCCTCAGTTTCCTCATATGGAAAATAGGAGTTTGGGAACAGGCAGTTGATAAGGTTTCATCCATTTCTAAATCTATAGCCTCTCAAGCAACAGATATTTTGTGCTAAGTCAATGGTTGCTAGAGACAGAATGATATCCTGAAGGGAAGATTGGACTTGGAATCAGAAGACCCACATTTGAAACATTCTGGCTACGTGACTCTCTAAGATCAGAGGTTATAATGTAATTATCTATTTACCTCACTGGAGGGACTTTCCATAGTGGGAGTTCATCACATTGATGAAATCACAGATCCAGAGCCACCGCCCCTGCCCCCCTCCAAAAAAGTCAAAACCAGAGATTACCGTCCATGTCCCTGTCATTTACAGCGGGCTAACAAAGTGCCCTTCATCGACCTTCTATAAATATTTGCTGTGTGAATGAACAGAAGGAAGGATGACTCAGTCATCACAAAGCTCTCTTTTGAGTAGGGAAAGGAGGGGCCTGCACTAACATGGAATTGGGGGAGGCATTTTCCTTGGAGGAGGGGATATATACCTCTTTCTTTTGCCCCTGGGTAGCCTATTTTCACGCCCAGAGGGCAACAAAGAGCCCCTTACCCAATGGGCCTGTCATTTGGAGTAGAGCATGGGAACATGCCCTCTCCCATCCTTCCCTCAAATTTGGGGAAGAGGGAGCTGAGACATTGCCAGACCCAGCTGTGAGTATTCTGGGTCTTTGCCTGTGTATTCCCAGTATCTGACATGTGGTGGGAGACAAATGTTTGTCAATTGATTGATTAGTCTGTCCTCATGGAAGCCCAAGCAGTGCTGCAATGCATACAGGCAAGTGCCTTCTCTGTGTTGTTAGACAAGGGGGGGTGGGACCATATCTAGGCCTCCTCCTCCTTGAGCACATCCCCGCAAATAGCCCTGTTTTTCCCAACCAAAGAAGGTTGTTTCTTGTACATTCGGTATTCAAGAATCCAGTTGGCAGACAATGTTATCCATATGGGTTGGGTCAGTTAACAGGTCACTGGGGTAGAGGATAGGATGGGGTGTCCTGGTGGGTGGAAGGAAAGTGGGAGGGGAAGAGAAAAGTGAAATAAGAAAACCAAAATGGGCTCTTTTTGCTACCTCTTATTAGCTCCTCTCTTAGTATTGACAATTGGGGGCAGGAGGGTAAAAAGCATAAAAAAGTCATTTCAGTATTTTCAGTCATTTTAATTGATCTTCTTCCTCTCCCCCTTCCATGGATAATGGAGCATTGATGCTAGGTTCATTTTTAATTGTTCTGAGTAGGCGTCCATGCCATCCTTTGGGGACCACTTTCTTTACTCTTTAACGAGGCTTCTTATTAGACCCAACTCCCAATCTGCAGTGTCATGGTGATCCCCCAGGTCTCTTGATAGCTTTAGTCCATAAACATCGGATAATTTCACCTTATGGTGATCTTTTACCTAGATTTACATGTTCTACTGCTTTAATGTCTCTATTGTGAAGCCCCATCAGATCAGTTGTCTCATCTGTCAAATGGGCAGGTCTTAGAATCATCCATTTACAGGTAGAAAAGACCTAGGAGGTAGAAATTACCTAGGAGTTAATTAAGTATAACCTCTTTTATTTTGCAAATGAGGAAACCAAGGCTGAGACCCTTGGTCAGGGTCACATAGCTAGTGTTTGAGTTGGGATTTGAACTCATGGCACCATGGTATCTGTCCAGCCTAGTTCAAGGAATGTTTTGAATATCAAATTAGATTGGAATATTTTTGGAGACTGTGAAGTGCCACACATTGTAAGAGTTGGGGTAGAAAGTTCAGACGAGGGTCAATTATAGTTTCCTTGAACCTACCTGTCCCATGCTTAGAACACACCTACATGTTACTCTCTTAACTGGTGCAGAGAGATGTGAACAGGACCAGGAGAACAATTTATACAGTCACAATGACATTGTCGAGAAAAGCAACTTTGAAAGACTTAACTCTGACGCAGTGATGAGCCACTGACTAGAACAAAGAGGGAACACACCCCTCCCCTCCTGCCAGAGCTGGATGGACTTAAAATGCACAGGGGGTTAGATTCATCCTAAGATGGGGCTAATTTGGGAGCTTGTTTTGCCCGGCTATCTAGTATTGAGGCTTTATTTTTATTTAAAAAGGTTCTCAATGTGTTCGTGGAGAAAGAATGAGAGGGACAGATTAAAAAAAAACATGCTTATTAATTGAAAAAATAAGAATAATAAACTATTAAAAAACCAAGAAAAATATTAAAAAAACCAAGAAAAAGTCTGCTCAATGAGACAAGATTATAGAGAAGAAAACAGAACCCTGCAAATAAGTTGAGTTTGTTTTTGTCAGTCATTTCAGTCACATGTGGCTCTTCATGGCCCCACCCTATCCACTGTGCCACCTAGCTGCCCCAGTAAGTTGAGTATTTGGCTCCAATGTGAAGAGACTTTAATGAGGACATTCTCTGGGATAAAAACCACTTGGATGGAACTATTCTATCTCCCTCCCTTTCTTCCTTCTCTACTCTATCTCTCTATTTCTCTCTGTCTCTCTGTTTATCTGTCTCTCTTCCTCCCCCCCCACAAATCCTACTCCGTCTCTATCCCTCTCCCCCTAAGAACTCAGTGAAAATTGAAGTATAATTTTCTCACTTTCCTTATTTTTCTTGCTTTTTTGGGAAATGCAGCTAATATGGAAATGTTTTGCAGGATTTCACATGCATAATGGATATACTGCTTGCCTTCTCAGTGGGTGAGGGAGGGGGTAGGAGGGAGAGAGAGAACTTGAACTCGAAATTACAGAAGAAAAGACTGTTAAAAATAAACAAATAATTAATTTTTTAAAAAAATGATAAGGGGTCAGACCCAAAAGAGTAATGCCAACCAAAGTTTGGAATACATAGAAGCTGGCAATAAAAACTTAAAAAAAAACTGGATTTTTTTTTTTCTATTTTGAGGGCAAGAAGAATTCAATTTAATTCCATAAATATCTAAGAAATGCTTTCTTAAAAGACTATTGGGGTGAAGATGAGGATGACGATGTAGGCAGCATGATACTGAGATTGGGGACGGGAGACGGTGGAGTCCCGATCTCCTCTGGAGGCTGCTGCTTTCCTCCTTTGTTGCTTAACCAATCCCCTGGACATTTTCCCTGGGTCAGACTTTTCCAAAGAGACTCCTCTTCCCCCATTGTTTTCTATTAGAAGCACCACAAAGCCCAGCTAATTTGTATTCCATTGTCTTGGGCAAATAAGGAACATTCAGTGAATTGTAGGGCTGGAAATGGTCACTAGATGACAGAAGCACAGAGCTGTTACCCACACTATTGTTTTGAATCTCTTGAAGCATCCTGGCTCGATTCCTTTCATTTTTAATCAAAAATAGTTTTCTGTTTGTTTGTCAGGCAGATTGTCTTTCCAGATATCTCACAGCTGCCCCTATATGTGTGAGAAGGAATTGAAAAGACTGTTCTTAGAAGAGAGGTGTCAAAGACAGTGAAGAAAATGTCTGAATTTGTGGCTCCTGTCCCTTGAATAGCTCTTGGGGGCCATTCCCTTATTCTCTTCCTTTGTTGAGCTCCTGGTCATGCTAATTCAGTGAAGTTATGAGGGAGTACAGCAGAATCAACCATGACTCGTCCTAAAGGAACACATCGGCAAAGGCAGGGAGGAGCATGGGAATGCACAGAGATGCCATATTTCGGGGAGCACAGACTGAGTCAGACAAGTGACCAGTTCTGAGACAGCTTGTTTATTGGCTCCTATACAATCATAGATGAATAGCTGAAAGGGATCTTAGAATACACCTAGTCCAACCTGGTCAGGGTATAGACGAGGAAAGTGAAATGTTCAGAGAGGGAAACTGAGTTGCCCACAGTCACACAGTTAAAAGTCACTAGAGGTGGAATATTCCAAAGCCAGGGTGTGCTTTTCAGTACTTAACTCCCTACCCTGGATCTCTGCTCCTGGGAAGACCTTCCACTTCCATCTCACCATCTAGGGTTTTGGTCCATTGTGATGCCAAGCAAAGGCAACTGAACATTGCATTATTGTTACACCCATTCAAGAAAACCATCCTGTCCAGGGCTTAGCATAGGACCTAGAACAAAATGGGCATTTAATAAATGTTTATTGAATTATTGCTAGGGCTTTTGTTTATTGCTCTCTCTGGGATTTTCTATGGACCACGCCTCTCTTCTCCAGAAAGAGATTACCCCTCATTATACACTGATCAGTGACATGTGGGTTCAAATTCTGCTTCGATACTTACTACTTATTTAATGTTGGACAAGCCACAGTTTTTTTATTTGTAAAAAAAAAAGAAAAAAGAAAAAAAGGAAAAGAAAGGACAATGGACCAGACAGCCTCCCCTTAGGTCTGGGTCTATAATCTTGAGTGTTTCCTGTACCATCTCAGATGTAACAATGCTATGTGATCCCTACATCATGAGTAACTTCCCTCTGGATTGCCTCCCATTTATATAGTATCTTATAAGAACACAATTATTTTCATGTTGTCTCCCTCATTAGAATGTCAACTCTATGAGGGCAAGGACTGTGTTTTTGCCTTTCTTTGTAACCTCAGTGCTTAGCTCAATGCCTGATACATAGTAAGTGCTTAATAGATTCTTGGGGGACTGCTTGTGCCATTGATGACATAGACATTTGCCATAGTCCAGACTCCTCAGTAGGAGGCCAAAGACCATGGAGCTGTGGAGGCCATTGGTCCAGAGCTCTAAGGAACTGGCTTGGGATTGGGGGCATTCATAGCTCCGCAGCAAACAGTCTTGTGTCCTGCAGTAGTTGGAATTAGTTGTCTTTATAGTGTCCTTCTTAACTAGTTGGATGGAAGACCTTCTTGGATTCTTGTTCTACTAAGAGTTTATGGATATTCACTTCTGGTGATTCCTGACTGGTGGCCTGCCTAATAGTATAGACTGACCACTGGTCAGGCCCATGCCTCCCAGACAGTAGTTCCCATTAGACCATGTAAAGGGAGGGGTTCCTTCAGGATCCAAGGAAATCTTTTCATACTTTCTTTAGAGTGAAGTTCATAGCTAGCAGATTCTTTGACCTAAACAGGGGCATTGACTCAGTGGTAGAATATACCAAGTCTCACAATTGAATACTCCTACCCTGATGAACCAGTTTTTTTAAAGGTCTTAGGCTATGACCTTCTGTGATGAGTTAATATACTCATGGTTATCTGTTTGTTGGTATGTATAATACCAGCATTAATTCATGACAGAAGTGGTGTTGGAGTTAAACACTCAGCCCACTTGCCAAAAGTCTTGCATGATGTGGGGAATGACAGGGGACATGGGTACAGATTTTAATTTTGGTTGAATCTGGTTTACTGTGAGTGGGCTATGCTGGCTACCCTGATAAACAGATCACTGAAATTAAACAAGCTTCCACTGAGTACTTGCTAATGCCAACCACTGTTCTAAGGGCCAAAGATACATAGCAAAAATGAGTCCCTGTTGTTAAAGAGACTGCATTCTTGCAGATTATGGCTAAGGGGGAAGCAAGACATGGACTGACTACTCTCAGATCCCACTCCAAATTCTGCCTCTCAAGGTCAAACTGCCAAGTCCCTGGTATCGTGGGCCCAGCTATTCAGTTCGGGTCAATTCAGTTCAACAAATACAAGACACACACACACACACATATGCATGCACAGAAATCATCTATATACATATATACGAAATCACACAGTGTAGTATATATATATATATTTGTGTAATATGTATAATATAGAGTATATATGTATAATATATGTGTATATTATATATGTATACTATGTATAATAATAATATAATATATAATAATATAATATCCCTATGCAGGTGCCTCCCTTTTAAGATTTTGCATATTTTGCCCATTCTTTCCCACAGACACTGTGTGCTTTGAGTGGGGAGGGTGTCCCAGGTGTACAGGTATAGTATTATGTCATTTAATGAGCATGGGGATGGAGGGGAGGCCTGGGAAAGGCTGGCTGTAGAAGGTGGGATTTGAAGAGAGTCTTAGAGGAAGTCAGAGGTAGACAGAGAGGGAGTGGAGCATTCTAGCCTTGGCAGCCAGCCAGCACAGAGATGCAAAGCTAAGAAATGCAGAGATGTGTGTGAGTAACAGCAAATTGACCAGGCTATCTGGATTGTTGGGTAAGTGGAGGGAATAAAGCAGAAGAAGACAGAAAGGTAGGAAGGGGCCAGTTTGGGAAGGGCTTTTAACACCAAATAGGATTTTCTATTTGATTCTGGAGGTAAGAGGAAGCCACTGGAGATGATTTTCCTGTATTAATTTCAGGTAATGTTATTTAGTTTTTGCTGCATCCCTGGAATCTCTCAAAGGCTCATGAATTTGGTGTTTCAAGATTTGCTTGATTGGGGTAGTGATTTATCTTGATGATATTCTTATCAATTTTTGGGAAGCTGCCCAGCAGGCTGAATTAGTGTGAGCTATCTTCTTGCTTCATTCCAGGACAAATAATTGAAATGCCCATCTATGGGGAAGGTGAGGTTCCTGAGGTACAGTATTAGCCAGCAGGGTTTCCCCATGAATCCACACCAGATGGAAGCCTTACTCCATTTGGGGGAAAGACAAGGAGAGTCCTGGCCTCATTAGAGATCTGCAAAGGTTGCCTAAATTTGTAGGGGGTGCCTACTGCTTTATGCCTATGTTTTCTTTACTGATGATCTCTTACCAATCTGCTGAAGAGGTCTTTTCAGTGGACACCAGAAGAGGAATTCACATTTAATGACTGAAAGTACTGGTTCACCTATCTAGTTATGCCTAAATCTGCAGAAATCGTTCATCACTTTGGGGAAATGATAAAAACCAGTGCAAATAAAGTCACTCATCCCCTCTAAGGCTATACTGTCTCCTCCCCTAGCCTTGTGTGTACCTCTACATCAATTAATCAATATGAATTTATTAATTGTTCATTGTGTGCTTGGGATTATGCAAAATCCTGGGAATAAAAAGAAAAATTAATAAACAAACATTTATTAAGCCTTTTTTATGTACCAGACACCATCCTAAGAGCTAAGAATACAAAAAAAAAAAAAAAGACAAAATGATCCCTGTTTTCAAGGAGCTTATACTTGTAAAAGCAGATATATGCAAGATAAATATAGAGTAGATGGGAGGTAACTTTAGAAGGAAAGGCTTTAACATTTGGGAGGACCAGGAAAGACCTCCTGCAGAAGGTACCTAGAGGACTAGAAGGGTTATGGGCCTGCGGAGAGAACATGGTACCGTGTGTACAATAAATTTTGACAAAGACTTTGCATCAACACCATCCCAGAAAACTATTTTATGCACTTGATGCTTGTTCGTGATAGGGGTGAGGGTGGCCAAACTAATAGTCAAACTGGTTCAGTTGAGTCAGAAAAGGGTGTGGCTGATCCAGAATGTGATTGCTTAGCCACATCAGTGTTAGAGAGGAGCAGGGAATGCATCAAAATGCCAAAGCTTTGAGGACACATTCATTTTGACAAACAGTTAACCTCCTGACATTTCTTGGGTCTTTCTTATTGACCTAATAACTGACTTCCCTGGATTCTGTCTCAAACCCTTGGATTGTAGAAGAAGCCTTGGTGTGTAGACAAAGCCTGGCTTTGGGGTTTATGCTTATCTGGATCTTAAAACTTAGAAGGACCATGAGCATCCATTGGTGCAAAAATTTAGTATAATTTTACTCTGGAATAAAAATGTTCATCCTGTCTCTTTTTCCTTTGCCTTTTAGATAAAAATGACACAGCTTGGTCCCTCAAGGCATTTCTCAAATTTCAGAACTTCACATCCTGTCCCTTCTTCCCCTGGAAGGGAATTTACCTCCCTGGTCCTGGTGCTGACCCTCATCATGAGCATACATTGATTCTCCCCCATGACATGTGAGATCCATTTTTCATTGTTTGATCTATCTGTTTGAGAGGGTTCTAATGACATCCCAGAGAAGAAAGGCCTGAACTCTACAATTTTCATTTTCTCCCTATATTCAGAATAACTGTTGACTTAATGGTCTTTTAGGACTGTCATATGATATTGGTCACATTTATTTTTGGCTATCATGTGCTGCCAAAGGATCCTTGCCATTGGGCACCCAGCCCAGAGAGGTGACATTTATCTCTCTCTTTTTTTAGACTTCTAGGGAAGAAGATTGTACCACTTCCTAGGCACCCCATTCAAGCTTGAGTTATCTAGAAACAACAGCAAGAACAACACAACAACAAAAGCATGGGGTTGGGAGCCAGGAGATTTGAATTCTAGGCCTTGAACTGCTACATGACCTTAACCAAGTTCTGGGGGCTGGGGACTGTCTCCTCTTGCTTCAGTTTTCTCTTCTACCTAGTGGGATGCTACCCTAAATATCTCACATTGTTGTTATGAAGACCAAATGGTGAGATAATTGTTTCTGAATTTCTCCCTGTCCAGGTGTTCCCTACTATTAGCTCATTTCTCTTGATGCAATTTAAGCCTATTTGCACGCTGAGATTAATCATTTGCCCAAATGCTTGGGGCTAAATGAAATCAAGCCTGGATGTAGCTGACATGGAACCATGGCAATATGAGTACAGGGCCTGGGATAGAGAAGGTTTGACTGAAAATAATGGGAGCTCATGGAGATTTGGCATTCCTGATGAAAAATGAGCTGTGCAAATTATTCCTACAAAACTATTATTCACTCCATAAAATAAGCTTTCTCATCCTTATGTTCCTTCTTCAGGAAGGCCATTCTCCTTCCCCATTCTGGGATGCATCATAGGTCCTATGGAATAGTGTTATTTTTAAGGCCTATTGTCCATAGGTTCTATCATCCATTTCCTAATTTTGGCTACCTTCCTTCAGAATCTTGGATTTAATTTCCTCTGATTCTTAAAATCCACAGTTCACTTCGAGGCTCAGTTCAAGGACCAGCTCAGCCAAAAGAAGTTTTCTGATCCCTCTCCATCTCCCCCAATTATGAATGCTCTCTCCCAGACCTTTGTGTAGTCTGTGTATATCTTGGATTTTCTCATCTGTGGACAGGTTGCATCTCTCCAGTAGAACATAAGACCCTTGAGGGCAAGGACTGTCTTAGTTTTATATCCATATCCACAGTGCCTAGCACATGGGGATAGGGGATAAGGAACTCACAGGGAAGGACATTTTTCTCTTCCAATGCAGATCAACATTTTCTCTGTAGCTTTAGTTTTAGAGACTTGTTAAATTCCCTGAAGGGTTGAGTGACTTGCCCAGGGTCACATGACTAGAGTCAGTGAACTCGGGTCTTGACTTTAAGGTTGCTTCTCCATAAACAAACTATGCTCTGTTGCTTCTTATACTTGTTACTTGGCATATAGTAGTTATTGATTCAGTGATTGACGGGCGCAGCTATACTCGGTCCCGTCTCCACTTTCTTTCTCTTTGTGGCTCTTTGTGATTGTCCTTATAACCCTGCTTCCTGATGTGTAATCTTGGAATTGTTCAGAATCACGATCAATTCATTCCTCCTTTATTTATAGCCCTCCTTAGTTCTTATACTTGTGGATCTCCTTCCTCCCCATTCCCTTTCCTATGCCCCAGTATTTTGTGTGTGTGTGTGTGTGTGTGTGTGTGTGTGTGTGCGTGTATGTTCTTAAACTATCTCTATTTTAAAAGTTCTGTCCTAAGGACAAATGCAGAACTTCTATGGAAATTAGATTTCCTGGCAGAGTGCTAACATGGTGACGATGCCAGGTGATTTACTCTTTTAATTAAAGCCTTTTTTAGAAAATCTAGTTTTAATGGGCTATATTGACAGGGCCCCAGAGTACAGAGGGGAGAGAAATTGCCCACTTTAAATATTTACCATTTTGACCTGCAAGATTATGAATGATTTTTTGCTATAGAGTTTTCACTATTCACTGATTAGCTAGAGATAGAAATAAGAAATGTGTACTCGTGTGTGTGTGACTGCTAGTTTGTGTATGAGAGACCTTAGTGGCCTTAAATCCTCCCACATTTTCCATGATATGCAGCATCCTTCCATGAAGTGACCCTGGGTTCCCAAAGCCAGGCAATGTAAACCTTGGCAGGTCCTAGCAAGCTGGCAGGGTATCAGATGTGGGACTGGTTAGAGACTGGATGTCTGAGGTCCCATGTTAAAGACTAAGGTTGGAGAAGCTGATCACCCCTTGGCTGGAGGGGGATGGATCTCTCAGCCACAAAAAATCTCTTAAGCTTTCAGTGATCTCCAAGCTTTTCCCTGAAACAAAGACTCATCTTTGTTAGTTACATGTTTCTCTGAGTGATGCCAGGTGGATGGCATCATGGGATGCCACAGTCTCCAAAGATTAAAGGTGGGGGACCAGCCATAGGGTAAGGGATAGCTTCATGGTGAATGTAAACAGACTGGTGCACCTTGCCAATGATGAAGCGGGAAGGAGAAACAGTGGAAAGGACATCATGGAGAGATGTGTCATTGGAAGAAGAGGAGGGCTGGTCATGTGTTGAGGTCTGCCTTTGATCTCCACTGGGCTATGTAACCCTGGGCAAGTGACTTAACCTTTCAGTCTCCCAAACTATGCACTGAGGCTGTAAGCTACTGAGCAGTCACTGATTTGCATTGAAAGAGGAAATTTTCTCGCTGCAAGTTTCCTGTTATAATATAATGACCATCCTGGACCAAAAAAGAAACACTGAATACTTTCTCTTCAGGATTACTAAAGATGCTGGCCATCTTTCTCCTTAGGATCTATTATTTCTTCACCTTTTCACTATTTTCTGATTTTAGATAGAATGAGGAAAGCAAATATATCTGAAGCCCGGGGGTGTGCTACAGATAGGAACAATATTTAGCACAGCTGGAACCAAGACTTGGCAATGTAGGCAGCCCTTTTGAGAACAACAGGCAGAAAGTAGTAATATGGAACAGCTTTTAATGTTGCTTTTTTCAAATGCACATTTTTAGTGACCCCAAATTCTTCTCTTTGTAGGATGTATTTTGTGATAAACCAAGTCACATGTAAGAGGCTGCTTGGAATAGAGACAACTGGCCTTGATTCTGAGAAGACCTCAGTTCAAGACTCTCATCTGGCACATTGCCTGTATGATCTTAGACAATTCACTTTCTCAATGCTCTGGGCCATCATCAATCAACCAATCAAAAGGTAAGTGCATAGTTTATTCCTGACCCTTTCAGCAAATATTTATTAAGTTCTTACTACATACCAGGTACCATACTAAACACAGGGGATTCAGTGGAAGGCAAAAACAGCCCTTGCTTTCATGGCACTCCGATTCTGATCAGTGAGACAACATGGGAATAACTAGGTACATATGAGATGTGTAAAGGGTAGGTGGAGGGTAATCTGAGAAAGCCATTGGCAGCTGGCCGTGAGGTGGGGCATGAAGGGTCTCCTGTAGAAGGTGGGATTCCCTCAGCCAGGGAAACTGAGTTGGAAATGAGGGGTATAGCATTCCAGGTGTGGGGGACAATCAGTGCAAAAACATGGAGGTGGGAAATGGAATGCGTTGTATGAAGAAGTATAAGAAGGTCAGTATCACTAGATGATAGAGTATATCAAG
>CM053591.1:171921124-171931276 GCA_028646515.1 Pseudochirops corinnae
AACTGGAACTTGAGATACACAGGCACTGTGGTTGGGAGATCCATCCTGCCCTACCAAAAAGTGACATAGGAGAGAATAGACTGGGGGAGGGGGGACACACTGGGATGGCTGTTTTGGGGCAGTGGGTGGGGGAAAGAGGGGGAGAAAATATGTAACTCAAAATCTTGTGGAAATGAATGATGCAAACTAAAATAAAATTTAAAAAATTTTTTAAAAAATGAGGTTCTAGACAGGAAAGAGGGGCTCTGTGTGGTAAATGTGAACACTTTTCTGGTCCAAATTATGTTCATCCATCACATATTTACCAATGAGATCACAGATCCTGGGAGTACTGATTTATTGGCTTGGAGACAGCCATTTTTAGACACATTGGAAATGATGATGATTGTAACAGCAGTAACAGTAATCATATTTTAATAGATGTCACTGTGTCAAATAGTCAGAATTTTTAAAAATACATGGTATGAAAAACTTTTGAAACACAGAGACCTCACAGTAGAAATCTAGACCATGGGGGAACCAAGATGAGGTGTGTATCTGATTGCATCTGCTGCTGGATTTGTCTCAAAGATGCTTCCAATGAGGAGCAGCTAGGTGGTGCAGTGAATAGAGCCCCAGCCCTGAAGTCCAGAGGACCTGAGTTCAAATGTGACCTCAGACGCTTGATACTAAGCTAGCTATGTGACCTTGGGCAAATCACTTAACCCTGATTGCTTTGCCTTACCTCCTCCAAAAAAAAGTTTAAAAAAAGATGCTTCCAATGAGCTGACATTCTACTACTTTTATTCAATTACAAAAATCAGTTATTTTAATTTGTCAATGCAATAGTCTGCGGAACATTAAATATAAAAGAATAATAGCTGGGTAGTGACTTGTCCCAAGAACCCTTTCCATGCAAACTCCATCAAATGAGATGAATAATAATAATAATAATTATTATTATTATTCATTATAATAATTCATATTTCTGTCTTGTGTTAGTGTTCTCAAATTTTTTCTTCACAAAACTGCTATGGGCTAGAGAGGAGGAATATAAGATTTGAGGATCAGAGATTTAGAACAGGAAGCCACCTCAGAAGCCACTTAGTCTGACAACATCATTTTACAGCTGAGGAAACTGAGTCAGAGAAAATAAGGGACTTAGGATCACAGATCTAAAGCTGGAAGAGGTTTTGGAAGCTCTCTAGTCCCTGCCAAGTTCCCCAAATCAATAAATATCAAAGCTCTAGCTCCTCTCCTTATCCCTGTAAAGTTAACTAGGGCTCACTATGATATATCTGAAGCAGGTTCTGAACCCTGGTCTCATGACTGATTTCAACATAATATGGATATTGGACATAATTCTAGATCTTGGCATGTTTTGAATGTCTTCTTCAAAGATATTCAAAGCAGAGGGTCAGTTACTAGGGCTCTTAAAATAATCCAAAATCCTTGGTGGCAAACTTGTAGGACATTTAAGTGATAGTTTCAGAGATTAATATATCAGTCTTTCAATGATCATTTTTCCTCCAAAGGCCAAGTTGGATTGGGAGGAAATGAACCCCTTGGAGTCCCTAAAAAGCATGGTAGAGATTCTATTTATTACACTGATACTTAATAAAACCTCTAATGTTGCCTGCAAAATCAGGTTGTGGACATTACTTAGTAGATAGGGTTAATTATTCAAGTCTGCCAATAGAAGCTCATAACAGAGGAGCACTCTGAGGAAGGCCAAACATTGGTCTTTTTGCTGGACTAATTGTGGCTATAGTGTCATTATGAGATACCAAGACACACTCTGAGGGATGGCAAAGTACTGTCCTAGTAAATTAAAAGCTTATCCAAAGCAACAAACTGAACACAAGAGAAGCGAGACCATGGAGACCCATAAGGGACTAAAAATCTTATTGATCTATCCACCCGTCAGTATCTGACTATGACAGTGGCTATATTATTGACTGGTGAATCAGCCCCAGTCTGATGCTAACCCTGCTAACTGCCTGTAGGAAAGTCACCAATCATATCTGGAGCTTGGCATTTCTGCTAGTTTCTATTTCCCAGAAAGTGGCTTTTCTTGGTTTCTTCATTTCCCAGCACAGCTAGGGCAGGTGATTTCTGTAGAGCATGTTTCTTTCTCTAGATGTCCTGGATAAGGGCAGTGGGAAAGGATTTCATGCATCAATAGAACAAACAAGAGAGTCCTCAGGCCAGTGGGAAACTGCTTCAGTGACAAAACTCCAGCTGTGTAAGGACTTTTCACATCTAGATCCTGAGTGGGGAGTCAACCAGCCTTTGAGATAGTAATCCAGGCTGCTGCCACCCTCTCCCCCTATTATACACTGATGGAGTCACCAGGTCCTCAGTAATTGGGAATTTGAGGTTTGGGAGATCACATAGTGACGATGAGCTCACAATTTACAGGGCTGCTGGTTAGTACTTTCCCTTCAGTATTCCTATAAAAGAAACTTCTATCATTCTGTAACCTTGGCATCTAGAGTGGCTAATTCCTGTTTTCTGTAATTTGAGCCTGGGTACTGACTGGCTTGTCCACCAAATTAACACACTGTCTATCCATTCATCTTCCTGCCTGCCTGTCACTAGCTAGGACTACTATTTATACCTTACTTTAAATTCTTCGTAGGACTTTACAGACCTAATTTCACCTGAGCCTGCATAAACAATGTAATGCAGTGCTATAAGTATTGTTATTTCCACTTTGCAGATTAAGAAACAGATTTATGGAGGTTCAATGACTTGTTTAGGGTCTCCCATATAGTAAGTTTGTGGGAAATTTGAACCCAGATTGTCCTGACTGCAGGCTAATGTTCCATCTATTAAATCACACTGTTCTCTTTCTTCCCCCCTTTCCCCTCTTTGTCTTCCTTCTCTTTTCCCTCTCTTCTTCCTGTTTTTTTCTCCTCTCTCCCCTCCTTTCACCGTTTCTCCTTTCACCCTTTCCTCCCTCTTTTCCCTTTCTTTCTCAATCTCTTAATCACACTCCCTTCTACTATGCTTCTCCCTCCTTATCTCACCTCACTTTTCTTTTCTTTCCCCCTTTCCCTTTCTCTGCTTATTTTTATTCCCTCTTTTACCATCTCCCAAGCCCATTCCCTCCCACAATGCCTCTCTCTCCCTCTTTCTCCAAATCTCATTTTCCCTCACTCCCTGTCTCTCCTTTTCTCCCTCTCATCTTCTCTCTCTTCCTCCCTCCTGTCTCTGGCTCTCTCTGTTTCTCATATATCACCTTTGTATAAAGGATCATTCTGTTAATTCATTCCCAGTGCCTGATTTCATGGTAACTATAGGATGGACACAGAAGCTATTTATAATGGTTAAAGGTGTTCTTACTTCACATCATTCACCTAAATCTGTTTTACTGCAACAAGCAAAGTGAGATGACTGGCCAAAATCAGGATGCCTGATGAGCTTTCTCTAGAAATTTTTAACCTTTAAGAAAAAAATAGCATTGCTAATTAAAAAAAAAGGAGCCAGGAAAAAGAAAAACCTGCAGGGAATGCAGAGCTCCTAGAAGCTTTGTCTGAGGTAGACTCTACAATGGCCAAAGGGTTGGAGAAGGATTGGGTGAGAAACCTTTCTGGTTAGTGGGAGAAAGAGTGTTGACCACAGAGTAAGGGAACCTGGATTTGAATCCAGGCTCTGCAATTTACTACCTTAGACAAGTCACTTAACTTCCATGGGCCTCAATTTCCCCATCTGTAAAATGATAGGTGGGGGCTATATGGACTCCAACTTTCCTCCTTGGTCTAAGTCGATGATTTTATAATCCTAGGATCTGAAAGTGAACCGGGAAGGATTGAATCTCAAGGTCATAATTCTGAATGTTAAGTGAACTCTGGATTCTCAAGGAAGTGACTAATGAAGTTTAGCTTAGAGTTCACTGAGAGAAAAAAATAAAACAGATGTAACTCTATGGCAGAGATCTCACTTCCAGGCCAAGAAAGGAATGACTTACCATGACTTCTGGAGATGCTTCCCTTCTAAATAATAAAATAGCGTTTTATCTCAGTGTCAGCCCTTTATGATGCATGAAACAAATGGAGTTAGAGAGGAGGGAGGTTGCACTAAGATGGTCTCTAAGGTCCCCATCTAGCTCTAACATTCTATGAGATAATAAAAGGATATGGGCTGATGGGAATTCGAGTGACTATTCTACCCTAGGTGAGGCCTCTTAGGATTCTGGGGAGCCCCTACTAGAAGCTGGAAACCCTGACAACTGGGGATCTTTAAGGGAATCTTTCATTGTCTAGAGGATAAGACCATTAGCATGTCTGGGCAGCCCTTGAAGCTATGAAGGAAGACGCTATCTGCATCCAGAGAAAGAACCAATACATAGATAGATAAATAGAAGTATTTACAGAATGGCATATATACATACATACATATATATATATATATATATATATATATGTATGTATGTATGTATGTATGAGAGAGAGAGAGAGAAACAGAGAGAGAGAGAGAGAGAGAGAGAGAGAGAGAGAGAGAGAGAGAGAGAAATATTTGTGTCCAATGGTAGCCATCTCTAGGGCTGGGGGAGGAGGAAGGGAAGAAAAAAGAAAGTTATAGAACTTTATTATATATTTAAAAGGATTAGCAAATTATATGTAATAGATTTGCACTTCACGTGCAATCATCTTTTTTTCTTCTACTATGTCATAGAAATTATTGTTTTATTTCTTAAGTTCAGAATAAACAAACAGATAAATAAATTAAAAAAATTTTTAGAAAAGAAACTAAACACCACCAAGAACCCACAATTTGTTTCGCCGTTCTCCAGTTGATGGGTATGTCCTTTGTTTCCCTATTTCTTCCTTCAAGCCTCAGTTAAAATACAGTCCTTTGCAATAACCCTTTCCCAGGCCTCCTTAATCTTCGTACTTTTCTCCTGAGACTCTCTTTAATTTATATTGTACATAGTTTGTTTGTACATAGTTGTATGTTTTCTCTGCCATTACATGGTAAGTTCCATGAAAGCAGAGATTTATTCATTTGTTCATTAATTTATTTATTCAAATTCCTTCCTTCCTCCTTTCCTTCCTCCTTTCTCTCTCTCCCTCCCTTCCTCTCTCCCTCCCTTCCTTCCTTCCTTCGCTCCCTCCTTCCTTCCTTCCTTCCTTCCCCCAGTGCTTAGTTCAGTGCCTGACATTGTAAGTATTTAATCACTGCTTGTTCAGTGATCAGTGGTTGCCCCTTCTTTGCTACCACAAGTAGTGCCAGTTTAAATATTTTGGTTCATGTGAAAGTTTTATCTCTTTCCAATGACCTTCTTACTGTGTATCTATGATCAGTGGTGGAATCTTTGGGTTGGATATTTTAGTCGCTTTTATTTAATAATTCTGCTTCCTAGGATGGTTGTAGCAATTCACACCTCAGGCAGCAATTCATTAGTATATTGTACTTATACTTCCGGCAGCTTTGTGGTGAAATGGATGGAGTAACTGGCCTGGAATCAGAAATACTCCTCTTCCTGAGTTCAAATCTAGCCTCAGACCCATCTGAGCTGTATGACCCTGGGCAGGTCATTTAACCTTGTTTGCCTCAGTTTCTCTTCTGTAAAATGATCTGGAGAAGGAAATGACAAACTACTCCAGTATCTTTGCCAAGAAAACCTCTAATGGGGTCACAAAGAGGCAGATATAACTGAAACAACTCAACAACAACAATTTATCTTCCTATAGATTTCTTTTCCATCAATGACAGCCGTTGGACCAAATATCAGAATAAGCCAAACTTAAGACCATAACTTTTAGTTGCTGTGTCACAAAGTAGTTAACTGAGATTTAAAAAAATAGCAAAGCATTTCCAATCATATTGTTCTCACTATTGTTACTGAGAGCAAAAATTCTGTAACATCAACAAATACTATGAAATTACTTACAAAATAGACTTTCATTTTGTCTTTATCCCATCCTTTTAAAATGGCTACTTTGTATTTGTCTGATGTTATAATTATTCAAGCAGCAATGTGTGCATGTAACTAAACTGAAAAATATACAACAGTTATTGGTGTGTGCTCGATTTTTTTTTTACTGATAGGAATGATTGAGTAGAAAAGTTTGAAGACCTCTTCCCTAGGGGAAAAGATGTAAGATCCTCAGGGATGGGGGGTGTTGTATATTTTTGAAAAATCTCTTGCACCCAGCACAGTGCCTTGCAAGGGTTGGTACTTAATATACCTGCCTGTGCTAATTGAAATGAATTGAGTGGAAACTGACATCAGACTCACCTGTCGACATTTGCAGAAACATCATTAACCTGGCTCCAATGTCATAGCTATCCTGTACATGTTGAAGATGTGTATGGGGGTGATGATGATAGCTAGCATTTATGTAGGACCTACTATGTGGTAGGCATTATGCTCAGTGTTTTACAACTATTGCCTCATTTGATTTTTCACAACAACTGAGAGGTAGGTGCTATTATTATTACCCCCCCCCCCCCCATTTTACATTTGAGAAAACTTAAGTAAACAGAGCTTAAGTGACTTGCCCATAGTCACACAGATAATAAGCATCTGAGGCTGGATTTGAATTCAGGTCTTCCTGACTCCAGGCCTCGTGCTCTATCACCTGGACCGCCTAGTTTGCTGCTGCTGCTGGGTAGGATGTTCCTAAAATATCCAAGACCATAAATCTGCCCCGACCCTGTTAGTGCTTTGATTATCATACTATTGAAGGAGTCTCAAGACAAACCCTTCAAAGGCTGCTGTCCTAGCCCTCACCCTTTACTCTCAGAACACCAGTGGTTGAAGGCAGGGGCTATTTTTTCTTTGATTTGTTTTTGTATTTCCAGTGCTGAGAGTGTAATAGGTATTAAATGCTTCTTGAAATTCATTGAAAGTAGGGATCTGTGCCTAGTGCCTAGCATACCATAGGCACTTAATCAATACTTGATGATTCATTGATTGATTGAATTATAGTTGGTATTACTGTCTGGTGTGGACTGGTTAGATGCAGCTAGGAGGTGAGATGAATAAAGCATCAGGCCTGTACTCAGGAAAATTTGAGTTCAAATCCAGCCTCAGACGCTTGCTAGCTATGTGATTCTGGGCAAGTCACTTAACCCCTATTTGCCTCAGTTCCTTATCTGTAAAGTGGAGACACACTGGAGAAGGGAATGGCAAACCACTCCAGTATGTTTGCCAAGAAAAGATAGAGTCCCACTTGACTCAACAACAACAATATGAGTTGGCTACAAGTGGCAGCTGAGGTCAAATCCTGTGATTCTGTCACTACTCTCATTGCAGGTGAGTCATCTGGGGAAATTTTTGTCCACATCTGCAAGTAGCTGCCGACGCACGTTTTCCTGTCCACCTCCAATCACTGCAGGGCCCCAGTCTTCCGGTAGCTACACTATGAATGGAAAACCAATTAAATAGACCAGTGGTCTGCCAGATGAACATTAACAGAAGCTTTTGTACTATCTTAGAAATGGATTCTGTCCTGAGTTATTCATTGTGTGGCTGAAGTTGTCTAGAGCATTCACAGCCTTCTATGTAGGAGGGGCCCAGATTTTGTCGGCCTTGTAAAGCAGACAGATAAGGAAGTTTCACAAAGGAAACATGACTTATTTATGCTCCCAAGATGTTTTTGTTGCTCTAGTTTATTGGCCGGTCATGTTTCACCAGGATCTAAAGCTCAGGTCTATGCCACCTGTGAATGTGTATAGGCTGCAAGCTGTGGGGCTGTCATGGCTCATCTTACCATGCTGTCTGTCCCACTGTTTCCATTCATAGCTTATATCCTACCCCAAACACTTTGTTTTTACAGTTATGCTTCATTGATCCAGACTCATGAGGGTTAACAGTTCTACAAGAAACTAATATTTTAGATAATTGAAGCATGATTTAACAGATAATAACTTACAAAAGAAGAATGGTGGAGCATAAGACCGGGTCTGGATCCTGTTTCTGCCCCTAATAACCTGTCTGATCTTTATCATTTCATCGCTCGAGGCTTCTGTTTCTTAATCTGGAAAATGAGAGTGTCTTCCGCCCCAAAATTCTGTGAAAGTAATCAGTCCTCTAAGGTCTCTCCCTTAAAATAGAACCATTTGAAGAAACCCTTTCTAAAATGCATTATATACTCACCTGCCTATTAAAAAGATGATAAGATCTATAATTTCATTGAGCCTTGAAAGAAGGTAAGGATTCTAGGAAGTATGAAGAGAAGGGACTGTATTCCAGGGATAGTGGACAGGCCTGGACAAAAGCATATTTTCTTAGAGGTGGGAAATACAACGCTGGATTCTAGGAATAGAAAGTAGGCCAAAGTATCTGGATCAATGACTATATAGAAGGGAGAAGGGTGACATGCTTTTGTAAAGGCAGGTTGGAGGCAGGTTGTTAAAGGGCTTTAAAGACCAAGTCGAGGAATTTCTATTTTATCCTAGAAGCAAGAAGAAATTGCTGAAACTTGTTGAGTAGCAGACTGATGTGCTTAGATGAGCCCTGGAAGATGATTCTGGAAGCAGCAATAAGGCTTAATTGGAGAGGAAAGATACTGGAAACTGGTGGGAGGCTGCTGAAATAATCGAGGTTTGAAGGGAACGAAGGTCTTTTTAGGGTGGTAGCTGGAGAGAAGGGCACAGATGTGAGAGATACTTTGGTGGTTGACTCCACAAGAATTGGCAAGTGACTGCCTATGGGGGAGGTGAGGGAGAGGGAAGATTCAAGGATTACTTGGAGAAGAGATACAGACTGGACTTTTGATTTCCTTGGTAATTTCAAAGGGATCCACATTGTGGAAAATACTTCTCCACAGATAAAGATCCGCATTGTACCTGTAATCCAGAAATTTGCTTGGGAAATGGCAAAGGGGATAAAAAATGAAAATAGTTAGCATTGAAGGGGAGGTGTGGAAGACAGGCACACTAATGTTTCATTGGCAGAGTTGTGATTAGTATAACAATTTTGAAAAGCAATTTGGAATTATGTAAATAGAGTGACTAAAATGTCTATACCCTTTGATTTAAAGATTCTACTGCTAGGCATAAACCCCAGAGAGGTCACTGATAAAAAACAAACAAAAGCAAGCAAAAACAAACTTAAAAATATTCCACATAATATTCATGGCGTACTTTTTGTTGTAACAAAAAACTGAATACAGAGTAGATGCCCGTTAGCTGAGGAATGGTTAAACAAATTCTTGGTACATGAATGTAATGGAATATTACTGGGCTGTTTGAAATCATGGGCATGAAGAATATGGAAAAACCTGAATAGACTTATGCGAACTGATGCAGAGGGAAGTAAGTAGAGCCAGGAAAATAACAGAGACAATGATTACAAAAATGTCAGTGGAAAAAAACCACTCCAAAAGAACTGAAACTGAATATTCTAACAGTACAAAAACAAGACTTGGTCCCAAAGAAGAGAAAAGAGAAGACAAGTTCTCTCTCTCTTTGTTGCACCCTTCCTACTCCTTAGCAGAATCAGGGAGTGGGGGACCACGGATATGAACATTGCATACAGCATCAGATTATTTCAATGTGTTGATTGGTTTTGCTGATTTTTTTCTTTTCTTCTCTGGGAGAGGAAAGAAGGAAGGATCTAGGGGGAATTATGTGTCAGAGGCATGACTTTCCCAGACTGTTGTCCTTTTTTAAAATAAGTTTTTATTGATATCTCCTATTTTTTGTATTACCACAATATCCCCCATATCCCTCCCTCATCTCTCCCAGAGAGCAATCCCATATAACAAATAATATTTCTTAAGAAAAAAGAGAATGTTATTGCTATATCAAATAGTCTGAAAATATATACACTACGAAACACTTGTGGACCTCCCACTTCTGCAAAGGGTTGAATTTTCTCATAGCTTTTATTTCTAGCCATTCTTGTTCTTTTCAATTTTGGAACGTTAACTTTTGATTTTCCTTTTTTATTGTCTTTCCATTTATATTGTTTATAGTCAATATTTTTATGTTTACTTCACTGCATTGGTTTATATAGATCCTTTTTTGTCTCTCTGTATTCATTATATTTATCATTTTTATAGCAGAGTAATATTCCATCACATTCACGTACCATAATTTGTTTAGTCATTCCCCAGCTGATAGACACATAACTTGTTTCCTATTCTTTGGTTTTGCAAAACATGGCAATATAAATATTTTTTAATATATAGGGACTTTCTTCTTATCGATGGTCTC
>CM053591.1:171931376-171991294 GCA_028646515.1 Pseudochirops corinnae
CATTAGAGAAATTTGATACAAAGATTTTTTCCTATTGTATTTGTGGAGAAGCTTTTTAGTTTCATGTAAAAAGTTATCTCTTTTAACCCTCACTTCTATCTCTTGATTAGTTAAGAATACATCTCCTATCCATAGCTTTGAAAATTTTATGATCTGCTTCTCTTCTAATTTTATTTTTATAGTATGATTTTAATATCAAGGTACTGTATCTATATAGAATTTATTGTGGAATTGTGCTTTTTTTTTTTTTTTTTTGGAGGGCAATTGGGGTTAAGTGACTTGCCCAGGGTCACATGGTTAGTTTTTATGTTAAGTGTATGAGGCCAGACTTGAACTCAGGTCCTCCTGACTCCAGGGGCAGTGCTCTATTCACTGTGCCACCCAGCCACCCCTTGTTGTGCTTTTTGAAATCTCTTTTCCACTGTTAATTTTTGTCTCCTTTCTCATCATCATATTATTATCTTATAATGACAACAACCCCAAACTGGAAATTAGCTTGGCAGAGTGGTAGGTGCCAGCTTTTGAACTCTGGCCCTGTGATTTACTAGCTGTATGACCCTGGATGAATCACTCCATCTTTGTGAGCCTCAGTTTCTCCACTTGTTAAATAGGGATGCTAATTATATTTGCACTGAATAGTTTTGATGTTTGAGGAAACTTTTGAGAAAGAAAGCACAGTATGGTGAATCAAGTTCTAGATTTGAAGATAGGAAGATGAGTTTGAATATCACCCCAGACAACCTTTGTTATAACCTGTATAACCTTGGGCAAGTTACTCCTTTTTTCTGGGTCTCACTTTTCTCATCTTGTAAAATGAGGAGATTGAACTTACTGACCTCTAAATGTTAAACAGACGTTTAGTAGTGTTACTTGTGGCTCTCAGCATGCCAGCCTGGAGTAGTTGTCTTAGCTGCCCATTCTTATTAATTGTTTCTTGGCTGCTGTG
Organism: Pseudochirops corinnae; assembly: GCA_028646515.1. Taxonomy (NCBI): domain Eukaryota; kingdom Metazoa; phylum Chordata; class Mammalia; order Diprotodontia; family Pseudocheiridae; genus Pseudochirops; species Pseudochirops corinnae. The sequence goes on from CM053591.1 coordinate 171,932,323, forward strand.
GACACCATGGACCCCAAAGATAGCAATGCAGAATTCAAACATTAGGAAGTATTTATTAATCAGTCAGTCAATAAGCCTTTATCAATGCTTTCTAAGTGCCAGGCACTGTTTCAGGAGCTAGGGATACAAAGACAAAAACCAAAACAGCTCTTGCCTTCAGGAGGCTTACCATCTACTTGGGAACATGACAGTGAAACAAAGGGCCACTGTCCACCTCAATGGAACAGGTCAGTTCCCACCTGGCTATTTCCTTGTAGAGCCTTCAAGGCCTATAAGGGCCAAATTAGTTTACATGGCTATGCATTACTATGTGTGCTCCGTACCTGAAATCACAAGAGACAGAAAGTTTGTTCCAAATGTGCCAGTCCCCATCATCTAAATGCCAACAGACAGAGTGCTCTGCGCAGAGATGACTCCCTTGGAGCCACTCGGCAGATAACTGATGGGCTTTGTGGATAAATTCTGATGCACAGGCTCTCTGTGATAACTCTCACAAAGCCTTCTGTTCACTGGGTAAAGGATATCCGTGCACAGCAGTTTCAGCTGCAAATTGCCTCACTGAAGGATAACCATTTTTAGAGAGCCATGAAGTTTTTTTAGGGGGGGGTTAGGGTGGGGAGTGGTACTGTCTTTGACAAACTTGAAGCCTAGAGATGGATTCTGCTCTCTTCAATATTAGCAAACTTGTTCCCATTTCTGAGTGGGGCCGGGGCGGGGCAGGCGTGTGGATGAGATAGGGGTGAATTTAGGGAGGAGTGAGACTCCATGCCAGATACTTCCTACGTATTTTGATTCTGTTTTGGGCAGATGTGCTGTTCTGTGGACATCAGTGGAAAGAGTACTTGCTCTAGTAAGAGAAATGGGTTCAAATGCTGTCTCTGATGCTTACTACCTGTGTGACTTGGACAAATCACTTAATCTCTATGGGCCTAATTCTCCTCCTCTGTAAAATGAGGGGTTGCAATATAGGGTTGAGATCCCTTATAATTCTAGATCTCTGCTGCTAAAACAATATGAGTGTTGTCTTTTATATATGATAGGTTAGGGTATGTATTTCCTGGTTGATGTTGTCCAGGTAGCAGGTGTGTGTGTGTGTGTGTGTGTGTGTGTGTGTGTGTGTGTGTTTATGTGTGTGTGATGGGGAAACTATTTATTGCTTGTGGGCAAACTAACACACTAAATTTGTTTCAGGCATGATCTCAGTGTATGATCAAGCCCAAATCTCTTAGTAACAGCAATAGGAATTAACAATTACAAAACATACCATTTTAGTTGAAGATCACAACTCTGGGAAGCAGCTTTTCTCAGTATTAGTCTTCTCCTTTTATAGATGAAGAAACGGAAGCTAAGAAGAGTTAAGTGACTGATCCACGGACCAGGTTGCACCAGTCATCCTAAGAGGTGGACTTAAACCAAAGAAATTCTGACTTTCCATTTTTCAGCTCCATGACATGCTGAGGTCCTCGCCATTGAATTATCAAGAGTATTCATGTAACACCACTTTCAACAGTTACTCTCTACAAGACTGTGTATTGTTGTTGTGTCTTTAAGAGAGAGGAATAAAATCTTAGAGAGTGTTAACTGTCATGATAAGAGAGAGACTGTGTGAGCTACATTAAGGTGTAAGACAATTTCTTCCTTGGAGACTGTGTAAATCAACTGTCAAGGAGGAAAAAAAAGTCAGAAGAGACATTTTGATAGAACAGCCTTTACCTCCTCTTTTTTGAAGACATTATTAAGAAAATTCCTTAGAGACTTGAATTTCTATTCCATATGTTTTTCCTCTGCTTTCAAAGACCACAGAATTGACTCTTGGCTATGAACTTTACTCAATGCAATATGTTCTACATAATTATTTATGGCCTTGTTTTATTATGAGTTACCGTAATAAATTATAAATACAGTGACATGGATGTTGTTCAAGCTTATGAGACCAGAGTTTGAGATGCAGAGAGAAAGCAAGTAGCAAGATCATATGGGGAAAGATTTCTTTGGTTTATTCATAAGCAGTGATGGGGGCTCTTAGCTAACTAATTAATGAGAAAAACAACACATTGCTATTAATTTTTGAAGAAATATCAGAACATAGCCCTTTATTGTCCTAGAACCTGGAATGAGAATTAATAAGGAAATAGACCAGTAGCAGTTAAAGAGGGGTGAATGCTGGTGTGTTTGTTGAATAACTTATTCTATAATGTGGTCAGAGTAGCTAGGTGGTGAAGTGGTTAGGGAGCTGGACCTGGAGTCAGGAAGATTCATTTTCCTGACTTCAAATCTAGCCTCAGACACTTATAGCCATGGGACCTTGGGCAAGTCACTTAACCCTGTTTGCCTTAGTTTCCACATCTGTAAAAGCTGGAGAAGAAAATGGCAAACCACTCCAGTATTTTTGCCAAGAAAAACTCAAATGGATCATAAAGATTCTGACATGACTGAAATGACTGAATGACAACAACAAAAAACAAAAATTGTAGCACATAGTCCCAAAGAACGCACTATATATTTGGCAGTCACATCTGTGTTACATTTATTTTCACAGCTAAAGTTTATTGCATAATAGGATGATAGAGGGAGTTCAGAGAAATTGGAAATTTTACTAATATCAAAGATTGAATCATTTTACATCTCTCCGTAGTGGTTTATATTTGTCTAATAAAGTTTTCTCTCATTTTCTTAAAACAAAAAAACAAACAATAAAATCCTACAGAGCTTTGGGCTAAATCTGAAATAGGAATTGGACCAACATACCCCTTAGGCCTCAGTGTTCAGCCCCCACAAGATGAGGAGCTAGACCAGGGGTGGAGAACCAGCTCCCTTGAGGCCACATGTGGCCCTCTGGGTCCTCAAATGAAGCCCTTTGAATTCAAATGGATTCAGTCAAAGGTCCTTGAGGGCCAAGTCAAGTAAAAAAACTTGAGGACCTAGAGGTTCACAAGTGGCCTCAAGGGTTGTCCAACCCTAGGACAGACTATAAAGTCTCAAAAATTCCTCCCAGCTCTCAATCTGTGATCCTATGATCCAACTACCCTTATTGATAGTGCCTTCTCTCTGTTGATTACCTTCAATTTATCCTGTATATTTCTGGTTTCAGCATTGTTGGCATGTTATCTCCCTCATTGGACTCTGGATTCCTTAAAAGCAGAATTGTTTGTTTTTTTTTTATAAGTCTTTCTTTGTATACCCACCACTTAGCACAATGCCCGGAAAACAGATGATTGTTGACTTACGACATAAATTCAGCTGTGTAAATGAATATTCTTAATAATTTCCTTCAAAACAAGCTATTTTTTATTAGATAAATTATTTATTTCCTATTGGCATCCAACCTCCCAGAAAAACAGGAAAATATACCATAAAAATCATATCAGAATTGCCGCTTGCCTATTCCACTTTCCCAGCTACTTGTGATTACATGCTTCAGAGAGAGTCCCATATCTCTGTGGCTAGATCGGCTCAGCCCGAGAATATATTACTTTTCAATTTTTGCTCTTCTTTCAAGTTTCTTTCCTTCCTCATTTCTTCAGGCTTCTGAATCTGAATCAACACCCAGCTCGTCTTTTCCTCAGTTTTGCTACCAAACCTTCCACATTTCTTCTTCCTGAACATTTCCTCAGACTGTCAGGAGGCAGCCCCTCTGCCTTGTGTGAGCCCATTAGGAAATCTTCTGTTTACAACCCGGAGACAGGTAGATGTCTATAGTTAGCACTCGGCAATCCAGCAAGCACTTTTTCCCTGCCATTATCAGTCAACCCATCACCTTCTCTGACTTTGAATTTGAAAAGGGAAAGAAGAAATGCTTGGATTCAGGAAAGAGACTATTCAGACTAGATATCTAATCTGTGTTGTGAAGTAGGAAATTGAAATACAATTCTAGAAAAATCAAAGTCAGTGAATCAAAAACATTTTTTGTTTTTCTTTTAAATTTCTTTTAATGACTTTCTGAACTATTTTTTTTTAATTTCTGTAATTCTTTTGGTTAGTCTGGAAATGATTCAAGATGTATCGTACCATAATAGCTGGAATATTGGACTTGGAATTTGGAAGACCTGAGTTCGAATTTGTACATGTATTAGCTTGTGTTTGTGGACAGATCACCTAATCCTTCTAAAGCTCAGACTCTAAGTTAGAGATGTGTTGACATCTGCATAGGTGGTCCAAATGCATAGGTTGCTTAGGGATGAGTTAATCTTATAGTTTTACCTAAATGTGAGCTCCCACTTCCCTTAAGGAGGTGTCGATCTGCATTAGTGTGTTTGTGGGTTGTTCAACTGCTAGGCATGGTTTTCTCTTTCCCTATTCACATTGGCTCCTTTCCCCCACTATACACACTACTTTTGTTGTTATTGTTCAGTCACGTCCAACTCTTTTTGACATTGTGGACAATATTGTCCGTGGGATTTTCTTGGCAAAGATTCTGGAGTGGTTTGCCATTTCCTTCTCCAGTGTAGTAAGGCAAACAGAGTTAAGTGACTTGTCCAGGGTCACACAACTAGTAAAGTGTCTAAAACCAGATATGAACTTAGGTGTTCTGGACTCCATGTCTAGCACTCTATCCACTGAGTCATGTGGCTGTCCCTACCTTTATTGAACACCAATTTGGATGTCATGGTTAAGAAGCTACTGTTTTCATTTCCCTTATGGGATCTGACTGTGCTTTGCTTTCAAGTACTTGCACCTTTTATGTTTCTTGATGTGTACTAATAAGCAAGAGATTACAGTAGGGTCCCTTAGAAATCTGTCTCCCAGGTTAGCATATGAATGGGGAAACAGGAAATGCTCCTGGAAAATAGCTTCTTGAGCATGTGAAAGATAGGTTTCTAGATACTGTCAAGTGGAAATAGACAACTATTAAAGGAAAAAAACAGTGTTTCTTGATTAGAATTTTTGGCCACATATGACAGATTACATGCTAATGTTTTAGGGTTCAACTATAATGGTTTTACTGTTGTCAATATCGTATTCTGATATTTCGCATGGACATGGTGTAACATGTCAGAGGGAATGTGAGTCTTAGAATCAGAAAGACCTACCTGAGTTTGAATCTTTTCTCAGACTTTTACTGTGTGACCCCAGTAAAATACCTAGCCTTAGTTTCTTCATCTGTAGAATGGAGATAATAATACTACTTGTAGCACTCACTTCATCTAGCTTTTGGAAAAATAAAATGACGTAATGTATGGAACACACTCTGCCAACTTTGGTTGCTACATATCAGTGATGATGATGATGATGATGATGTGATGACGATGGTAACAATGGACCTGACCTTGGCTTCTTGCAGTGGCTATCAGTGAAGCACAAATAGATTCTATGAAATTGGAGAGGTGACAATGTTGTCTGAGAAACCATCCAGGAGCATTTGGAGAGGCTCAGCTTCTGATTGTGTGACTGGTGGGGATTTGCAGTTGACCAATGATCTTGCTCCCATCTCTAAGATTCCAAGACCTAATTTAGGAGTCATTTCCATTTTTGTTTCCATTTTCTTGCTTGGTTGAAGGGTTTAAGCAGGTCCCTCTAGCCTGGCTGTCAAGACCAGGACAAGTCCTCAGACAAATGCCTGCTAATTGCCTGTCAATTGTTCTGCTCTCCTAGCCAGTCTTATCTTTCTCACCTTCTATTGTTGCTTGTAAATTCCCAGTAGTGAAGAGAGAGGAGCTTCATTGTCAGCATATTCTGGGGCAGCAATAAGGGTACAAAGGACAGAGTGTGTAGACCCTTTTCTCCTCTGTCTAGGCTCTGCACCCAACTTCAGCCTTACTTAATATGTTTAGCCATCTCCATGCACTTGGTTAAATGCCCAGTTGGCTTCCTTTGGCAATAAAGAGCCAGTCTACCTTCTCATGTCTTTAAATAAAGCCCACAGAAGCTTGTTTGGGCAACAAGCTTGAGAAGTTTAGAATTTCTCTTTCCTCACTTGGGACTTTCTCTCTTCTTTCTAATTTGTAAAGCTGGGAAGTGAGGGCAGAAAAGCCAGATAGTCTAATAGCACCTCCATAAAATCTTCGAGAATAAAATTACTTCATCTGGAAGGAAATGCTTCTTTCACCAACAGCTAATGCGTTAATAATGATTTTCAAAGCAGGAAAGATTAAACTAGGCAATACTGGAATCTTAGCTGCCTGAAAATTCTATTCGATACAATTTATGCATATTTAAAAATGATACTGAGAAGAAATATAGAGTGGTAGATAAAAAAATCTGATTTGGGATCAGGAAGTACTGGGTTAAAATTCTGCCTGTAATACATGCTGCTTACCCTTGGGTAAGTCACTTAATCTCTCAGTGCCCCAGGATCATCTGAGTAGTACAGCAGGCAGTCATCTGTTGATAGAAGGAGTTTTCTCACTGGGAGTTCCTTATGAAAATGAAGTCACAAATCAGATCTGGTCCCCCTAAAGAAGAATGGTCATAGATCTACAGCTAGAAGGGGTCTCAGAGGCCTTTTCGTCCAAACCCTTGTTTTAGAGATGAGGAAACTGAGTCCCAGGAAGGTTAACTCACTCACCAGAGGTCACAAGCAAGCTGGGGGAGGGGGAGTCATTCAGACCCAGGTCCTCTGACTCCACATGCCATGCTCCTCTCATTGTGCCATGCTGTCTCTTTATGTAAAACAGCTTTCATAAAAAGACAATCCATTAGTGAAAAATGCTTGAAAAATATTTGTATGTAAGCCAATGTCTACATGGGGCCACGTGGATTAGGGAATTTAGACATTTATCTGGATAATTAATCCCACCAAAAATACTTCGGCTTAAACCATCTTGCTAAATGAAGTATTTTCATCCCCGTACTATAATCATCCAGATGTTTACCTTGATTCTACAGATGTTGACCTGGCCAGAGTTAGAAATCTGTATCCCAGGTTAGCATAGGGATAGAAAACAGGGAAAGCTGCTGGAAAAGGTCTCCTTGAGAATGTGAAAGACACTAAAAAAAGCAGACAAAACAATCTCTTTAAGGGATAACCTGACCAGGGGATCAAAATTACAGGGAGACATTTTGCAACCTAAGAAATAGATCCCAAATTTGTGGAACTACTCCAAAATCAAGTCAGGGAAGAGGCAAATCTGAACTTTGGAGACAAAATAAAGCCCAAAGCCAAGTGCTAGCACTGCCCTCTGGCAGCCTCCCACGCCTTCCTTTCCTCCCTTTGGATGGCCATGCCACTGTGGATCAATTGTCTGAAGCAGCCCTGCTGCTCTCATTCTATCTCCTTGTAGTCCCTGGGTGCCCATCAATAGTCCCAGAGAGTTGCCAGCTAAGAGGCAGACAGCAGAGTAAACAGACAGTACCTGGGAAATGTCAGTTAATGTCCAGCTTCTCCCGCTTCCCTCTCATCACTTTCTGCTCTGTTGCTCTCTTTCTCTCAACAGGTCTGAGAGATACATTGGGCTAGCAGAGAGTTGCAAGGATTGTCAAGAGGCAGATTTGGGTAGGATGAGAGAGGGGGAGAACCCACAAGTAATCAAGGGGTAAATAGAGGGGTAAAGGAAAGGTAAGAGATATAGAGGCTGGTTTCCTGGGAGGGGGATGGCATTGAACTTTGTGCATCAAGGTATAGTGGTTTATCCAGCTCTGGAAGGGAGGAGGTCAGACTCCCATTCAGAGCATTCAACTCCCAAGTTCAATAACAACTTGCCTGTAGCCACTAACCAAAGGAAAAAATTAAAAGGCTATTGTCTTCATAACTTCTTGCAATATGCCTTCTCGAATTTTTGCAGATTCACCAATGGCAGCCCGCTTGATGCTCTTAAAGGAGGGTGGCCCCCTTTCCTTACTTATACTCTGAATTATCTCATTCAACCATCAGCATGCTGTGTGGACCATTTAAACATGACTTTGGCAGAAAGGAGAAATTGTTCTGGCCATAAGAAAAAGTTTTAAGTCTGAAGAACTCGATTTGGTTTATATGATAACAATAACTATACCCTCCCACCACCAGAACACCTTGGAAATATTCTCCATAACCCTCATAAAACTGATATTTTCATCTTCCTAAACGAAGGAAACAAGAATTTATTAAATGCTTACTATGTGCCAAGCATGGGCTAAGGGCTTCCCAAAGATTATCTCACTTGATCCTCACAACAACCCTGGCAGGTGGGTGGTTTAATTTCCCTCTTTCTGCTTTTTTATAGTTGAAGAAACAGTTAGTGACTAGTGTAGTTTATGTGACTTGTGCAGGGTGACACAGTTAGTGTCTGAGGTTGAATTTGAACTTAGGTCTTCCTGAATTTAGGTCCAGTGCTCTATTTACTGTGCCACCTTAGACATTAGAAATGATTGACTCTAACCTTCACATTTTGCAGATGAGGAAAATAAGACCTCTTCCTGTGTGACTTACCTACTGATAAATAATTGAGGGAGGAAGCCCTCCTGACTTCCAGTCTAGCCTTCTATCCACTGTGCCAGAGGTGTTAAACACTGGTCAGAGTAAAATGTAATTGGTGAATATCTAACAAAATAAATAAAATACAATAGACCATAGATAATGTTGATATATGGTTTCCCAAGTTGATACATGTCCTGCAGGTATGGTTTAGTGGTCCTCATTTCTATTTCAGTTTGACACTTTCACACAAAACCATGCAGCCTCTTATAGGCAGAGGATTTAGGTTTCCCTTCTACTCTCTGTGTGACCTTGGACAAGTCACTGCCTCTCCAATATACCCTGTATATATCTTATCTGTACATAACAGTTTGCATATTGTCTCTCCCATTAGAAATTGAGCTTCCTGAGGGCAAGGACTTCTTTTGTCTTTCTTTGGCTCCCCAGTGTTTAGAGAAATGTTGGGCACATAGTAAGCTAATAATGAATGCTGGTTGACTGATAGACTCTCTGAGCCTCATTTCTCCCCACCTATAAAATGAGATCTCTTGTGGCTCTAAATATATGATCTTGGGGCACCTAGGTGGTGCAATGAATAGAGCACCAGCCTTGGAGTCAGAAGGACCTGAATTCAAATTCAGTCTCAGACACTTAACACATTAGCTGTGTGACCTTGGGCAAGTCACTTAACCATAATGGCCTTGCCTTCCCCCTTCCTCCTTCCAATAAACAAACAAACAAACAAACAAACGAATGAATGAATGATCTTATAACCTCTTATTTCGCCAGAGAGGTGGGGAAAGTATCAGCTGAGAATGCTGTTTTAATGAAGCATCTTTGTTACAAGGGAGGACTCATTTATTGGGTACATGATTTAATTTCTCTGGACTTTAGTTTTCTTATCTGTAAAATAACTAGATAAACCCAATGCCCCTATTTACAAATCTTATGTGGACCATGATTCTACATTGTAACACATTTTTTTTTTTAAATGAATGATATATACATAGAGCATTTATTAAGTGTTTCCTAGATGCTGGGAGGAAGCAACTAGGTTGGCTTAGTAACTTAGCTGGCTGGAGTCAGGAAGACCTGACTTCAAATCTGGTCTTAGGTGAATGGCCCTGGACAAGTCATTTGACTTCTTTTTGCCTTAATACACTGGAGAATGAAATGGGAAACCATTCCAGTATCTTAGCCAAGGAAGTTCCATAAACGGTATTGACCTACCATGGACCACAGGGTCACAAAGTGTTGGACATGACTGAACAACAATGGGTGCAAGGAACTGTGTTAAGGACTGGGATGCTGATATACAAAACAGATCTTGCTTTCAAGAGGCTTACATTCTAATGGGGAAGACAGCACATAGAAAGGAACTAGGAAGGAGCTAGGGCCACCTCAGGAGCATAGTGTGGAAATAGCTGGAAGGTGACCTGGAAGTTTAGCTCTAGGAAGATAAGGCCAACCTCCCCTATCAGAGCCCTGGGGGTGGGGAACAGGAACTGTCCACCTGTTGCGTCATGTGGTAGAGAGAATGCTAGACTAGGCAGGTCACCTAGTGCTGCTGTGCCTCAGTTATCTCAACTGTACAATGAAAGGCTGGGACTGGATGTGATGATGTGCATTTCAAATCCTGTAATCTTGATGCTGGGATTCAGTCTCCTCATCTGCAAAATCTCCTGGCTCGAAGTCCTATGGCTCTAAGTGATTTGCCAAAGAAGTGGGTATAGGAGTTCCAATTCTCTTCTGAATTCTTGGTTATAAAGTTTGCATAGTCAGTTAAGTGGAAGAGGATAGAGCACTGGACCTGGAGTAAGGAAGACTTGGGTTCAAATATGATCTTAGATACTTACTAGCTGTGTGACCCTGGACAAGTCACTTAGCCTTGGTTTTCCTCAGTTTCCTTGATTATAAAATGGGGATTATAATAGGACTTGTTTTCCAGGGTTGTCTTGAGGATTAAATGAGATAATACTTGTTAAGTGTTTAGCACCATGTTTAACACAGAGTAGGCACTTAATAAATATTGTTTCCTTCTCTTGCTTCTTCATTTATTAAATGCTTATGATGCGACAGGAACTGTGCTAACCACTAGTGATAGGAACCAACCAAGAAGAAAGACAGTGAGTGCCTTGCTCTTGAGGAACCTACACATTAATGAGGGTGGGGAGATGGGGGTAGGGATAGCCCATAGGGTGACTGAAAAGCTTAATGGAGGTGGAGGGGAGGAATTGAAGGTACCTGGTATGCTGGGGCAGAGCTCTCAAGGTCCCAAAGCCAGGAATGGGGGTGTGATGGAAATGAAAGCCAGGTTGAGACCCTCCACAGCATGGAGGCTCCAAGAGGAATTTAGCATTGGGGGAAAAAGCAAGGAAGGGGGAGAGAGAGAGAAAGAGACAGAGAGAGAGAGAGAGAGAGAGAGATGGGGGGGGAGAGACAGAGACAGAGACACAGAGACAGAGACACAGAGACAGACAAACAGAAAGAGACAGACACACAGAGACAGAAATATATAGAGACAAAGAGAGACACACACACACAAAGAGAAAGAAAGACAGAATGAGAGAGACAGAAAGACAGAGTAAGAGAGAAAGACACACGCAGAGACAGAGAGAGAATCCAGGTTGAGACAGAGGTGGTAGGATGTTCCAGGGTGAGAATGCACCAAGTGCTGAAGAAAATTCAGAGGCATGTTTGGAACTCAGCAAGCTAGAAACAGGATAAGCACAGGAGGTTATGAGTGAGGAAAAGACAGTAGCCTTTAAAATTCTCACACACCTTTTTATATGCTTTTTTTCTCTCTTTTCCAAGTAAGATGATAGCTTCACTGAATTCGGATAAGGAGAGACTAGAAGAGAAAGGCTAAGGAGAAGGAGGTGATCCCCATGGTGGCAGTGAATGAGCATTTGGGAATTAGAGGTGGGCACAGTGAGGTGGAAGCTCTGCTGGTAAGCAGTCTATATAGAGTGAGGGAGTTGTGGCTACCATCACGCAGCTCTGTCCGGAGCCTCTCTATGTACCTCCTTTTGTGACTTCTCAAGTGTCTGTGCTTTCCTTTCTCCCCATTTGTAGGCAGCGACGGACTTTACTCTTACACTCATGAGATTTAGAGTTGGGATGGAATGTATTGAATGGGTGACCAGGGGTGCATTATTTATCTGTTTCCTTATTTATAAAGGGTCCCTTCCAACTCTAATCCCAATCACCCCATAAACCTCACTCAGTGTTCAGAGACAGGACCTGGGCTTAGTGAGGTGAAATGCCTAACTCAAGGCTATACAGGGAAAAGTTGATTTGAATCCAAATCTCAGGACTCTCAATCCAATGGCACATTAAAAAAAACACACAGGTAGTGGGGCTGACCACGAATTATGTTTTAAAGGGACACCAAACCGGGCCTCTTGTCCCTGGATATTAAGACCACTCTCCATTCCATTCCACTTTAACATCTTTACAATCTTTACATTGCATCTCTCCATCATTCTAGTTTGCTTCCTTTGAATGTCTCCTAAGCTTTTCCATCTTTCTGAGAGGCAGAGTGCTGTAGGAGGAAGGATGCTGTGTTTGGAGTCAGGATACCTGAGCATTTGTCCTGGTCTTGTCATCACTAGCCATGTAACCTTGGTTGAACACTTTTCCTTAGAGTCTAATTTTCTTCATCTGCAAAACTGAGATAATAACTGTAATGTGTCTTTCCTGGGTCTGTTGTGAAGATCGAATTAGAATGTATGAAAAGTACTTTGCTAACTTAGATCAATATCAGACAAATCTTGACTGTATCCTTTATTAAAATGCCAGTAGCCCGGTGAGGGGAGAGGGATGGTGGTAGTGACCTATCTTCTTATCAGCTAACACTTTCATGGAGATTATGTAATATCTTTCCCTTTTTCTTTTCTAATTCCGAGATTTTTTTGACCATTAACATTTTCATTGATGTAAACTTCCTGAGGGCAGGAACAATTAAGGTTTCACTTTTGTATCCTTGGACTTGACACAGTGCCTTGCATACAAATATTGATTGCATTGAGATGAAATATAGCTGGTAAACTCTTTGACAGTGATTCTTAGGGACAGAAAAATAATCCCTTTTCTCCCCCAAAAGAAATTCTTTATGTATTTCCTAAATTCCCACATGAGATGCAAATTTCTCTGTAAAATGACAGATGGAAGATAAAAATGGGTGTCTTGCCAATGAACATGACCTTGATGCTTCAGTTCAGTCAGTTCCTTGGAGCTATGAGATGCTTACCTGAAGATTATTCAGATTCCCTTATAGCATATGCCCTGATTGAAATGTATAGCACCTTAAGTTTCACCTACAAATAAAGCCCTTTGAAAAAGCTGGGTACTCCTAGTTCTACTCATGGGGCAATGAGAAGACAGAATACTCATTTCTATGTACAGTCATTCTTCCAATTCCTTCTAGATTGCTCAGGTGATCATGTACTACTTAGATCCCCTTCTCTGCCTCTCCAGAGGTGGCATGTTATATCATTCAAGAGTATTGATAGAAATCAGGGGAGACCTGGGTTTGAGTTCGAATCCAGCTCATACTAACTGTGCGATCACAGACAAATAATTTAAACTCTGTGAGTCTCAGTTTCCTCCCATGTAAAGTGGGGATGATAATAGTGCCAGCCTCACAGGGTTATTGCGAGACTCAAAGGCATAATGTTTGCAGAGCGTCTTGTAGCCTTAAAGTGCTAAATAAATGTCTCCTATTATTATTTTCCCTCAAGATGGACTTCTGGGAAGCCTGCCTTGAGCAGTTAGCCAAAATTAAAGAAAGCTTTGGAGGTGAGTATAAAGGCCCCAATGACTGGCACAGAGCAGGAGGAAAGATTGAGCATCTATTCCTGTCTCCAGTCAAACATTTCTCCTCTTCTTTCCTTGAAATAGATTCCTTTCCTTTCCCAGAGGGCTTGGGATAGCTTCTTTGTGTCTACTTTCATAGTGTATATACAATGGGCGAAGCTAGGTTCCAGATTTCTGTGGGGGACATTTTCAAACCTCCAAAGATGTTTCACCAAATTTGGCAAAGATGTGAAAAGAGTCTAGCTTACCACTTTATTTTTAAAGCAAGATTCCATCAGATGGATCATAGGATCACATGTTTAGAGCCAAAAGAGATGTTTATCTCATCCAACTTCTTCATTTTACAGATGAGAAAATTGGGTTGGTTACCAAGGCACCTACCAGGCACAATGGACCCAGAGTCAGGAAGACCTGAGTTCAAATTCGACCTCAAACATTTACTAGCTGAGTGACCCTGGGAAGGCCATTTAACTGCTGTCAGCCTCAGTTTCCTCATCTGTTAAAATGGGGATAATAATAACGTGTACCTTCTAGGGTTGTTATGAGGATAACATGAGATAACAGAGATAAAATGCTCTGCAATCCATAAAGTACTTTTATAAATGCTATTATTATTTTAAGTGACTTGCCCAAGGTCATATAGGCAGTAGGATATGGCAAAGTCAGGATCTGAAGTCAGGTCCTCTGATTCCAAATCCAACAGGGAACTTTTTGTGGGTCTTCCAACCATAATGACTCATACTTCTTTAACCCTTTAAAGTTTGCCAAGAAATTTATATATATTAACTCATTTGATTCTTCCAATAACCTTGTAAGGTAGGTATAATCAACATCCCCATTTTGCATTTGGGGAAATTGAGGATCAAAGAGGCTGAGTGATTTCCTTGGGGTTATACAGTTAGTAAGTATCTGAGGTGGATGGCTAGGTGGCACCGTGGATAGAGCACTGGACCTGGAGTCAGGAAGACCTGAAGTCAAATTTTACCTCAGACACTAGCTATGTGACCCTGGGCAAGTCACTTAACTCTGTTTGCCTCAGTTTCCTCATCTGTAAAATGAGCTGGAGAAGGCAATGGCAAACCACTCCAGTATCTCTGCCAAGAAAACCCCAGATGGGGTCACAAAGAGTCGGAAACGACTTAAATGAGTGAACAACAACAACAAAAACAAAAGTATTTGAGGCAGAGTTTGAACCCGGGTCTTACTGAATCCTAGTCAATTGCTCTTTCTATTATCCCACACTGTTTCTCCCTCCCTGCATAGGAATCTGCTTGGTGAATATCTTTGGCCAAAATAATCACTACCTAGGGATCAGCCTCTGGCAGTGAAGTTGTCTAGGCTGAAAATAGACCAAATCCATAGTCGGACCCAGACTCCAGGCTTCTATGATTCGCTAGAAGCTGAGAAGGTGGTGTTCCCTCTGGCATTGACTTGGAGAGCACAGGGTCACCTTTGCCAAGATGAGGCATCAGTATAGGAACTTAATAGAGTTCAGATGCAGCATAGACAGGAAAATAAATGAGAAGAACTTTCTTCCCTTCTCCTCTATTAAAAATGGTAACTTACACTGGGAGAGATGCTTTTGGTAAGGACAACAGTCACCCTGATTCACCTCCTTGGAGCTATTCTCTGCCTCTTGTCCTCTAATCAATCAATTGCCAAGTCTTGTTGATTCCACTGGATTCTGTCATCTGTTTCAGTCATATGACTTTTACTCTAGCCCAACCTCTTATCACCTCTACCTGGACTAGTTGGACTCCCTGTCTTCAATCTGTCTTCTCCATCCTCAACATTACTGCTGGATTGGTTTTCCTAAAATCCGGATCTGACCAAGCCATTGTGCACCCCCTACTCAAGGAGCTTTAATAGCTTCCTGCTGTCTCTAGGATAAAATGAAAATATATCCTGTCATTAAATGCTTCCTATAACATGTCTCCCACCTGCCTTTCTGGTCGTCTTTCATGGTAAGCTCCTTCGTGTTCTCTCCATTCCGGTCAAACAGGGTGATCAGCTGTCTCCTGTGCATGGCATTTTATTGTCTGCCTCCCACCTTCATGAAGCCTTTGCATAGGTGGTTGCCCATTGCTGGAACATTCTTCTCTTTCTTGGAATCCCTAACCTCTTTCGAAGCTGAGACCAGGCACAGCCTCTGGCATAAGGCCTTTCCTGATGCCTCCTAAGTTGTTAGTATCTAAGAGATCACTGAACCAGAGTTTGAATCTTGATTCTGCTTGTGTGACTTTGGGGAAATCATCTCACCTTTATGAGCCTCAGTTTCCTCAATGATAAAATGAGGTATTTGAGCTACAATGATCTCTAAGTTCCTTTGTAACTCTCAATATTTGAACCTTGGATCCCTCTTGAAATTACTTTGCATACAATTTGTATTAACTTGCTTCAGTACATGTGAATCATCCTGTAAAACATAAGCTCCTTGAGGGCAGGAACTATTATGTTTTTGTCTTTGTTATCTCCAGGACCTTGTACATAGTAGGCACTTAATAAACACTGTTGAATTGGATTTAGTGTTTGAGGGCGGGTTCAGGTGGGATTTTACATCATCCTCATGAATGAATGAATTTATGAAGTCATTAATTAACTCAATGAATTAATGAAGCATTAGTCAAGCACCTGTGTGCCAGGTTTTAGGGATATGACAAAAG
The DNA here is from genome assembly GCA_028646515.1 of Pseudochirops corinnae. NCBI lineage: Eukaryota > Metazoa > Chordata > Mammalia > Diprotodontia > Pseudocheiridae > Pseudochirops > Pseudochirops corinnae. Next base: position 171,948,133 of record CM053591.1, read on the forward strand.
TGAAATAGCCCCTTCCCTCAAGGAACTTACACTCTACTAAGAGGATTCCTTCTGTAAAACAAGGTTAACATATGGGATATAAAAACAATACAAAAGAATTTAAAGAAAGATCAGAGTTACAAAGGACCATGAAAATCATTCAGATTCTAGCTGAATCAATTCATTTTGTAGTGGGAAGGGCAATGACTTTGGAGGCAGAAGGTCTGGGTTGAAATCCTGGCTGATGTTGGGCTAGTCCCTTATTTCTCTGGGCTTCAGTTTCATCATTTGTAAAGATTGTTGGGCTTAATGCTCACTCAAACCCTTCTACATTTAGTTCTCTTATTTTATGTACTTCTGTAAGTGTATATGAGGTTTAAAAAAAGAATAATGGTAGAAGGAGGTAGTATTATGAGAGAGTTTCTATTAATACATAATCACTTTAGAGGACAGTTGGGGGCACTGAGTGCCAAATCTCAAAGAAAGAACACTGACCTTGGTTAGTTGAATTTCTGCCCATCTTTACTGAAGAATAAACAGCAGCCACTCTTGGCTTTGAAATCCATTTAGCCCCCAAACTCTGTGATAACTGGTAGAAGAGGAACTAGGGTACCCCACCCCCAACCCTTTAGGCCACTGTCATAAATGACTGTGATATTTCTTCACTAACCCAGGAGAAAGTTGGAGCCTTAAACATGTAACTCCCCAGGTCACTGCATTTGGATGTAAATTATTATAATTTCACAGTCATCTAGCTTTTTAGATTCCTCTATTTTTAGGGGCAAAGCAAAAGCAGGGATAATTATGATATTCTGTTGAGATAAAACAGTTACAAACAAACAAATCTGGCAGCCACCAAAGACCCTGTGGTCAAACTTGACTCAGATCCTTTAAAGAGAAATTTCATAGAGGATCAGTGATAATATGCCATCGATAAAAAGATAAAGGCTGATTCAGGAAGAATAGAACGGGGGAAAGAAAAGGGAGTTTATAAATTCACTGAAATAAATTAGATTATAAAAGATAATAGAAGAGAGGAAGTGGGACAGCTTTAGTATCTCAGTGAAAATAGGGAAGTTAGTTCACTTTATCTTAGAAATTTGAGAGGCAGGGAACAGATTGAATTCAGTTTGATTCTTCAAATATGAAGCCCCTACTAAGAGCAGAGCACTGTTAGTGGGTCTTAAACACATGAAAAGTTTAGGTAAAAATCTGTCCCTGATTTCACAGACCTTACTTTCTTTTAAGAGAATACAACAAATACGTAAACTAAGTACAAAATAACATGTGAAAATACTCAATACAAATAAACATAATCCTTTGACAAGCACTTATTCAATGCTTACTTTGTGCCTGGCATTGCGCCTCTGGCGATACAAGAACAAACAGTATCTAAAAATGTAGGAGGGGTATGAGCAAAGTGACCTTGGGGGAGAGAATCTTGGAAGTCTTCTTACAGGAAGTGCCACATGAGCCCACGCTTTAGAAGATGGTGGGAATTCCAGAGAAAGAGGCAGATTGTGGGGAGGGGCAGGAAGTATTCTAGTAATAGGGAATAATGAGGGCAAGGATATGGGGATAGGAAGATTTGGATCCTGTACAGGGATCAAGAGTTGTCCAGTTTGTTCAACAAATTAAATCCAACAAAGATAGTCACAGAATTGGAAGGCTGGAAGAGACCTCAAAGGTCATCTGGTTCAACTTTTATTTAAAAAAAAGAATCTGTATTATAACTTATCCAACAAATGGTCACCTATATTCTTCAAGACCCCCAGTGTGTGGGAACAAAGCACTTTTCAAGGCTGCCGTTGCCACTTGGGGACAGCTCCCATTGCTACAAGTTGTTCTTGATTCCAGGTCTAAATGAGCCTCTATTCAATTTCCATGCCTTGGTTCCAGCTTTGCCTTCAAGGTCCACATAGACCAGGGTATTCCCTTTTCCATAAGACAGTCCTTCAAAGACTTGAATACAGTTTTATATTTCCCTTCCCCTTCCTGAATACCAGTGATCTCTAGGTTAAACATGACCAGTTTCTTCACCTGATCCTCTTAGGACAAAGGACTCAAGGTCCTTCAACATATTAGTCACCCTACTCTGGACATGGGGCAGCAAAGTGGATGCAGTGGATAGAATCCCAGGGCTGGAGTCAGGAAGACTCATCTTCCTGAGTTCAAATCTGGCCTCAGACACTAACTATGTAACTCAGGGCAAGTCACTTAACCTCTTTTTTTTTTTTTTTGCTTTAGTTTCCTCATCTATAAAATGAGCTAGGAAAGGAAATGACAAACCATTCCGCTGCATTTGCTAAGAAAAATCCAACTGAGGTCATGAAGAGCCAGACATGACTGAACAACAACAAGCTCTGTACACTGTACACTCTGGTTTCTCAAGTGACTTTGTTAGGAAACTATCAAATACAAAGGCGTGCTCATGCTCATGGCTGGGACCTTAAAGATAAAACAAATGAAATTCCCCGTCCTCAGGAAGTTTGTATTTGACTTGAAGTTTCCATTTCAGTTGGGCTGGATTAGGAAGAGTCTGACATGGCTGAAATGACTGAGCAACAAAAAATCGAGCAAATGGAAGGGTTTCTAGGTTATCCAGGCCTTGAGTATCAGTCATGAGTAGTTTGAACTTCCTGTGCAGATCGGAGCTGAGTGCATTGCCCATCCTCCACCCCTGCAAAAGCAGTATGAGAAAAATGAGACATGATCTGATAATATATGGGGGAGAGACGATTAAAAGAGTAGCAAACCCGTTCTCATATTTGACCCTCATTACTGATGCTCAGTAGGAAATTAGGACTACAATAGACTAGCTAGCATTTTCATAGCCCTTTAAAAGGTTTGCAGAACACTTTGCCTATGTTATCCCATTTGATATCACAACTACCTGTGACCTTGGTGCAATTATTATCCCCATTTTACAGATGAGGCAACTAGGATAAACAGAGTTTAAGTGACTTGCCCACTCCCAGTTAGTAAATGCCTGAGGTCCTATTTGAACTCAGGTCTTCCTGACTGCATGTCCAGGGCTCTTATCCAATGGGCAGATACCTAGCTACTTCTGAAATGTAGTCGAATCAGCCTCCCATCGTTACCCTTTGTAAAGCATCAGTGTCATGATGGCATATTAGTGTCTACCCAGAGACTGAAGAGATCACTCTATCAATAAACATTCATTAAACACCTACTGTGTACCTGGAAATAGGGATATATTCTGTCCGCTACACCTGAGTGGTTCTGACATTGGAGCCTGAACATGCGGATGCGAGGAGAAAAGAGACTGATTTTAACTGGACCAAAGGGGATTGGCATGTACCTCTCCCGTCTGGCGAATCTTCACCTCTCATGAGTGGAGAGTGGTTGATAAAATCTTTTCTTCCCTGCTAGAAGCTGATCTTGATGGGGATGCCAGCCCAGACACCTCGGAGACCTTCAAATCTTTTGTCTCTGGCTTGGTGAACCAGTGGCCCCTGGGCACCCCAGCACACAGTCATAGAGCAGGGGTGAATTTCCCCAAGACAAGATGAAGGTATTTGTTCTCAGGGTCCACTGCATTAGCAGGAACCTTTGGGGGATGGTGCCATCTGCTTTGTAGGAGAAATTTGACAGAAAGGTGCGATAGGGAGTAGATTCTCAGTGGAGAGCCTTTGTAGCATTGACAGTTAATGGCAGGCATCAAGGGACCCCCCTGCCCCAAAGACAAGGTGCAGGATTTCCCTGCTTCTCATTCCCTGTATAGCAAACATGCAACAGGAAGCCTTGTCTTGGGTGACCGAGTACAGAGAGAAAATTGTCAGAGCTCAGAAATAGTTTTCTAGCTCATTTGCCTTTTTAGACACCAAAGGCAGGCATTTCCTTGGTTTTTCCTTTTTCTCTAGGTTAGCTAAGTTGAGAAGTCTTTTATAAATGACAGTATATAAGAAGGAACAGAGAGATAGAAGTGAATTCTTTTCACTTTTCTGAGGATAACAGTGAAAAATAGTACTTTAGTGATTAACAATAATAAAAACTATTGAAGTCTGGAAGGATCATAGATCAAGAACTGGGAAAGACTTTAGTAGTCATCTAGTCCAGCCCTTTCATTTTATAAATGAAGAAACCAAAACCCAAGGAAGTTCAATGACTTATCCAAGAACACAAAGGTGGGGAAGGTAAACTGCGTCATCCCTAGAGAAAACCATTCAACCGAGCACAGAAATTTGTAGAAATCCAAACATCAAACTTTTTTTTGTCTAATCTTCGCTTAAAGGGATACTTATTTTAATCTAAAATATAGTTTCATTCAGATATAGCTAGTTTTGGGCCATTGTGAAGATTCCATTCAGTTCACTTGCTTTAAAATAGGAATCAATCAATGTGGATTTTTTGAATGCCTATGAAGTGCTAGACACTGTGGTAACCACTGTGTATACAGGGACAACAATTAAATCTCTACTTGAAAGTCCCTGGACAAGAAAATTTGCTGTATTCTTGATTAATTGAGGTCCAAATAGATGATACAACTTTACTAATTTAACTCACTTTCTCAAAGAATCACCATCACCACAAATATCACCATCATCTTCGTCATCATCACCATCACCACAAATATCATCACCATCATCACCATCACTCCCACCATCATTATCATCATCAACACCACCACCACCATCATTGTTGTTATAATCATCATCACATTTTATTAGTGTGCCATAAACCTACGGAAATATTTTTGAATAAGCAATCATCACCTTTTGACAGGTAGACACCAATGGATTTGTTAAAGGTAACTGAAAATGACTCACCTATAGAAGGAGTCTATGAAAAGCCTAAGATTTAAGAATGGAATTAAAAACCCCCTTTATGAGTGACACCCACATCAACAATATGTCAACAAAGGAGCATTAACAAATGACTCCTGAGGATTTTTTTGTGACAATGGAGGGATTTATGTGGCAGGTAAGTATCACCATAAATTATAAAAGGGTTATTTTTAAGAAGTCCAGACTAAGTGATCAATGCAGATTATGCAAGGAGATGGCAAAAACTGTGCAGCATATCACTGCAGGCTGCAAAAATTTACCACTCACTGAATTCCTACCAGGACATGTCTTAGTGGCTAGAATTATACATCAGAAGCTCACTGTATTTCATGGACTGATAGATGAAAGATTCCCATGGTACAAATACAGACCTCAAAATGTCCTTGAGCGCTCAGCCAATAAACCAGGAGTACAAAATATCATCACAGGGGAAAAAATAACTGTTGCCCACAACTGCCTAAATGTAACACAGATCCATTAAAAAACTTTCAATATGCATAATCTCTAAGATGTATGGCACATGTAAGTTTACTCAGAAAACATGTTAAAGATACATTTGTTTTTGTTGTGAGAAATCATCATGATGTCTTGGTCAAAGTCATGTAAGGCCACTTCAAGGAGAGGGAGAAAAAAACTTGATTGTGAAAGATGCCTTCCTAGAATGGCTCAAAATTCTCCCAGTTTCATCTCAAATTTCTTCTTCCATAATCATAATTCTGTGACAGTTATTCTCAATACTCAAGTAGCCAGACACTATGGACAAGTCTGCATTTCCCTCATTTAAATTTAGAGGCTTTGGGGACATGAACCTTATCCAATAAGCTTCATAATTCTTAATTGAAAGATCAGACTAAAAGGATTGTGTTACTACATGCCAGTTGTTGAAAGAAATTATCCAAGACTAAGTGAACTTTTATGCAGAATGAGAATAATAAGACTGAGTCCTATTCAATGAGATGAACTCTCAAGATTTCCTTATACTGTCTCTATCCAGACTTATCAGATGACTGAGAAAACAAAGAAGAACATTTTATTCATACTGCCTATTTGGCATCTCCTCTTTACTCATTTTCTCAATAAGCACCACTCCTCTTAATGTCTCTACCGCATCTTGATGTTGGGTATCTTTCAGCTTCTTTTTATGTGTTGTCTTTGTCATTAGAGTTCAGCCTCTTGAGGACAAGGACTGTTTTCCTTTTGCTTGTATTTGTATTCCCAGCACTTAGCACAATGCATGGCACAGGATAAACTTTTAATAAACACATTTTGACCAAGTGAAGTCAGTTTTATTAGAGATATGGAGCTAGAAGAAGGTGTGTTCTCCTCTATTTTAATAGGTCATGAAGCCTATGCCATAAAAATTCCAGAATAGACATGGGACTCTTGAAATTGTTGTGTTAACATGTTGATCAAGTAGAAAAATGGATCTCCTGGGGTGATTTGATTAAAGCAAAACCAGCACAATACATAATAGTGTAATTTTATATTTCTTACTATTAGTATTATCATGCCCACTATACAGATGAAAAAATTGAGGTTCCAAGAGGTTAAGTGACTTATCTATGGTCATGCAGTGTGTGTATGTGTGTGTGTGTGTGTGTGTGTGTGTGTGTGTGTGTGTGTGTGTGTAGGGGGCAGGAAGTGTATCCAGTTCTTTCTGACTCCAAATCCAGCACTCTATCCATTATGGTGCACTGATATACTGTCTATACCTCCTGTGACAAAGCCAAGGAATTTCTTTTTCTTTTTTCTTTCTTTTTTTGCTGATTCAAAACATTAAAAATGCTTTTGCAGTCCAACCAGGAGCTATACAACATAGTCATGACTTTAGACAAAATCTGTATAGCCATCAAATATAGGGCTTGACATCATCTTGCTCAGTAATGAACAAACAGAGGTTGCATCCTTTTACAATATGCCATCAAGACACACCCTCCCTGCATGTTGAGCCATTTACCCTCTTGTTCATTTCTCCCCACCTTAATCAGCATCTTCCTTCCCTTTCCATTATAGACCCATAGAATCCATATCCTCAGACTCTAGGGAAAATAATCTGTTCAGTTTTGGAACTCTTGCCCTGGGACTTATCACACACCAGGCCATTCTTCACTTCTTGTGTAGTCTTCTACCTGGGCACGGCAATCCAATCAATACCACTGCTGCTTTTGAAAAGGACATGTATATTGACTGCCCTTTGATTAACTCTCTGTTCTTTTTATTTCCTTTTCTGGCCACATTCTCCTTGCAAACTCTCTGAAAGCAGGGACCCTTTCATTTTTTTGTATCTTATGCTCAGGCAGTTAATAAGCATCTGTTAAGCACCTACTATGTCAGGCACTTTGCTAAGCCCCTAGGGTACAAAAAGAGGCAAAAGACAGTCTGTCTTCAAGAGACTCAGAATCTGATGAAGGAAGCAAGAAACAAAGATGCACAAAGAAATGATATGCATGATAAATGGAAAATAATTAAAAGAAGGAAGGTATTAGCATTAAGAGGGATTGGGAAAGGCTTTCTATTAAAGATGGGATGTTTGTTGGGATTTAAAGGAAGCCAGGAGCTGGAGATGGCAAGGGAGAAGATTTCAGGGATGGGGAACAGCCAAAGAAAATACCCAGCTCTGAGAGCTGGGAATTTCTTGTTCGTTCAGCCACAAGGAGGCCAATGTCACTGAACAAAATAACAATTGAGGAGTAAGGAGTAGGAGAATTGGGAAGGTAGGGAGGAGTTGAAATGAAGGATTTCGAAGCCAAATAGGGGATTTTGTATTGCCCACCATTTAGAATAGTGCCTGATCATAATTAGGGCTTAATAGATGCTTTTGTTCCTTCATACAAATGTGCCAATCAAGGGTAATGCTAGATAAGGATGGCAGAGGAGTGGTCAGAACTTCACATTTTGTAGCTAGAGCAATGGATTTAGCTGGTTCTCTGGTTGTTTGGGATTATATTTGGCCTCCCTTCTTACTCTTGGTCAAGGGACATAGCTCATCTCTCCCTTTCATAATCTTTATACTCTACACTCCAGCCAAACCAGCATCCTTACTGTTCCTTATATATAAAATGCCATCAATGAAAAGTCTCTAGATCTTGTCAGAGGGTCTTTCCCCATACCTAGAATTGCCTCCTTCCTCATCTCCTACTCATATAATCTTCAGTGTCCTTCAAAGTTCAATTCAGTCACCACCATGTCCTTGAAGCATTTCCTGATCTCTACTGGAAATTATCTTATATTAATTACAATATTATTTATAACATAATAATATCATATTATTCATACAATTTATTACATTATGTTATGATATAATATTTATTGTAACATTTATTTTGTGTATATTCTTGTATTTACTTGGGGTTATAGATCTAGAAAGGACACAACATACAAGCACAATTTTGTGGAATAGGATGTAGAATTCTTGAGCGTAAGGGCTGTTTTATATTTTTTCCTTTTGTATTCTTAGAGTCTGGCACATAGTAAGTATTTAATAGATGTTTGCAGATTCAATTATTTGTGTCTCCACTTCCTCAGGGCTGAACAAACTCACAAAGTGATGGAAGCAACTTTTCTCCGCTGGTCACCATAATGACAGGAGGCAATGAAGTCATTTGGTTTCTTATATTCTCAATCACAATTCAGAAGCAGCCTATGTTGGTTAAATGATTCTGGTGGGGGATGCTCTGGGTATGAATGAGTGCCATAATTTCATACAGTGACCACGTTCCCTCTTGGTTCTATAATATTTCCATCCTCCATAGTCCATGTTGCAATTCATTCCAGAGTATTTCTGAATTAACCAAGTTAAGTCATAGTGAGGACCTTCAGCCTGGGATTTAAAACCCTCCACCATTTTCCTCTCATCTATCTTTCAGATTTATTTCATATTACTTTCCTTCAAACAGCCTTTGATCCAGACCACCTTGAGTTCCTATTAGCTGATTCTGGTTTCCATCTCCCATTTCCATGCTTTTGTAGGGCTGGTGTTCAGTGTGTGGCATACACTTCCTCCTCACCTCCAGTCTATTAAATACCTAGTTTCCTTCAAACACAACTCAGGAGCCAAATTCTATATGATGCCTTTCTTCATTACCCATTACCAAAACAAATGAAAAATACATTTCTTCTTGAAATTACTATGTAATATTTAATTATTTCTTTGAACTTTCTATTGACTACATTATATGCCCCTCCCCCACACCCAATGGAATATTATATCTTTTATCCCCATTGCTTAGCACAGTTCTGATATATAGGAAGTAATGAAGATATATTGGTTGAGTTGAGTTGACTTCCTTGCTTAGTACTTCTATCTGCTACACTAATGACCAGCCCCCTCGGTCAGGAAAACATGATTAGAGGGCAGCTTTGACAAGGTTTGGAGGGAGAGAGACTGCCTAGCTCTTCCTAGTCACCATATATATCTTTATGTATTTTACAACAGCGTTAACTTGAAAAGAACTGCATTTCACTCAGATCAATGTGCATTCCAATCACATTTTTTTTTATCCCTTTTGTACTGGTTCCCATTGTGGTTTTTTTTTTTCTTTCCAATTTGTCTTCAAGAGACACTAAATCCACTTGTTCAGTGAAGAAATGGATTTAGGAGACTAGAGAACAGATTGTAATAGACACTTTCTTGCCATTTGTCTCTGTAAAAGGACTATTTCCTAAGCCTTCTCAAGCCCAATCAGAGTCTCAGGTTTGGTAGCAGGTTATCTTAGTTTCTGTTTTCTGGTGGCTGTCGAATTTATTTCTTTCCCTTAATTCTCTCTTGGGTCTCTCCAGCAGGAAATGACAGTGCAATTGCTACATTCTTTTTTTACATCTTATAAGGATATAAGGGGATCTGGGTGTCTATATCAATCGATTTCCCTTACTGATATTGCTGAGTATTTAACATATGGTCTTGTAGTATTCTTTGAAAGTGAATTCCAACTAGCAGGTGAAGGACAGACTTATTAGGATGAGAAACTTAGAGCAGCTGAATTAGCTCTTAAAAAACCTCTCCCCTCTTCAAATGTTTGGTTATTTTCTCTCTGTTGGGTGGGAATGTAATTCTCTTTTTTGAGTCTTATTTGGAACATTTCTTCATTTGTGACACTCATAAGTTAGTAAGGCTTTTTTTTTTTTTCCCTCTGCTGATCTCTCCCAAATACTCAAAGAGATCTATGATCTCATTAATTCAGTAGTTCTCTACAATGATGCAAATCACAAACTCTCTATGCCTTTATGTTCTTTATGGTTCACTGCTGTCATACCCTTCTTATGATAATATAAATAATAATAATAGCATTTGTATAGTATTTTAAGTGCCTTAGGAATATTACCTTATTTTATTATCACAACAACCCTGGAGGGAGATGTTATTCTTATCTCCATTTTACAGATGAGGAAACTGAGGCAGGTAGTGGTTAAGTGATTTCCCCAAAATGGAACTACTAAGTGTCTGAGGCCAAATTTGAACACAGGTTTTGCTGACTCTATGTCCGGCAGATCCAGCATTTGATCTATTGAATTACCTAGCTGCATTTGCTACAAGTTCCTTCCAACATGCTTGAGGTCTTATTCATTCTCTCCAGACATTGTAAGCATATCAGTGCAGTTCTGGGTTTGTCCATCTATCATCTTTAATTCTTGTCAATGGAAAAAAAAATTTTCTCTTCCTGTCATATAATTTCTTGATAATATCTTTTACTCCTATTCATAGAGTTCCTCATCTTCAACATGATAGTCCAAAACAGAACTCGTTATCGCCTACCTCCTCCCCCCCAAAAACTCCCCTTCTTCCTAATGTTTTTGTTACTGTTAAGGATATCACCATCCTCTTAGGCACCCAGGCTCATGACCACGGTGTCATCTGGTCTGCTCACTGATACTCACCCCACATATCGAATCTGTTTCCAAATCTTGTTATTTCTACCTTCCCATAATCTCTCATAAGTGTCCTCTTTGTCTCACTTTCAAGCCTCCACCCTAGTTTGAACTCTTATCAACTCTTTCCTGGAATCTTACAATAACCTTCAAACTTGTCTCCCTTACTCCAGTCTCTACCCATCCCAATCCATCCTCTGAAATGTAGGTCTGACCATATTACCTACTTGCTCAGTAAACTCCATGATCTCCTTATTAACTCTGGGATGAAATATGAATGCTGCCATGAAAGGTCTTTGGTCTCTTTCCAGCCCTTTTATATTTAACTCCCTTCACATACCCTATGATCTAGCAACACGTGTTTACTTGGGGTTACTCATTTACTTAAATGCACACAACACTCCTCTTTCTCCATGCCTTTGCTCCAACTCTCTCTCATGCCTATATTTGTTTTTCCTCCTCTCTTCTCCCTCTTAACTCTCTTGGCTTCATTCAAGAAAAAGATCAAGTCTAGCTATGTACAGGAGGCCTTTCTTGGTGCACCTAGTTGCTAGTGCCTGCTCCTGTGGCATTACCTTCCGCTGAATTTCTACACATGGTATATTTTGTTGCTGTTGCTGTTGTTGCATCATTTCCAATTCTTCATGACCCCATTTGGGGTTTTCTTGGCAGAGATACTGGAGTGGTTTGCCATTTCCTTCTCCAGATCATTTTATAGAGGAGGAAAGCAAGGCTAACAGGGTTAAGCAACTTGTCCAGTGTCCCCAGCTAGTAAGTGTCTGAGGTCAGACTTAAATTCAGAAAGATGAATCTTCTTGACTTCAGTCCTGGCACTTGATGCGCTACAATGCCACCTAGCTCCCATATATCTTGCATGTGACTAGTTTTTTCTTTTGACTCAGGGGTCAGGGTAGCCATCTTCAAATATTTGAAAAGCCATCATGTGTAAGAGGGGCTAGGCTTAGTTCAATTTTCTTAAACCATATGGAACAAGAGCAATGGTTTAAGCTGCCACAAAGGCAATTCAGGCTTGTTGTCAGGCAAAACTTCCTGGCAATCAGAGCGACCCTAAAGTGGAATGGGCCATCTTGGGAGGTGGTGTGTGCCCTCCCCTTTGAGATCTACAAGAAAAAGTCAGATTATCAGGTGTTAGGCATGATCTAGTAGGCATTCCTTTTATGTATTGGTTAGAGCAGATAGCCACTAGGAGCCCCAACTCTCAAATGCTATTGTTCTTTGATTCTGACAGGTTCAAATCCTTTCTTTGACCTGTGTGGCTTTTGAGAGTTATTTAATCTCCCCAGGCCTCAGTTTCTTTAGGTTACCTAAGGAAGTCAGCTGCTATGGTCTTCTGTAGTCGTTTTCCCCTCTAGAGCTATGATCCTAAGTTTTGGAAGAGCAGTTGATCTGCACTAAGGGAGTAAGTTTCCACACAAGGAATTCCCTAAACTGATGATATCACAAGTCTAGACTAATTATTTACACACAGAGATACACAGACATAAATGCATACATGTACATGTGTGTATATGTGTATGTATATATGAAAAATATGTGTATATTTAATGAAGTTGAGTTTCATATATATAATATTCACTACTTTGCAATCAAGAGACTCAGTGGCTAGAACTCTGGACCTGGAGTTCATGAAGATCTGAGTTCAAATCCGGCCTCAGACTTGTCCTAGGCAAGTCACTTAACCTTTGTCTGCTTTAGTTTCCTCAACTGTAGGAAGAACCTCTCCTGGTTGTTGTCATGATTAAGTGACATTTTTGAAAAGCGCATATCACAATGCCTGGTTTATAGTTAGTATTCAATAAATGTTTGTTTCTTCCCTTCATCCCTGTGTCCCAGTGATTTAGTGAGCCTCCACTGACTAGCAAAGAATTGTTAACCAAGAGAATCAGGTAATGACTTTACCTTTATACCTAACTGGCTTTTTGATGCCAAATAAAGTTAAAGTCAGGGGCTTCTGGATTTTGGTGTCTTCAGTGCCTTCCAGTCATACCCTTCCTTCAGAGACTCATAAGATAACAGGAATAAATTGATACCAAGGAGAATTTCTTCCTCTTGTTTCCTCCCACCATAAAGGATCCCCAATGATACTATCTTCCAACCTAAGAAACAAGTTGAAATAGTTTTATAAATTTCCCAGAAGCCCAAATACCAATCAGTGACAAATAGAGATGTATAAAGTTTGGTGGACTTTCCAAACACTTTTTAACTCCCTGGAAGGGAAGCAGCTGGGAAAGCAGGGCATGCCAGTCAATCTTTTCTCCTGCTCACAAATCTCTAGTGCCTCTAGGAGGAAATCCAGGCTTTCCTTCTTTGCATTTGGCTCTAGCTTCCCTTCCCAGGTTGATTTGACCTTCCTTCCTTTCGTGTTCTTGTGCTCTGGAGAAGCTGTCCTACTGGCTGTGGTCCCTGAACTTTGTCAATCCAACTTTGCATCTCATTTCCTGCCTATGTGCCTTTGCTTAGGTTGTGTTTCATACTTGGAATACACCCCTCCCCCGCTCTTCTTAGAAGCCTTAGCTTCTTTTAAGGCTCATCTCAAGTGCTACCTTCTACATGAAATCTTTCTTCATTCCCCCAACTTACTGTCCTGCTTAACCCCATCATTCTGTTTGAATATTTTGTATTTATTAATGTCTACATGTCTCCTCTCCTCCCTCTTCCCCAGATGTATGGGAACTATTTAATTTTAAATTTCTATTCTGAGGGCTGAGAACACAATTGGTGTTTAATAAATGCTTTTTGAATGGATCAAGCAACGAACATTTTGTGTGCCATATATGGTGCTAGGTGCTGGGGAGATGAAGGCAAAAATGAGACAGTTCTGCCCTGAAACAATTTGTACTTTATGAGAGGAGACACCATGCACACATATGAGTATATACAGAATAAATACCAGACCATACTCCAAGCAAACATCTATAGAGAACTCTAAAGGGCTTTGTATGGATTACTTCGTTGGATTTGATCTTCACAGCAACCCTATGAGGTAGGTGCTATGATTATCTCCATTTTAAAGATGGAGAAACTGTGACTGAGAAAGTTTTAAGTGCCTGGCCCAGGGTCACAGACCTAATAATTACAGGAGGCAAGATTTGAACTCAGTCCTCTCTGACTCTGAATAAGGCACATTGTTCCACCTCATTGTGTCAGTTTTGAAGCAGAAAGGAAACAGAGTAGTGAATAGTGCACTGAACTTGAAGTGAAGAAAATCTGGGCTCGAATCCTGCCTCAAATATTACTATATCTGTGCCCCAACTTTTCTCTGCTCATCACTTTCTCAGCTTCATCCATAAGAGTGTTGGATATGAAAACTTCCAAGGTTCCTCTCAGCTTTCCATCTATGATTCTATCAAACATTTGGATGGTAAATATTCAGTGCTTCTCCCCAGGAAGCTAGGTCCTGGCAAAGGGACAACTGCACTGGGGGTGGTACCTGTCCTCTGTGACTTGACAATTGATTACCTGTTGGAAAGTGAATTTTAACTGCATTCTTTACTCTCTACCCAGTCCGAATAGTTGAGTTTCCTGGAGAAATGAATCAAGCGTTGCTGTTCAAAAGGTTCTAGAGGTGAAACTTCAAATGGCCATACTTCTTATAGATAGGGTGTATTGGGCTCTTTACCTTCTTGGGGGTGAATGTTAGGCAGAGGTAAGCCAGATGCTCTCTTGTCGGGAAGGATAAATATCCTTTCTTTATCACCTAAGAAGTCAGACAGCTGGATGTTTTGACAGCTGGTGTGGTTCTTCCACTCCCCCAGCTCAGATTCTCACCCAGGCTCATCTCTCATTGCTCCTTTGATTAGACCAAAGATGGCATTTTCAGACATCTAGGGCCAGACTGGGAGTCAGCCCCAAATAGAAAGATTGACAGCGAGCTTTTTAGCAACACCAAAAGAGCACGGGTGCTCTGGGTAGACAATAGGGAAAGGGAGGATGTAGCAATTGGAAAGAACATCTGAAAGCAGCAGGAGCATATGAAGAGAAGGGAGAGGGCAAGGGAATGGAATGGTTATTGCACATGAAGAATCTCCAGGCATAGCTTCCCTAGTCTAATAGAATGTCCTATTTCTAAGGAGACTGTTTTATTTGGCTACAGTCTAGGTGATTCTTCCTTCTTGGTTCTAAGCCTGATTTCTGTAGCACTTAACATTTGATATGGAAGACACTGATATCTCAAAGCACACGTCTGATTGTGTCATGATCCTTTCTCTTACCTGAGAAACTCAGTGGTTCCCTCTTGTTTCTAGGATAAATACAAACTTTTCAGTTTAGCTCTTAAGGCCAGTCATATTCTGGTGCTAGCTTACCTTTCCTTTGTGTTCTAGCCAGCCGGTCTCCTTGCATTTATCTGTACATTTCACGGGCAATTTGCATGCCTTTGTACAAGCTCTCCCCCATATCTGGAATGCACTCCACTCTCATCTGTCTCAAAGAAATCTCCAACTCCTTCCAAGGTTCAGTTCAATGGTACCTTCTATAGGAAGCCCAGTCTACATTGCCATCCCCTCCTCCAACCCCTCCCCCCCACTGGCTAGCATCCTCTTCCTATGTACATATTTTTCATTTATTTGCCAATGTACACAGTGCTTCTCCTTAACAGAATGTAAACATCATCATCATCATCATCATCATCATCATCATTATCATCATCATCATCTTCTTCTTCTTCTTCTTTTTGCTTTTTTGCAGGGGGGAAGGCAGGGCACTTGGGGTTAAGTGACTTGTCCAAGGTCAGACAGCTAGTCTGAGTCTAGATTTGAACTCAGGTCCTCTTGACTTCAGGTGTGGTGCTCTATTCACTGCACCACCTAGCTGCCCCAGAATGTAAACTTCTTGAAGGTAAGAATTGTTTCAGTCTTGTCCTTTGTATCCCCAAGGGTCTAACACAGTGCTTACAAAATAGTAAGTGCTTAATTGATGTTTGTTTATTGTTGGAACTGAAAGGTACTCCAGTGTAGATAGAATGAAGAGAATTTCAGAGATGGGAAGGAATTTAAAAGTCAGCCTGTTTAAGATTGAATCCCATCTGGAGCATCCCTGGAAAGTTGTTATCCAGGTGCTCTTGAAGACACAGTCTTGCTACCTCACAAGACACTTTTAAGCAATTCTACTAAAATGCTTTCCTTAATCTAGTGCTTAAATCTACTTTACAGAGGACTTAAAAAGAAGCAAAGGAAAATCCATCATACTTTTGGAGAATATTTTCCCCACTGCTGTTTGTAGAAAGTCTGAGACTAA
Organism: Pseudochirops corinnae; assembly: GCA_028646515.1. NCBI lineage: Eukaryota > Metazoa > Chordata > Mammalia > Diprotodontia > Pseudocheiridae > Pseudochirops > Pseudochirops corinnae. The sequence goes on from CM053591.1 coordinate 171,964,041, forward strand.
TTGTATTTGCAAAATTATAATTTGGATTACTGTTACTGGATCTTAACTGTAAGACCTAGCATTGGTTCACACCTAGTTCTCAAGAGTGCTAAGAGGTACTGGATAAAGCCTAGGTTCATAAGAGATAGATACAGAGGTCAACTGAACTAACAGGCATTTGTAATCTAGCCTCTCTCCTATCCAATGCATCTTTGACCCAGCTGATCAATAATCTTTTTAAAGTATCAATCTGGTCATGTGGTTCCCTAGTGCCTCTACTCAAACTCCTCTTCAGTTTGGCCTTTAAACACCTTCACAATTTGTCTCTTTCTAGTTCACCTTTCCAAGATAATGTCACATGACTCCCCTTCAGGTATTTGATATGCCAGCTGAGTTGGTCTACTTGCTGTTCCCGAAACTCAGCATTCTACCTTCTGCCTTCATTCCTTTGCACAAGTCATTCCTGTCTCCTTACCTATGCCTCTTAGAATTCCACCTTCCTTCAAGGCTCAGCTCACCAGTTCCAGACATTTCTAGATGTCAACATATTCTGTCTCCTGAAATCACCATTATATGTATTTTTTCCCTGTGCATATGCTTTCTTCCCCCTTCCCCAGTAAAATGTAAGCTTTTTGAGGGCAGAGACTGTTTTTTTTTTTTATTTGTGTCCCCAGAACCTAGGATAGTGCCTGACACAGAGTAGGAGTTTGATAAGTTGGTTTTGGATTGGGTTGAGTCCTCTTAAAATGCAGACATGAAAGTTTTGTTGTTGAGTATGTCTAAGATTCTCTTTGCATTTGTAATTTGTGGTGCTAAATCTGGAGTAATTAATGATACTGGGGCCAATTTCATGGCCTTTGCCCAGTGAGATTATGTTTTGGGGTCTGCTTTCATTTTGATACCATTTATCAGGGACAATCAGTGGAGCCTGAGCCAGAGATAAAGAAACCTGGGAAATTTGGAAGTTTGTCTTTGACAGACCTCAGGGAAGAGGCATAGATGGATTTCTTTAAACTTTTCTGGATACCAGCATCAATACATAAAAAAATCACCAAACAAGAAGCCAACTTGCAGAAGATGATATTGAATAGGGATAAAAAAAAAACTACTTGCACTTATACAACAATTTAAGCTATGGAAAGCACTCTCCCTATGTTCATCAAGTATTTCTTAAGTGCCTACTATGTGGCATGACCTGTGCTAACTGCATTTGATATTTTTTATTAGTTGTAAAGTCTTGAATCCAGATTCAAGAAATTGATTTCACAAATACAAGATGGGAGGTTTGGTGATGATCCTATGGCTAGACAATAATTTGTATGAAAAAGATTGGGGTTTTAGTGGACTGCATCCTCAGTAGAAATGAACAGTATGATGTGGCAGCCAAGAAAACTAATGTAATCTGAGACTACATGAACAGAGTAAATAAAGAATGTCTTGCCCATGTTTACTTACTCCTTGGTCAGCATGATCCTACGACTCTAGGAAAAGTCTTGGAGAACCCAAAGACCCCTGGACATCATGAGCGAAGACTGAAGGATTTGGTAGCATCTAGATCACTTGAATCTGCCACATTTTGTCCCAGAAGGTCTTAGATTTTTGTAATGATTACATTACTTGGAGTTGGAAGGGACCAGCTCTGTCATTGTACAGATGAGCAATATAGGGAGTTGGGGATAATTTAACCAAGGTCACACAGCTACTTAGTATTAGAATTGGGACAAGAACCCAGGTCTCCTGACTTCTAGCTTAGTGCTCTTAGGTTTGTTCTATGTCAGCAAGTTAGACTTCTTATTTAAAGCTTGAAAATAGGCTGGTGAAGGGCCAACATAAAATCTGGATTCAAGATAATTTTAGCCCCAAGACCTTAAACATGTGACACTTTTGACTGATGTACCACTATGACTTCCCCAACAGCCTCTAGTAACTCTACATGATCTAAAGTAGAACCTCCTGATACTGTCCTTCAAGGTTCTTCACAGTTGGGCCCAGATTTACCTTTCTAGCCATCCCATCCCACCCCTACCTCGTGCATGCTGTGGGCCAGTCCAAATGGCCTGTTTTGGGTCCCTCTCTTCTCTCTGTAGATTTATGCTCATTTAATCTTATGAACCTGTGGTAGCCTCTTCCCAGTTTCTGACGTGAAATCTCTTCCTTTCTTCTAGGCCCAACTCAGATGCCGTTTTTTCTCTATGAAGCCTTTCCCTGAGGTCTCTGCACCACCCCAAGGTGATCTCATTGTATTTCCTCTAAAATTTTTGCTTATTCTATTCTCCCTTCTATGGCAATTTCTCACATCCATGTCATTTTCCCACTGTTAGCTTCTCTCATCTCTCTGTCTCTGTCTCTCCTCTCTTGCCCTGTCCTCTTCCTTCTTCCTTTCTTCCTTCCTTCCTTTTTCTTTTTCTTTCTTTCTTTCTTCCTCTCTTTCTTTCTTTTCCTTTTGTCTTCCTTCCCCTTTCTCCCTCTCTCACTCTCCCCCTTTCTTCCTCTCTTGTACCCTCCTTCTCTCTGTCCTTATATCTCTTTCCCTTCCTCTCCCTCCCTGATCCTTCCCTCCATACTTCCCTCCCTCTCCCTCCCTCTTTCTTCACTTCATACTTCCCTCCCTCCCTCTCTACCCCTTCTTCCCTCCCTTTTTCTCTTCCCCTCTTCCTTTTTTCTTTTATTCTTTCTCTCCATCCCTTTCTTTTCCTCCCTCCACACCTCCCTCCCTCTCTCTGTCTCTTTATCACTTCTCTCTTTTTCTCTCCTCCCCATACCCACTCTCTCCTCCTCTTTCTTACTCTCTCCTTATCTTTCCTCAATCCCTCCCACTCTCTGCCTCCCTCTCCCTCCCTCCCTGTATCTCTGCTTCTGCCTCTGTGTCCTGTCTGTTTCTCTCTGTCTCTCTCTTAAAATTAGGAATGTTTAGCCTTAGAAGAGAAAAGAAAGGGCCCGGGTAAGATGGCATCATATCTTCCTTAAAATATTTGAAGCACTAAAAAAAGAACTCTACTTGTCCTGCTTCACCTCAGAGGGCACAAGGCTTAATGAAAGCAACAAACTTTCCCCATCTTTAGAGGTGTCCCATAGCCTTAAGGGCTTCCTCAGGAGGTGTTAGGATCTTACTCCATAGGCAATTTTGAGCAGAGGCTACCAGCTCCCTTGTCAGAGAGGCTGTAGAGGGGATCCTTGTTCAGGTATGAGCTGCACAAACTGGCCTTGGAGGTCTCTTCCAACTACTTTGTGATTCTTTCCTAAGTAATAGAAGTGGCAAAAAGGAAGGGAGGGTGGAAACCAGGAAAGAAGGAGAGAAGGAGGCTGTCAGTTGCGCCCTGTTTCCCTGTTCTGCTCTGACAGTATGGACTGACCAAAGAGCTTAGCAATCAAGGATGAGCAGGCAGTGTATTGACTCAAGGACATTTGCTGAAGATGTCGAAAGGCCTGACGTGCATGGTGTGTTTTTATCATTACAGTTTGATTCAGCTTCCTGTAGAGGAGAAGGTTGTGGCAGTCTAGGAAATAACAGACAGGACTGAAGACCTGAGGGGGAGGAGCAGAGTTTAGAGTTCCCTTGGAAGAAGAGGATTTAGTTACTGTGGTGGGAGAAGAGGGAAAGAAAGAGGAGAGAGGAGTCAGTGATTACTCCATATGCCCAACTGCCGTTGTGGTAATACTTCATATAGTAACTATGGAAGTGAGAATAATGAGGAGCTTTACATAAGCTCAGAGAATGTCAGAGCTGCAAGGGTACCCTAGAAACAATCCAATCCAATCACCTCTTTCCAGAGAGGGGGAATGACTTATCCAGAGTTATATAGACCATTAATGGCCAGAACCAAGATTGAAACTTAGATGCCTTACCTTCCATGTCTCCAAGCTTTCTGGTGTTATATTACTCTGCCCCTTAGTTTCCTTCTGTCAAAGTCGTATGAAACCACAGTGCAGTGTAGAGATACTAGGGTGTGGCAGCAATTTGGGAGTCAGAGGACCTCTGTTTGAATCCTGAATTTGTTTTCCATGTGATCTACGACCTACCTTCTTGGGGTCTTGCCTTCCTTCCCTATAAAATGGAGGCATTGGACTAGATGGCCTATGAATAAAAAGTTGGTATTTATATAATACTTTAGTGTTTTTAAAGAATTTCCATATATTCTCATTTCTTGCTCTTCAGATGAGGAAACTGAGGCTCAGAGAAGTAAAAAGACTTGCCCAGAGTGATGGGATCATTGATCTAGGGCAGGCAAAGATCTCAAAGGCCATTGAGTCCAACCCACTAATTTTGCAGATTTATCAGCAAGCACCCTAGCATATCCAGGGCGGCTGCTAGCACAGGTTCTTAGATCTGCTTTTCTAAAGGAAAGCAACTCAAAGTGGGTTAACAATCTTACTTTAATCAATCAAACAAATATCATTTACCTAGTTCAGGGGAAAAAGTCAGCACCCTGAACTTCAGAGAATACAAACAGAAGTTACAAGCAGACAAAGAAACAGATCAGTGGATGGGCTTCCAACCATCTGACCATTACATCCATGCCTATTCAGTTACCAGAGAGGGAAGCACCAACATCTGGGTTTTTCAGAGCTGGGGGAGCTCAACGGCTTCCCAGAGTCTCATCTGGCCAGATTACACAAATCTTCTCAAAGTGAGCCCCAAAGTAAAACCTCATATCAGGGCATATATATAGCCTTCTCTTGGATCGGAGAATGTCACAGGCCTCTTGACCACTGCCCAATCACAAAGCAACAAGGCATGGGCATTCCCTAAAAACAAATCTCCCGCCACAGGTTCCATGAGATCACATTCAGCCTATTAGGTGACAGAGTATACTTTCAAATCTGGGAAGGTTCTCAGAGTCACTTTAAGCCACTTAAGCAAAGGGCCTAGGGGCAGGGAAGATCTTCAGATTCCCATAACAGCAGATGAGGAAACTGAGGCCCAGGGAAGCTGTAAGTGACTTAGCTAATGTCACTCAGGTAGTAAATAGCAGAGGCAGGATTTGAATCCAGGTCCTCCAACTCCAAAGCGAATACTGTTTCCATTGTATCATGTTCCCTTGAGTAACACAGTTCACACACCTACTACATGCCTGAGGTAGGGTTCAAACCTTCACCTTCTAAAATTCCAGGTCCACCATGCTATTCACTAAGGTAGACTGCTTCTCAGTATCCCTTCAATGTCTAAATATTACTATTTCTGTTCAGTTTAATTCAGTGGATTGGGGTTTTTTTCTTTGCTAAATACAGCTGAGAGAAAATGGGGTTCAGAGTTTCACTTTTATGGATGAAAATTATGAGTACCTTCTTAAAGCTAGGTGTCATACCCTCTCCTGGAGTGCCGGCATCTGTGGCATCTCAAATAGTAAATAGCATGGCTTACTCACTTGGCAGATCCTAAGAAGCCGAGAAGATACAGAGACTATATTACCATTTTCTGGGGTCTAGCCTAAGGCAAGGGTGACTTGTCTCCAGGCTGATGGATTTTCCAGCCACAGTCTCTCTCAAAGACTATCAACTTGATGAGAGAGGGCTTGGGACATGCCTTGGAGACACCAACCCAGACATTGAAGAAATCAGAAATCTGTGAAATAAATAACCAGCACAATGAATTCTGAATCCAAAGTGTTTTGAATTTTGTTTTTAAAAAAATCTAATTATTTGATCTGGTCATTTTCACAGCATAAATAAAGTTAATGCCATCTCTCTCTTCTTTTTGACGTGCATATAGACTTGGATGCAAATTCCAGAGATGAGAAGCAGTATCTTTAACATATTCTGATGTTGCCATCCCACTCACTTGTGTTATTGGTGTTGTCTATGGGACGAATAGATTTTATAGTTTGTGATTAGTTGTCAGCATGACTACAACCAAAATGATGTTGTTGTAGGCCACAGGAGTAGACTTAAAGGACCCGAGACCATCCTTTGAAAAGAAATATTTTATATGATTGAAATCAAAGTTAATTCACAGAACCTGGAAGACTGAAAGACTTTTTAAAATGAAGTTAGTGTAGCAAGGGCTGTTTTATCAGCTTTTCATGGCAGAAAGAGGAGGGGGAGGAGAAAAAAAAGGAGAAAAGGAGAGAGGAAGAAGAGAAGGTGACAAGAGAAAAAAAAAAGAACCAGAAAGAGATGACAGAGAGCCAGAGAGAAAACTGGAGAGACACAGAGATAGATGGACAGAGAAATGAATTGAAATAGAGACAGAGAAAGAGATGACAGAGAGATACAGAGAGGGAGAGAGGGAGAGAGACAGAAAGAAAGAGAGAGAGAGAGACACAGAGAGAGGGGGGGGAGGGGAGGGAGAACAGGAGGAGGAGGGAAAGGGGGAAAGGAAGGGGAAGGCAAGAGGCAATGTGGTACAGTGGAAAGATTTAGAGCCCAAGGACCTGGTTAAAATCCTGGCTCTGCCCCTTAGGTGCAAGTTTCACCTTTTCTGGCATTGTTAGATCATCAGTAAAATGTTGGGGTTAGACTAGAAGACCTCTAAGGTCCCTTCCCACTCTAAATGTTTCATTTTTTCCTTTCCCTTAGTATAGATTTGTGATTTCATGGGTATAGGGGTATAGATTTCCCTGGCATGGGAAACCTGTGCACCTTGACAATCTGTCTCAAATTTAGAATCATAGCATCACCAGTTTAGAGTTGGAAGGGACTTTACTATCATTTGGTCCAACCTCTCATTTTACAGTTGTGAACTGAGATCCAAAGAAGGCAGACAATTGCTCAAAGTTAAGCAGGTAGTAATTGGCAGGGTTGGAATTGAATGTAGAAATTTTTTGACTCCAAACCCTCCCTCTTATGGTCTGAGAGTGAGTTGCCTGGGCACTGGCAGTTGAGTGACTTGCCCAGGTCTGCCACACAATTAGTATATTAGGGGCAGGACTCGAATTCAGTTCTTCCTGGGTTAATCATGGTGTCTCTCAACTGGAGATCTAGGGCGTTAGCATATATGTGTGCATGTGGGACAGGGACTGAACCTATTATTTCCTTGATATAGGGAACTACCACGTGAGAAAACTTCCTCTACCAATTCAAGTTATTACTTGCCCTGTAGTTTACTGTCTTGGTGAAATGTTCATTGGCTTGCCCAGAGTCACAAGGCCACTATGCGTCAAAGGCAGGATTAGAACCCAAGTCTTTTAGGCTCAGAGACTAGCTCTCTCTCCAATATACCACATTGCCTTTCCTTTTGTATGGATACATACATATATGTATATGTATATATTTCAGGAGAGTAGGCTCAGTTTGCTAGAACATGCTGCCTATGAGGCCAAGGTCACAGATACAGTTTAAGGCTAAAGCAGTATGTTCCGTAGCCACAGACTAAGGTCCGTGACATAGGTCATCTGAATTGACTTATCTCAAAACTATATGCTATCCATCAGAGGAGGACCAGCTGAGACAGTGCATATGGCTCAGCATAATCTATCACCACTTGTGGTTCAAAAATCAAAATAAAATCTTACAAGCATCCCTACACACAAACACACAACCTGCACACAGAGATATTAAGACAGGAAAAATGAGTAAAGATAATATTTCACCTTCAATTCAGCACAAGCTTTTAAGTTTTACTTTTTTTGCATTTTTTTGAGCAAAAAAGGCATTATTTAGGAATTAGACATGCATGCAAAAGAGGGTAATTTGCTATTTTGTAAATATCTGATTCAGTGAAGTGTCTTTATCATTGTTCAGAAGCCAACTTTTAATGCCCCCATACCCAGACTAACAACACAAAAAGCACTGTTTTTGAATGCTGAAGATTGAAAAGTACCATGGAAATAATTCATTGTGTATTTGCTATTTCTCTGTGATGAGGGTCAAAGGCAATGGCAAATTCTCACACTCACAGCCCAAAACATGTCATGTTGGGGATACCACCGGTCCCTGTTATCACTTGACATTTCCTTGTCAACTTAGGCAAAATGGAAAACACAATTGCGTCAAGGTGTGTAACTTTCCTTTGCAAATCACTTGATTTTCCCTTGTACTCTTGAGAACCCATTCATCCATCCCTCTTTCAAGGAGAGAAGACTACTGCTTCGGTTCTGTTTGCCAGAAATGTCTAACAAAATCCTCCTTGCCATCTGCAGTCGGGCAGTTGTTTGAAAGCAAAAGACAGAGAAGCCAGGACGGAGAAAACCCCTGGTTTTTTCCCCCAGTCAGAAACTCTTATTTTAGTCTGTCCAAACAATGAGAGTAAACAGTGCGGACTAGCAAGTCCGTATGCAAAATGGACGGAGACATCTCCTTCTCCTTTGGATCAGGTAAAATTCAAATAGTTCTTTCTCAGGGACTACAGCACTGACTGCCTGGGTTTCCCCTTTTAACTGATGGCAAGGGATATTCTAAGCTCGCTGAATGACCGTGCGAAAGCCTATTTCTCAGCTAACAGGTCTCCAGTCTAAAGGGCATCTTGGTTCTCTCCCCCCTCCTCACCTCTTTCAGTTCAGGAATCTCACCATTCCTCCCCTCACCCTCAACTCCTCACAGCCTAGCCGACTGCCTGACTGGCAGGGGAGAGCAGGGAAGCGCTTTTTCCTGCATGACCTCTATGTCTTCTAGTCCAGGGGCAAAGTAACGAGGGGTGTCCCGGGAGCACCCCAAGAGGCGGCAGCCGGCTGATCCTCTAAGCATTAGTTTTCTAAAGCATCGCTCTCCCCCACCGCCAATCCTCTTTCTGTCCCCCGGCTGCCCCCCTTCTCTCTTTCTTACTGGACCCCCAAAGAGGCCCCCGGTACCCCGCTGCGTTTCAGCCAGGGCAGCACCTAGCTGTAATTCACCAGCTCGGCTGAAATTGACCAGTTCGGCGGCAATTGATCAGCTCGACTCAGACAATGCCCACCTCACAAGCCGCCGCCCGGCACCCGCCGCTGCCGCCTTTGTTTGCCAAGCAAATCCTACCTCGGGCGAGCTGTCACATCTTCCTCCGGAGGAAGCCACGCGGAATGGTTAATGAGCAGCGACCCTGGGGAACCCTCCAGGCCGCCCTCCGCGGCTGCTCCGCGCTGGCATAGCGGCCAAGCAGTCTGGACCTTGCATGGCACAACCCCTGGGACGTCGAGGGCTGCAAAACCCCGGGGCTCAAAATGCCTGAAAGAGTTTGGAAGGACGACAGGAGAGACGGGCGCCCTTAGACAGCCATGCCTGGAATGAGTTCTGTGGAGCTGCGTGGAGGCGGCTTCAGCCTGGGTTTAAAGCATGCAGGAGACAGGACTGATTAGCTTATGATGGGCATGCTGTTTCTGTTTTTATTTAATACCGTAATAGGCTGTCTGGTAGCCTGCCTCTGATAGGTTTAGCGGCTCTTACCCACTGCTTTCAAATTCTCACATTTTTTTTAAAAAAAAAGGGAAAGGGGGTTGTGGTGATGGGGGGTGGGGAGAGGCTGGGCTCAAATGTTTTCTTTAAGGCAGAGAGACCACTACCTAGCGGATCAGATTTGCAAATCTTCCTTAACTTACGTTTCAAACAGACCTGCCGGCCTTGGAAAATAAATGCATTTGGAAACAAACGCCATTCTTAGAAGACACAAGCAATCCCCAGCGAACAGTAATACCGCCCTCCCTCCGCAGCTTCACAAAAAGCCCAGGACTAGAGCGTCAGGGAAGTGGATATATCCAGGTGCGAAAAGTTTCCACCATTTCCTCAACAGAAAGGCCAAGAGAATCCCGAGGTTTCAGGGCTCACCATATGTAACACGCTGGGTGCTGACCCGCCCATTCGACCGTAAACAGACAGAGAAGAACACGCAAATACAGTGATTTGGCAACCTCAGCATCCAGGCAGAGCGGGGCCAATCGGATCTCAGGCATTGGTTGTTCCAATGAAAAAGAAGCCACTTTTGGTAGCGGGGCTGCCTGTGGGTGCTACATGTTGATTTTATGAATGGCTAGGAAGGCGTGGGATTGTGGGACATGGGAGAGACTTTTCTTACCCGGGGTTTGAGTTGGTCTTCCAAATATCTGGAACAGCCAAACGACCAAGGAGTTAGAGAGTCCTTTTCCAAAGTAGGGAGTACGAGAAACAACAAACAGGCAAACCAAAAAACTTTGTACTACCTCGCAATAAGGCAGACTTGGTTTTAATTCTCTGCATTTGAGTTCAGTTTGAGGATTGGTTTTTATTAAGCAGTCTTTTGTCCTTGTCTTCTCTTCTTTCTTTCTCTCCACCCCCCCCCCCCTCCACCTTATTTCCCCCAAGGACATTACTTATATAGCAGTTACCATGGAAACAGGAGGGTCAGCTCTAGGGGGCGGAGCTTAAGAGCTGTGAATGCAATATGGAGTCAAGGTGTATATAGAAAAAGATGTATTTCCCTGCCCTATGGAATTCATGGGACAAACCATGGGTGAGAAAGGAACAAGAAACACCATTTTATTGAATTATCCTGGTCTTTTTGTGTTTTGGAAGCACTATTCAGATTCCAGTCTCTAAAACAAAGACCTAAATAACTGGGAATTCCACTTATAGAATGAAGATTTCCCTTTGCTCTGGTGACAGATTGGAATATGCACTTGGTTGTGAATGACCAGATGTAAGTTGGTTCTTTGTAGCTGCATTATTGTTAATTTTTCCACTGTTTTTTTTTAATGGGCCTGGATTTTTTGACAAATATCCCTTTATTAGGAAATCTCTTCCATGACCCCAGATCTGCTTTATGCAAGAGTACCTGGGGCAAAGAGAAGGTGAAAAAATGTAGCTGCCTTAGTTGGAAGTTGAAAGAAACAAAAACAAAACTAATTTTATTCAGGATAGGCTGTTAGGGTGAAGTTTTTCTCCTTCTACTCCTTCCAATTTTCTGTTCTCTATCTGGAAAGGACTTAATTTTCTTATGCCTTATACTCAAAATTGTTTTTCAAATCTTCTGGCCCTTCCAAGAACACAAATATCATTAATTAATTTATTTTTGATTTTCAACATTCACTTCCACAATATTTTGAATTCCAAATTTTCTCCCCATCTCTCCCCTCCCCCACCCCAAGACAGTGCATTTTGATTACCTCTTTTCCTAATCTGCCCTTTCTTGTATCACTGCCCCCCTTTCACTCCCTTTCTCTTATCCCATTTAATTCTATTTTCCTGTAGGCAAGCTAGATTTCTATACCCCATTGTCTGTACATCTTCTTTCCCAGTTGCATGTAAAAACAATTTTTAACATATGTTTTTAAAACTTTGAATTCCACTTTTTCTCCCTTCCTCTCTCCCCAACCACCCTCATTGAGAAGACAAGCAATTCAATACAGGTGATACATGTGTAGTCCTACAAAACACTTCCATTAAGTCATGTTGTAAAAGACTAACTATATTTCCCTCCATCCTATCCCACCCCCCCCATTTATTCTATTCTCTCCTTTGACCCTGTCCCTCTGTAAAAGTGTTTCCTTCTGATTACCCTTCCTCCCATTTGCCCTCCCTTCTATAATCACTCTCCTCTCTTATCCCCCTCCCTCCTATTTCCTGTAGGTAAGATAGATTTTCATACCCAATTGAGCATGTATGAAGAACATAAATATCATAAAGTAATGTACGTTAAGTGCTTCACAAGCTTTATTGTACTATGTAAGTGTTGGATATTATATCTAGTTCTTAGCAGTGTAATTAAAATTTCACAGCTGTAGAACAACAACAACAAAAGACAATCTATCTTGATCTTAGCAAGGCATTTGACATTTGTCTTCATAGACCTTTGGAGAAATATTGGTTGTATGGCAATGGATTTAGGCGAACCACATTTAGAGTAAATTGATTAATGAACTGATGTCAAATTATATAAACATCTCTAGTGATATTCTACAAATCCAGGTCCTCCTAACTTCCTTCTTGCCAACAAACCACAACGGCATCTTTCTAGTCACCCAGGTTAGAAACCTGAGGGTCATCTTTAACTTTTCCTGCTTCTTCTTCACTCCATCCTATTTCATGAGAGGCTGATTCTTGCAGAGTTTATGTCAACATCTCTAGCATCTGTCAGATTCTTTACACTGCATTCAGACTTTTTGACTATTGCAGTCACCTCCAAATTGCTTTCAACCATCCGCTTTCCAGTCCACCTTCTACAGAGCTGCCAGATTGATATTTCTGAAACTGATCTTACAGGTCACCTTCCTATTCAAAAATACTCAGACTTTCTATTGCCCCATGAACTTATGATTTCATTGGTGTAGGGAGATTCCCAGATGAGAGAACTCCCTTCACCAATGCAGATTGGCACTTTCTCTGAAGCATAGTGTTAGAGAGTTGCCTGGGCCCCGAGAACTTGTGTTATGCCCAGCCAGCATGTATTAGAGCAAGATTTGAAACCATATCTTCCTGGTTCTAAGGTTGACTTTCTTTATTCACTAGCTTCTTGGAGCAGACACATACTGCTTACCCTGGCATTTAAATCCTTCAACAATATGGTTCTTACTCATCTTTCTAGCTGAATTTCATATTATTGTCCTTCACACAATCTCTATTCTAGTCCAACTGGCTTTCTAGCTGTTGTTTCCTGTATATACATCATCCCCTCTCCTGCTTCTATCCGTTTGTAAAGATGGTTTCTTATGCTTAGAATGCATCCTCTACTTCTTGGAATCCATAGCTCCATGAAAGGAATCTCTCAGTTGCTACATACTATACAAGTCCTTTCCTGATCTCCCCAGATATTAGTGTGCCCCTGGCCCCCAAATTAATTTGCAGCTACTTTAGAATATTCATTTGTTCAATTATCAAGTATTTTTTTCCTCCTTCCAATCTCCCTCACCCAAAAGGGAAAAAAGGTTAATTACATTGTATATAGTTTATATTACTTATCTGTTTACATATTTTATTTCTTCAGATCAATTTAAGTTTTTTGAGGGCAGGGACTGTTTAATTTTTCTTTTTGCATCTTTAGTATCAAGCACTCAGCAGATGCTTAATAAATGCCTAATGAATTGAATTATTCACTTATCTGTATAGGTATTGTACTAGTCAAAGATAGGCTCCCTAAGGGAAGGCATTTAAAAATGTATTTGTATCCCCTGCAGGTTGACACATGGTAAGTGTACATACCATTTCATTTTGTCTACACCACCTAGTACAGTCTCTGGCACATATTTTTTGTTGTTGATGAAGCATTTCAGTCATGTTTGACTCTTTGCAATCCCAATTTGGAGTTTTCTTGGCAAAGAAATGAGTGGTTTGCCATTTCCTTTTACATATGAAGAACTGAGACCAGCAAGGTTAAGTAAGTTACCTATGGTTACACAGCTAGTATATGTCTGAGGCTAGATTTGAACTCATGAAGATGAATCTTCCTGATTTCAAGCCCATTGCTCTATCCATTGTGACACCTACCTGTCCCCTGGCAATATTAGGTGCTTAATAAAGGCTTTTTGATTGATGGATTGATTAATTAGCAGAATTGACACTAGAATGAACATTTCTTGATACATAGTTCTTTGCTTGGTTTACTGTAGTAAGAAAATAGGAAAATAGCATCAAATCTAAGAAAATTCCAGTCATACTATACTTTGTGCTACTCGGACCACACTGCTGCATAATTTTATTTACCTCTAAGTACCATGTTTTAAGAAGGATATTGTCAAACAGAATTATGATCATAGGAGGGAGACCAGAATGGGAAGGGTTGGATACCATGCCTTGGGAAGAACAGTTTGAAGAAATGGGGATGTTTAGCCTGAATAAGAGATGAGTTAGTGATAGAAGGACATGATAACTATCTTCAAATATTTGAATGACTGGCTTGGGAGAGGGGTGTTTTCTTCCCTTATTCTACATAACTTCAGAAGTTAGAAATGCATTCAAGGGGTGGAAATATGAGTTAGACTAGAGGGCCATTGAGGGATTCCCCAATTCTGAAATTCTGTGATTCTGTGAAGTTACTGAGAAGCAATTTGGGACTCAATATAGAAAAGAACTAATGTCAAACTGTGGGATGGGTTACTTTTGTGGAAATTGAATTTTCTGTTACTGGATGTGTATAAGCAGAAGTCAGTTGACTGCTTGTTCAGTATGTTGCAGTAGAAATTTTACTTTGGTCACATATTAAATTAGTTTGGCATTTTCTAGGGTCTACATTCCATAAGCAGTCAAGGCAATTAGTTTAGATGTAATTTTAAAAAATCACCTATATTAGTCCAGGAACTTTGATAAATGCTGGAGTTAAAAAGGCAGAAATTAGGTAGTCCTTGCCCCCATTGAATTTATGTTTTACTAGAGGGATAAAACATGTAAGAGGATTTTAGCAGGAAGTAATGCTGACAACTGACGGGATATTGTAAGGGTTTATGAAGGAAGTGACATATGACCTTAGCCTTGACGTATGTTAAAAATACTGGGAAATGGAGATGAGTTGGGAGTATGACCAGGCATGGAAAACAGCTTGTACAAAGGTACTGAGGCAGGAGATGGGACATTTAATTGGGGAAACCACTAGTAGTTCCGTGTGGCTGAATGGTAGTACGAATGAAGAAGAATAATATGAAATAAGGCTGAAAACACAAATTGAAGCCAGATTGTGGATGGCTTTAAATGCTGAACTAACAAGCTTGTATTTGACATGAAATGTTATAGGAATCTATAGAATATTTTTGATCAAGGGAGTGACTTAGGGAATGTTCTTCCCAAGTCTCCATATCCATCCCTCATTTTTTTCCTGAGCTCTTTCCCTATTTTGCTTACCCCAAGCAAGTCACTTAACCTCTCTTAACCTCAGTTTCCTCATCTGTAAAATGGTTATAATCTTAGAACCTGCCTCAGAGTGTTACTGTGGAGATTAAATAAGATAATAGGTAAAAGTGCTTTACAAACCTTAAATTGCTATATGAATGGCAGCAATTATAGCAATCCTATAATACTTATGCTCTTGCATACTGTCCCTAGAGTAGACAAAATAAGAAAGTAAGAAAATACAGGGATTTGTGACCAAAATTTCTCAGGTTAAAGAAATGCTTTATTAAAAACTACTTACTGCAAGCATTGCTAGGAACTATTAATAATCTTCTAGACAGTTTTTATTGTCATGATACAAAAGACTGAATAAACTATAAATGTTTCATTGATCCTTTACTGATGAATGAATTGCCTGAGAAGGAGGCTTCTTGGTAAGTAAGCAGAGGGATGGGTGGATCAAAGATTATGGGACACAACAGAATGACTGATACCACTCTGCTAGAAGCCCCACTCCCCTCAACTCCCATAGGCAATCACTGCTATATGTAATATATTTAGTGAAGTAACTGAAAGATGGAAAGGGTGGGGAATTGGGTAGGAACAGCAAGCTAGAGAAATCCTATCCCATGTAAGCACCTAAGGGCAGGTATTGTTTCATTCTTTTATTGGTCTTTTATTCTAAAAACTTAAAACTTAGTCTTATAGGTGTGGATGCTTAATAAATGTTGCTTGAATTGAATTTACTGAGATGAGGGTTAGAGGGTAGAGAACTAGAAGGGGAAAAATTCTGGGTCCCAGGGAAGCAGTGACTTGTAGCTGCAGGTGAAGAAAATAAAGGCCAAGGCCTTATTTCCTAGTCAAAAGAAGAGACAGAGAGAAAAAGATATATTGAGAAGATAGAGGGGGAAGGGAGACAAGGAATAGAGAAGAGAGGGATGTATGAAGGAAAAAAAGAGGAAGGAAGATGGTAGAGGAAAGAAAAGAGGAGGAAAGAAATAGAATGAGAGTATTGCAATTATGAAAGAATTATAGACAGAGGTGGAAGAAGAGAGCAGAGACAAAGGAGAAAGGAATAAAGGTGGAAGAGTAGAAGAAAAGAAGAGAGGAGAGAGATGAACACCCATGGATTTAGAGATGGAAGGGATCTTAGAGGTAATCTAGCTCAAAACTCTCATTTTTCAGATTAGGAAAATGAGACTCAGAAAGGTTAGGTGACTGTTTAAGGTTGCACAGGTAGAAAGGGGGAAGCACCAGGTTTCAAATTCAAGCATGGAGAGTCAGCCTGGTGTAGTGGAAATAGGGCTAAATTTAGAAATAGATGATAGTTTCAAATACCAATTTTACAAGTTATTGACATGATTTAGGTCTAGTTATATGACTTCTTTATTTCTGCTTCCTCATGTGACCTTGTTCAATTTGTTTGACCACTTTCTCCATTTTTCAGTTTCCTTATCTGTAAAATGAAGAGGATGGTATAGCTTATCTCTATGCTCTAAGATTCTCAAGCTCCCAATGAAGCCTTCTTTCTACTGTTCTTCATTATAAGGAAAGAATTTAGATCTGCTCTTGGGATGTGGCTATCACAGACACATCTTTATGGTTTCAATTTGATTTCTGCCTGTGATGGTAAAGTTTCTGGCAGAGGAGTCAGTGGCTGGAGTGCAGGCACCATCTTCATTAAGAGAAGTTTGCCTTTGCTGTATTTGTTCAGACACTCATCTGGAAAGATTAATTAGGACAAGATCAGACCACTATTTAGAAAACTTCATGAGCCCAATGTAAAGATTGGATTTACTTATGTTCAGCACTGTTTCCTTGGACAGTTCCCCAGAGCAAAAAGTTGGAGGTAGCTGAAGGTATGAGCCGAAGTGATATTTAGGAGCTCTACTGTCAAGCACATTTAGCAAGAATTTCCAATCTGGTGTCAAGTCTTGTCAATTCTACCTCCACAACATCTATTACACCTGTCCTTCTGTTTCTGCTTATATGGTCAACCCCTGTTACCAGCCCTTGTTACCTCTTTACTTGACTACTGTATTAGATTCCTAATAGGGTTCAGTGCTTCCAGTCTCTCTCCTCTCCAGTCCGTACTGCACACAACTGCCAGTTTGGTGTTGTTAGAACACAGGTCTTAACATGTCCCTTCCTTACCCAAGAAGCCCCACTGCCTTCATATTTCCTCAAGTACAAAAAGTACATTGATGTATTTGATATATAAAACCCTTTATAATTTGTTTACAGCCAGGCATATTATACATTTTCCCTCTTCACAGACTTTGTTCTCTAGCCAAGCTATCCTTTCTATTCTTTAAACATGATGTTCTGTCTCTTACTTCTGTGTCTCTAAAGATGATAACCCCCATGCCTAGAATGCACTCCCTCCTCACTTCTACCTCTAAGATTCCTTAGCTTCCTTCAAAGCTCAGCTCAAGTACCAGTTCCTACAGGAAGCCTCTCATGAGCTCCCCTCCCCCACCATTGTAAGTGTCCTTCCCTCCTCTCTCTCCAGAAATTACATGGTATTTACTTTGTATACTTTTGTATTGACTTCTTTGGGTAATTATTGCCTTTACTGATATACTATAAGACCTTTAATGGCAGGGACTATTTTTTTTTTTTACTGTTTTTACATATCCAATACCCAACATAATACTTGGCACTCAGCAGTCACTTACTAAATGAATAAAGAGTACTCATCTTTTTCTGTACTCTCAGAATATTTTCAGCAACATTTGATATTTACATGCATATAGGAAAAACAGTTTTGGAAAAATTTGTGTGTTAACAAATATTAGGTGAAAGAATGAGATTCAAGAGAGAATGTTGGGCTCAAATAAGCAGCAGAGATTTTGTATTTGACATGCAGCTGTTGTAAGTTAAACAGTTTAATGAATGGAAGCATGAATACATAATTTCATTCTGAGTCATCACTATTAAAATGAGAATTTGGTAGTCACACATTCAGTGCAGTGTAACTATCTGTTATAAATACAAGAGCTAATCACTCATCTAAGTACAGGCTTAGTGTTATGAGAAACATAGACAGTGGCCACTCTTCTCCTTTGTGACTTCTTTGTAAATTTTCTATTTTGGTACTTAAATGGGTTTGTGATCTCAATGAAGTGGTTATACCCTCCACTAGTGCAGATCAAAACCCATTCATACCTTCTTATCCTGTGCAATTCCCATTGACATCTTTCCACCAATGTTCCATGAAACCTTTCCTCTCATAACCCATTGTGATGTGGAGGTGATCCTAGATCTCTAAAGGCAAGGCCAACAGAGCACTATCTCTGGCAACTCTTGCCATTCTGATAAGATTTTGAGTAGCTACCTCTGGCAGATTGTATCTGTCATCCAATGTCCAGCCTAGCTAAGTACAGAAAGCTTATAACCATAGGCTTGCTGGTAGGTTATGGATTCTTTGACCATCACAGTCCATGAAACAAAGAATGACCCTCATTCCTGTGTGGGCCCTTTCCATGTCTACAGAGGTGGTAGAAGACTTGCAGAAATAGGGGTGAGAGTTGGGAAGAATTGGAGAGATTACCTGTAAACCATCATCTGACTTGTTAATCTAGATGTGAGATTTTTGTTCAATGATTAATTAACTTGACATATTACTGGAGAAAACAAGTGATATTGATATTGACATTATTACTTTAAGTGAAATGAGGTTATAGGAAGAAGGTGTAGCTAAATAAAAGTGTACATCACAGGTCCCTTTTCTGAAGACAAATAAAGGAGTTTTTAAAGTTTGATTCACCATGCATCCAAAGGTTTTCTTGAATTTCAGGGTTCATAACAAGCAGAAGCAAGATCATTGTGAAGATAATTGTACCAAATGACATAGTACCCAAACACATACAAGAAAAGCTAAGTGAAATAAAAGAAGAAATAGACAGCAAAATTGTAATAGTGGGAAACCTGAATGTACCAATTTCATTCCTAGATATATCTAACAAAAATAAGCAAGAAAGAAGCTAAATACCTGAAGAGAATTTTAGAAAGAAAAATTGATAGACCTCTGATGATTATTGAATGGGACTAGAAAGGGCTGCACATATTTCTTTGTTGTGAATATCATGGTTACAAAATTGATCTTGTCTTAAGGCAAAATTTTACAAACATTTTTAAAAAAGCAGAAATTTCAAACATATTCTTTAATGACCGCAATGCAATAAATTACATTAAATACAAAGTTCCCTGAAAAGTATAAGCAGTCAAATGGAAACTAAATAACTTTAATCTTAAAGAATTGATGAGTTAAAGACCAAATCATGGAAAAAGATACCTAATGACAACAATGAGACAATATACCAAGATTTTTGAAATGTGCCCAAAGCAGTCCTTATGTGCAAATTTATATCACTGAACATTTTCATCAACAAAAAGGCGAAAGAACATATAAGCAAATTGGGCATGGAACCAAAGATATATAAAGCAAAACACCTTTTTGAAAAATAATTATTAAGCATCAAAATAGAAATCCTAAAAATCAAGGAAGAGATTAACAAAACTGAAAGCAAAATAATCACAGAGTTTAAAAAAACCCTAGGAACTATTTAAGAAAACAGATAATAAATCGCTATTTTGATTATAAAGAAGAAAGGGGAAAAACAAATTACCAGCTTCAAAAAGGAAAAAAAAAACTAAGAAAAGGAATATTTTTAGACATCATTTTTTAAACTACATGACAGTAAGATGACAATTTAAATGAAATAAATCAATATTGGGGGTAGCCAGGTGGTGTGGATAGAACACTGGCCCTGGAGTCAGGAGGACCTGAATTCGAATCCTGATTTCAAATCCTAGGCAAGTCACTTAACTCAGTTGCCTCCCCCACAAAAGAAATAATTGAATATTTATAATAAACACATAAAGTACTCATATTAACTGAGCAAGAAATAATTTAAACAACTCAAACTCAGATGAAGAAGTGAGCAAACCATATATGAACTCCCAAAGAGGAAAAAACACCATAACCAGACAGATTCACAATTGAAACTTATAAAACATTCAAAGTACAATTAATGCCAATATTAAATAAGCTATTAAAATAGCAAGAGATTTTACCAAATTCACTCAATGACACAAATATGGTTTTAATACACAAACCAAGGAAGACCAAAATTAAAAAAAAGAAAACTATAGACCAACATCATCAATAAAAATTGGAGCAAAAACCCCTTAAAATTATATTTAACATTTACAGAGTGCTTTAAAGTTTGCAAAGCACTTTAACCTAATTTTATCTTCATAAACTTGGTAGATTGATGCTAATATTATCCCTTTTTCACAGATGAGGAAACTGAGTCATGCAGATGTTAAGTGATTTTTCCAGGTTTACACAACTAGTAAGTATCTGAGATCAGTTTTGAACTCTGACTTTTCTGACTTCAGATCCATTATTTTACATGCACCACATAGCTGTTTCCAATATTTAGCAAAAAGTCTAAAAAGCATACTACAAATATTATATACTATGACCAAATTGGATTTACAGCAGAAGTTCAGGGTTGGCTTAATATTAAGATAATTACAGCTAACATGTCAAAATCTGTTGGAGAAGATGAACTACAGAAAATTTATAATGAATTCAAATAGCCCACAATAAAATAAACATATACTGTAATACTCAGTGTCTTTAAGTATAGGTGGGCATAGGAGGTGAAAATCAAACATAAGTTTTGGAAAAAATGGTTTAAGAACTAGAACTAGAACTACAAAGAATTAAAGAACTAGAGAGACTAAATGCTTGTATAATTGGATATAAGATTTATGTTTGTATCTAATGGAATGTGTTTTCATAGAAGGGACTCTCTTTAAGGAGAGAGTTGGAAGGCACCAGACATGGCCAGCACTGAATAAAATCATGAAACAAGTGAAGTTGAATATATTCGTAAACATAAAACAACTGGTTTCTCCAAATTAGGAGAAAGAATAAAAATGAGGAGAGGATACAGCAAGCAATTAAAAACTCAAGCCTGACCTACTTAAGTAAGATAAAATTATTTAAATTGTTCTGAAAAAAATGGTAACTGGCTAAAGGGGAGAGATATTTACATAAACCATCACTAAGCTCTACATAATTAACTGATCTAAAGAGATTCCCCCAATGTGCAATCAAAAAGTGTTCAGAAAGCTCTTCCACTAACAAACTCATTTTCTTTACCAAATAGGGAAATATGTCTGCTAAGGTCAATACTAATTTAGAACATAAGCTTATTTGTAAAATCTTATGGAAGACGATAATGGAAGATTATGAGCTGGACCATTGGATGAAACGCTGAAAAGCACAGAAGAGGAAAATGAGTTTGCAGAAAACTTGGCATGAATTCCAACTAACATAGATCATCACAAGGACACTTAATGATGAAACTAGTAGGACAGCAACAGATTTAAAAAATGGAAAAGATCTGTAAGAATTTCTATAATAAAAAAGGTTTCTTCATTGATTCCATTGGAGCTGCCCCATTGGATTTTAACCTCACGTTGTATTGTATGAGTAAAGGGAAGTGGTGCTAAAGAAAAAAAAGAGTAACCAGTAACACAATGCAGTCTTTGTTAGAAGTGACAGAGTTTTGAAGGCATTAAGTAACTGATTCTTAAGATATCTAAAAGAGAGGCAAAGATACTAAGGGTGGGAAAAAAGCATAAATTTTATTGCTGTTTTTAAAAGGCAAGTGACAGGAAATCAACAGCTAATGACACATACATTTACTTTCTTATCTGTACAAATTTGTTATGAGAAATATATACACACATATATGCAGCACATATGTGATATATATGTGTATGTATGTATATATACACAGATGACATCCTTGATGAAAGCACAGGAGAACAGACAGGACTTTGCACATAGATAATGTTAATATAGTGCTTTAAGATTTGTAAAACACTTTATATATGTCATTTCATTTTATCCTGAGAGGTAGACCATTAACCACTTGCGAGGTAGACATTATTATTATTTCAGTTTTACAGATGAGAAAAGAGGCTGAGAGAGGTTAAGTGACTCGTCTAGAGTCACATAGCTGGTAAGTGAGGCAGGATTTGAAATCAGATCTTCCTAACTGCAAGTGCCACCTTCTATCCACTTCACCAGCTACCTGCTCCAGCAAGCAATAACCTGTGGAAGACCATGCCTTCATCTTGACCCAGCTGCTGAATGATGTGGAGAATTCAATATCTTACTGCATTTATGGTTTGTTGACAATTAAAAACACATTTGATGTGGTTTAGCAAAATTGATCCTTAAAAGGCCTTCTCCATCCATTCAGAATTCCTTGATAGATGCAATAATGGAACTTACTTTGTTGGATGGTTCTTTCCTTTTTAATATTAAGTAAGACATAAAAGAGGAAGACTTATATATGACATGTATTTGACATTTTTATGGAGGGTATCCAGTTTATTATCCAAAGGGTAGAAGTGCTACCATAAATAGAGAGATTCTTCATAGCACAGAACAGCAGTTCTCAACCTGTGGGTCGTGACTCCTTTGGGGGCCGCCTAAGACCATTGAAAAACACATATTTCTGATGATCTTATGAACTGAGACACTGCTCCTCTATCTGTCTCCAGGCAGGTCAGCCCACATGCAGATATGCCCACATACGAGTATTAAAGGGTTGTAGCATTAGGAAGGTTGAGAACCACTGGCATAGAAGCCGTCTGATTATACATGTCTCTATTTTGTCTCAGGCTACTTTGCTGGATCATACTTCATGTCTTGTTTACTAAGCATGGGCATCCTAATGTCTCTATCCTGGTTCCTCTTCTCTTTTCTTTGTCTATGCTTTCTCTGAGAGTTCTTGTTAGCTTACAGGGATTTAAATATGACTATGCATATGACCCCCAAATCTGTATATCCAGCCCTCATCTCTCCAACTTCAGTCCTCCATTGTCAACTGACCTTTGAACCTCTCCACCTGAATGTTCTCAATCTCAGTATATCTAGAAAAGAGCTTATTCTAATTTCTCTAAAATTTATCCTTCCTGCAACATTCCCTGATTCTGTGAGAGACAATATCTTACTTTCAATTTTTTTTCCCAGCATTATTTTAGTTCATTGTCTTTATCAGACAAGTGAGATGAGGCTTTTTGATCTCTGTCTCTGTCTGTCTGTCTCTGTCTGTCTGTCTGTCTCTGTCTCTTTCTCTCTCTCTCTCTCTCTCTCTCTCTCTCTCTCTCACACACACACACACACACACACACACACACACACACACACCCTTTCACCCTTTCTTCTCTTCTACAGGACTTGGCATCAGAGAACTCTTTACTTTTGCTAAGGACAGTGGTTGATAGAAGGCAAAAGAGCAGCCAACACCTCTCTGTTCTCCTTTTCTTTTCTCCTCTCTTTTTCAAGAGTTGAGAAGTCCACATGGTCTTCTCTTGGGCCCAACACAGCTTGGTATATGTAAGTAAACCTCCTTAAAAATCACCTCTCTTATTTTTAGAATTATTGTTAAGGATTCTGATGCCATTATATAATGAAATTATTTTTGTGCATTTATATGTCCTGAGCAAGGAATTTCTTTTGATAGTCTACTTGTTTGATGGTCCCCATTAAATACCTTTCTCTGTGTACAGCAAAATAGCATATAATTTTGGTGGAGCTCAGCCAGTTGTATGCTGAGGCCACCACCACAAAATATCATGCTGTAAAAAAGAAATATGATCAATGCATTGGCCAACTGTGATCCACAGGATCTCTGATTTAGGAGGCTATCCCCTTTTTGAGAGTGGGAATGGACTTAGGTTCAGAATGAGAGAAACGTTCTTGACCGTGGCCATTGTAAGAAATTGTTTTGGTTGGCTATGCATATTTCTTCCAAAGGTTTTTCTTTGCTTTTCTATTTTTTTCCAGTGGGGTCATGAATGGGCAGGAGGGAGGGAGGGAGAATAAATACTTATTGATGAAAAAAAATAAAATATAATTAAAGCAAGGAGTCATCCAGCCCCTTAAAAGATTTGGTGGTATTGCAGTCTCATTACTGATGTCTGATGGCAGGATGTAGGTTGTGAGATAGATGGTCAAGAAAACAAGGCAGTTTCAGCTCATTAGGAAATTGGGTCCAGAGAGTGGGGCAGAGCCAAGATGGTGGAAAGGAATCAGGATCTTTCCTAAGTTCCTCCATGAATTCTGCCACTAAACTTTAAAAAGTGAATCTGAACAGATTTTAAAGTGGCAGAACCCATTGGGAGATGGACTATGGCAGATTCCTAGTCCAGGAAAGTGCCCACATAGGTCTGGGCAGGGGGAATGTGGAGCATGCGGGGGCTACACCAGTGTGAACCTGCATGCAGACTGCAGTGGAGTGAGAAGGGGCCCCAGCCAGTAGACTCACCCACCTCAAGGGCAATTTGCAGCCATCTCACCACAGGATGGAGGATCAGTAGGAGCTGGGTAAGAGAAAGTAGGGGCCTGTAGCTGCAACAGCAGCTTCTCTTGGGGCTATTAGCCCATAACCTGGACTTTAAAAATCACCTACCTGAACTTCCAGGAGCCAAAATGGTGGAATAAACCCTAACTGCTCTGATTTCTCCTCCCTGACCCAGAAAACCTAGAGATAAATGTCCCACCCAGAGTAAAATCCTGAAATAGTGAAACATCCTCAGACTTGGGTGTCACTGAGGAAGGGTATAACTGAGGCAGTGTGGAGTCTGAAGTGAAGGGTGGGAGGTATCCCAACAAGCCCCAACTTATCTGACCAGCAAGAGCTCCCAAAGCCCAGCAGAGTAGAGCCAGAAAGTGCTAACAACACAAGCCCAGGTGTGCCTTAGCACTACAGGGAAATATGCAGATACCAGCACTGCTGGCTACCAGCTGCTGAGCCTGCCTGAGCTTTAGCCCAGAGACACAGAGGTGGAAACCTGAAGGAGCCAGACCACCCCTCCCCCACAGGTTACTCTGTAAGCCTCAGGATAACTCAGGGGAAACACTGAGAGTCCCAGCCTTGGCCTCAGTCTAGACACCCAGGGGTTACAGCACACAAAGTTAACAACCAAATCCCTACTTCCCAGCCTGAGAAACATTGTACATTTGTACCCCAGAAGCAGATATCCACTCTAAAAATTCAGGACATAGGCAATCACAATGGGCAAGAAGGAATCTGTGAAATCAAGATCAATACAATCCTATTATAGTGAGCAAGAACAATCAAATTCAGAGGACAACATAGACTCTATACTCACACCTAAGATGACAGAAAGAAATATGAATTTGTCTCAAGCCTAAAAAGCCTTTCTTGGAGCAGCTCAAGAAAGATTTTAAAAGCCAAATTAGAGAGGTAAAAGATAAATTTAACTCTACAGTGACCAAATTGGAAAAAAAAAATCCTCACTGAAGAAAACAAATCCTTAAAAAGTAAAATTGGTGAACTGGGTTGGGAGGTTTGAAATCTAACTGGAGAAAATACCTCCCTAAAAATGAAAAGTGAACATATTGAAAAGGAGCTTCAAAAACTGAGGAAAATAATTCACTAAAAATTAGAATCAGTCAAATTGAAGCTAAGAATTCTATCATGCATCAAGACTCAGTCAAACAAAACATAAAGATTGAAAAATTAGAAGAAAGTATAAAATATCTCACTGGAAAAACAACTGACCTGAAGAACAGATCCAGGAGAGATAACCTAAGAATTATTGGTCTACTGGAAAGCCATGATGAAAAAAAGCAGCCTGGACAACATCTTACAAGAGATTGTCAAAGAAAACTGTCCTGAGGTCTTATGATCAGAGGGTAAAATCGTTATGGAAATGATTCACCAGACTCCTCTTGAAGGAGATTCCAAATTGAAAATTCCAAGCCAAATTTCAGAATTACAAGGTCGAGAGAATACTGCAAGCAGCCAAAAAGAAACAATTCAAATATTTTGGAACTTCAGTCATGATTACATAGGACCTAGCAGCTTCTACATTAAAAGACTGGAGGGACTGGAATTTGACATTTCATAAGGCAAACCAAGGATCAACTACCCAGCAAAACTGAGCATAATCTTTCAGGCAAGGAGATGGTCATTTGATGAAATAAGGGACTTCCAGACTTTCCTGATGAAAAAGCCAGAGCTCAATGGAAAATTTGATCTCCAATTACAAGACTCAAGAAAGTCATAAAAAGGTAAACAAGGAAAACACACTCACACACACACACACACAAATTGGGATTTAATAAGAGCAAACTGTTTACATCCTTATATGAGAGGCAGATACCTGTCAATATTGACATTTATATAATTATTGTAACATTTAAAAGGGATATACATAGATAGAGGGCGTGGGTATAAATGAGCTAATCTGATGATAAAAAACCTTATTAAGGAGTACAAAGGGATTGTAATGGGAGGAAAGGAAAGGATAAGGCAGAAAATGCCACACAAAGAGGCATAGAAATATACTTTAGTAGAGGGGAAGGAGGGAGGTAGATGAACATCATATGAACTTTATTCTCATTGGTTCTGGTCCAAAGAGGGATCATCCTAATCAGTTAAGTATAGGATTCTAATGTGAAAAGACACAAAAACTCATTATAATAGAGGGAAAGGAGGGAGGGAGAGGAGCATTGTATGAAATTTACTCTCATCAGTTTGGGTTCAAGGAGGGAATAACGTACTCCATTAAGTATAAAAATCCATTGTGTCCTGTAGGCAGTAAGAGGGGTGGGTGGGGGGGAAGGGGGCATAGAAAGGAGGGAAATAGCAGTAAAGGGGAAAAGTAGGTAAAAGCGGGGAAACAGGGAGGGAATACTGAGGGAGGAGGTGGTCAAAAGGAAAACTCTTAAGGAGGGGAAGGGAGAAGGAAGAAACAAAAACATAAATAGGGGAGGGAATAATGGAGGGAAAGACACAGATAGTAATCACAACTGTGAAGGTGAATGGGATGAACTCTCCCATAAAATGGAGGTGGATAGTAGAATGGATTAAAAACCACAATCCTACAATATGCTGTCTACAAGAAACACATTTGAAACAAGGGCTACACACAGGGTAAAGGTAAAAGGCTGGAGTAGAATATATTATGCTTTAGCTAAAGTAAAAAAAAAGCAGGGGTACCAATCCTTATCTCAGATAAAGCAAAAACAAAAATAGATCTAATTAAAAGAGATAAGGAAAGAAACTATATCCTACTAAAAGGAGAATTCTAGAGAATCAAGTAAAAAAACTACTTGAGACAATAAAAAATTTGGTAAAGGTGCAGGATATAAAATAAATCCACAGAAATCCTCAGCATTCCTATATATTTCTAATGAAATCCAACAGCAAGAGATAGAAAGAGACATTACTGTATACATTATAAAATATTTGGGAATCTACCTGTCAAAACAAACCCAGGACCTATATGAACACAACTACAAAACACTTTTCACACAAATAAAGTCAGATCTAACTAATTGGAAAAACATCAATTGATCATGGCTAGGTTGAGCTAATATAATAAAAATGACAATTTTACCTAAATTAAATTACATATTTAGTGACATACGAATCAATCTACCAAAAAATTACTTCATAGAGCTAGAAAAAATAGTAATAAAAATCATTTGGAAGAACAAAAGGTCCAGAATATCAAGGGAATTAATGAAGAGAAATGCTAGGGAAGGTGGCCTAGCCATACCAGATTTT
>CM053591.1:171991794-172017045 GCA_028646515.1 Pseudochirops corinnae
TCCCCCTGAACTAGGTAAATGATATGCTTGATTAAAGTAAGATTGTTAACCCATTTTGAGTTGCTTTCCTTTAGAAAAGCAGATCTGAGAACCTGTGCTAGTATACGCCCTAGGTATGCTAGGGTGCTTGCTGTTACAGATATACATGTCATATCTATATGGAGAGAGAGAGAGACAGAGACAGAGAGACAGAGAGAGATAGGCAAATGGAAAGTTGGAGACAGAGACATACATACATCAAGAGACAGACAAAGAGAGACAAATAACTAACAGAGGGAACACACTAGCATTAAGGGAGATCAGAAAAAAGCCTTTTAGAGAAGGTGAGATATTAATTGAGACTTGAAGGAAATGAGGGAAATTGGGAGGCAAAGATAAGGAAGAAAAGAATTCCAGGCATGAGAGAAAACCAGTGAAAGTGGCTGAAGTTAGGAAAGGGGAATATCTTCTTCTAAGAACAATGAGAAAGCTAGTGTCATAGTTTGTAGAACACATGGAGGGAGACGTAGCCTTTGAGAAGGAGAGGTGTAACAAGTTGGAGGGGGCCAGGTTATAAAAGGCCATGGAAGGGATCTTCTATTTCTGAGGTGATGGGGGCCACTGGAGTTTATTGACTAGGGGTTGACGTGCTTAGAGCTGTGCTTGTAGGGAAGATCAGTTTGTTAGCTGAGTGGAAGTTGGCTTGGAGTGTGCCCAATACTGAATATAATATTTCAAGTGTGGTTTGTTCAGAAAAGGGGACAGATGGACCATCACCTTTCTCATTCTAGTCAGTATGGCTCTCTAAATGCTGCTTATAATCACATTACCTGCTTTCAGCTGCTGAATAACATTTCTAGCTATTGAGCCTGAATTACATTAAGACCCTTGGATCTTTTTCAAACCATTATCTAGACACATTTCTCTGCTTGGCACTGTTGTCATTTCATGCTTTATGTTTATATCCACAGCACCTCAAACTGAGGTGCCTAATAAAGGCTTGTCTGCTAGGTCTACTACTCTTCCATCCTTAGACTTTTGAAGGTTTTTTGCGGCCTTCACACCAACTAAAATTCACCTTATTTGCTTTAGACCATTGTTTTGGCTAGATGAACAGTGTGCCAAACGATATATTGAGGGATGCCACGTTTACTTTATAAGGTTAGAACACTAGTTGTGTCTTCTCTGTTTTCCTTTAAGAAGTCTCTCAAAGGGCCTCCATGATGTTGCATAGTCTTTAACTTATAGACTTGGTGATATGATTCCACTTCACAAATAGCACTTCAGGCAAAGTGCTTGAAAATTCTGTTTTCTCAACTCCATCCCATTGATCACACTCTATGCCTAAAATGCCCTTCCTGCCCAATATGCTGGTGGAATTTCTATCTTTTAGAACTTCAACTCAGGGGTGGCTAGGTGGTGTAGTGAATAGAGCACCAGCCCTGAAGTCAGAAGGACCTGAGTTCAAATCAGGCCTCAGACACTTAACACTTACTAGCCGTGTGATCTTGGGCAAGTCATTTAACCCCAACTGCCCTCCAAAAAGCAAAAAAAAAAAAAAAAAGTTTAACTCAAATGGTACCTCCTCCAGGAAGACTCCTTTGATTCCTCAGACTGTAATGATTTTGCCTCCTCTAATCTTGGAAAGCACTTTACCTGCATCTATCTTATACACTTACATAATTATACTTTATTGTTATTTGTTTATCTGTGATTCCTCTACTGGAATGTCATTTAAAAACCCTGCTTTATCTAAATTTGGATGTCACAAGGTGAGAGTACTCATAGAGCTTTATAAACACTGGCTACTTAGCTTGAGTCTATGGCCTAGAGTCCCTAACTCTGAGCTTGCAAAGATTGGGTTCATTTGTTCCGGGGGGGGGCAGGTAGACAAGCCTTTCCAAATCACTGTGACTTGTTATGTCTCCCAGTCAGATTTTACTCAAGGGAAATCTCCAAACACAGTTCATTTCTAGAACTTGATTAATTTAGATACATCCCAACCTTATACAAGATTTCATGGTAAACTATGTAAATATTATGTATGAGATAACCTTTATTATGCTGCACAGAAAATGCATAAAGAACTCATAAAAATACAAATAGCACAATTCTCTTCCCTTTCTGTCAAGTTCCACTTTTCCCTAGGGTATTTCAGTTCTCCAATATGGAGATTGTGGTTTGGACTCCCTTCATAAGGGAAAAAAAAAAAACCCAACTGGTCACTAGTAGGATAACTTCTGATGTTTTAATGGACATCACTCAGTTCCCCAGATGCATAGCACCACCCTGTGGCTTGGACTATTCTCATTGGGGAAACGCACTTGGGCCTGCTAGACAGGTAGATCCTCTGACATTCAGGTGAGGGACTTCTTTCCCTTCCACTTCAGAGACTCCAGGCTTCTGGTACTACCATGAGGGCATGGACTCTCTCAGCATAAAAATGATCTTAGGGTTTCTAGGTAGTCAGCCCTTTTCCCATCAGTCTCAAACCATCTGAGTAACTCATGCTAATAAGAGAATACAACACCCAGGTCTTTGCTCTGATGCTGCTCAGGAACCCATAGGAATTCTCAGCTTCTCCAATAGCAGGCTAGATTTTGCATCATTTGAACTTAAGGTTGCTTAAGAAGCCTCTTATGAGGCTTACACTGGTCTAGGATATCCCTGTTTTCTGTTTAGAATGCTGGATTTCAGTGCATTGTTTGAAAAATGTCCACTCCTTTATCTAATAGGTAGAAGTTTGAGAACTGGGTATTATCTAGAAATTTCTCTCCTCATCCTTCATTCAGTGGGCTCCAGGTTCTCTCTAGCTACTAACATAAGCACATGGGCCTTGTTCTAAGGCAGGCATTAATTTCACTTGGTGGGGAGGAATACCTCCTCTTTGCCCTCCCCTTTCCCCCAGGTGGCAGGGCTAAGCTCCACTCAGCTCTCTGGCATTCCTGGTATCCTGCAGAAAAGGGGAGATTGGTGAAAAGAAGAGAATTGTGTCTGAGATGGATCAGTACAAGAGGTGACTCATTCCATATCTGACTCTTAGCAGTTTGAATCAACCAATTCATTTGCAATCAATGGGATATGTCTGACAGGATGTGTTAAAGGGCATTTCCATACCCTTCCTATGCTGCTGCTTGCAAAGGCCCTAAATAAGGGTTTACCTCACTATTCGCTCTTTCAGTTGACTAGAACTCCTTTGATTAACCTAAATAATAAATGCTTGTTGAAGCTAAATGAATCAAAGCCAAGATGGATTTGTCATCCATGAATTTATCCAGGGTATTAAAAAATCATTCATATTTTCAACCCATACAGACTCATAGATAAGAATGAGCAAATGCATTATAGATCTATCATCCATGAATTTATCCATGTAATTAAAAAGTTATTATTTTCAACCCATACAATATATTGGGTAAAAAGTTCCATTAAATTTGTTATTCATAATGGGAGTGCCTGATAAGGATTACAGGTGAGGAAACTGAGGTCCCAAGTAAGGACCTGACTTGCTCAGGGTTACATAGGCTATGAATATCACAGTGGGCTTTGAACCCAGATTCTCCAATTCCAGAGCAGACCACACTGAATTAGATGCCACTGGTAAAAAAGAACCATGAAGTGAGGCTAAAAGGACAAGAATCAGCTGGAAATCTCTAAAAATATAAGGACCTTAGAGCCAAAGAGGGGTGACTAGCTATTTTTAAACCCCACTGGTAAGAAAACAAGCCAAAAGAGTAAAAAGGGATTGTCCCTGGAGCTTTGAGGCCTTAGGTTTGTTATAAGGAAGAATTCCCTCCTGGCAAGAATTTGGAGCAGATTACTGGGAGAGAATGAGAGGTTATGTCCTGATCTATCCTGGGTGATGAGAATGACCTTGGATGATTATAGTGAACTTCCTTCTATTTCAAGGTGAAGGGATAAGTCTGGTGACATCCTACAGAGTCCTTCCCCAAATTCTGCTCCTCCCGTGTTCTATAGGTCTCATTTTTAGTCTGCCTGGCTCATGAAGTGAATACTGGTGGGATTAATCCAGTTTTGTCTTCAGTGACGTAGAAAGATCCACACTCACCTGGGGAAATTTTCTTCTGGGATATGGTTTTCACAAAAGACCTGCCCTGATTTTCCTGAAAGAGAATGTAAACCCTGGGGTTGCTGCATGCTTGAAGGGACCTTCTGACTCTTCTAGAATGTCTGCTCATTCTAAGCATCATGGTGCAGAGGAAGGTTTGTTGAGTTTAGAGGAAGGGGTCCTGGATTTGAATGCTGGCTCTTCCACTTGCTGGTTGACCTGAGGCAAGTTACTTCCCTTCTCTAGGCCTCAGTTTCCTCATATGTAAAATGAGAATATGGGGCCAGATTGACACCCAAGGTGCCTTCCAACTCTAGCTCTCTGGTTCTATGATATGAGGATAGCATGACCTCTTTGTATCATTGGTTCCAATTGTTCCCTTCATGTAAGTGACTAGGGACATAGGGGATAGAGCGTTGGTCCTGAAGTCAGAAAGAAATGAATCCAAATCCTCCCTCAGTCATTTACTAGCTGTATGACTCTCAGCAAATTATCTAGTCATAGTTTCCTCACCTGTAAAACTGGAATTTACAATAGTACCTATACCATAAGGTTAATCTGAAGATTAAATGAGAAAAAAAAAACACTTAGCAAGCCTTAAAGTGTTGAATAAATGCTATTTAGGATAAGAGAACAATAAGGGATCTCAGAGACTATCCAATTCTTCTTTCTTATTTTATGACATTGAGCTCCAGAGAGGGTAAGTGGGGAACACTAAGTAGCTCAGATTGTTAGTAAGTGGCAGAGCTGGAGTTGAGCCTAAAATCTCTGCCTCCCAACCCAGCCTCTTTCCTCTGCATTATAGTTCTAAGGCAGGGTCTCTATGTCTGCCAGAGCTTGGAAGGACTTGGTTCTGACTGGTGACTCTTTCCTGGGAAGTTGCTTCTCACAACACATTTGTTGTCCTAGAAACAAATGGGAAGACAGAAGGCTGTGTGGTGTGTTTGTCTAATGACCTGCTAAAATCAGATCCTCACTCTAGTTTTCCAAATATTTGTCTTTCCAGCTGCCCACTTTGCTGTTTCTGTTGTAAGCTGATGAGCGTGTATTCAAAGCCTAGTTATAGAGAATAATAATAATAGCAAAAATAAAACCAAGACCATTTCTAATTAACCTTCCTATAGGTCAATTGCCCCCTGCTGGGTAAAGATGCTCCCTTTACAAGCAAAGAGCCTTTGTAAAATGCTGCCGTCATGTTCTGAAAGCTTGGTGCCTGGATGATGGAATTAGATGTCCCAGTCAACAATACAATGATCTGATTACTTGCACAGAAATCATGGACAAAAGTGGAAGTCAGCAAGATGGACATAAGCTCCTTGACAATATTTTTGCCTTTGTAGTACTAGCACCTAGCATGGTGTTTCATATCCTCCCTGCCCAGCCTAGTGCTTGGTACATAGTGATACATGCTTGCTGATGAACTGATTGACTACAATAGGTACTTCATATTTCTCGAGTTGCAGTTGAAAGGCGTTGTGGTATAGCAAAAAGAAACATGGCTCCTGAGTCAGAGGACCTGGGTTCAAATTCTGCTTGAGATACTGTGTGATTTGAGGCAAGTATTTAAATTTCCTGATCCTTGGTTTTCTCATCTGTAAAATGTAGGGGTTAGACTACACAGTTCCTTATATCACCTTTCAGCTCTGAATATATATGTCTTTGAATGGAAGGCAGGCTCTTACTTAGCTCCTTTCGTCATCCAGTCCTTTTCTTTATTGCTTTCTCAAACTGAAGTTCATGAATGATGGGAATTTCAGTATATGGACAATTCTTTACTGTCCTAAAAGAGGAAGGAGAACCCAGTTCAACAACTAGTTATCCAGTGCTTAGTATGTTCAACATATCTTGGTGTAGTGCCTGGAATCTTGGCCTTGGAGTTGGGAAGAACACGGTTTAATTCTTGCCCTTGACACATATTAGCTATGTGACCCTCTACTGGTCGCTTCACTTCTTAGTACCTGATGCAACTTTCTAAGACTATTAAATTTCAATTAAGTTATTACATTACTGGAGAAAATCTTCACCGTGACTTCTTTATGGATGAGATGTTAGGCTCAGACCTTAAAGTACAAGCTTGGCAGTATGCTTGGTGCTGAGGAAATATAAGTACAAATGAAATCCCTCCTGTCCTCAAAGAGTTTCCATTCTACCACTGGTGGGGATAGGGGCTAATCTTTGATTCTCCTTCATCAGCATTAGTTCCTAGTATCAGCTTGTGCAGGGACTATGCCTAAGGGCACAGCTCAGCACACTTTTGCAAAACCCACATTCTGGGTCACCCATGAAAATCTTACAAACTTCCTCTTCAAGGTCGTAGGACATGTAGAAGAGTTCTTTAATACCTTTGAAGTTGTGGTATATGACTGTGATGGAATACTACCGTGCTATAAGAAATGATGAGCTCAATGTTCTTAGAAAAACATGGATAGGCTTGCATGAAATAATGAAGAGTGAAATGAGCAGAACCAAGAAAACACTGTAAATAGTAACAGCTATTATTTGTCCTTTATTTTCAAAGAGGACCATGGCATTAAGAAAGTGATGCCATGACTCGTATTGTTTTAGAAGAAAATTTTGAAACCATAAAACAAGAAATCTAACCATTTCAATGGTTCTTCCATTTCCTTTTTTTTAAATTTATTTTTATTTTTTTTCTTTTTTCTTTTTGGTTTTTCCATTTTCTAGTCAAGGGTTGGCAAACGATTACCCTAGGAACAAATATAGCCCTCTGCCTGGTTTTCATTGTAAAAACCATTCTTAGTTCTCTTGGTTGTACTAGTGGGCTAGGCCAGATCTGGCTTTTGGACTATAGTTTGACAATCCCTATTTTATATCATTGAACTAGTATTTCAGATCTTCATCTTTATCAAAATGTCCCAGTGATGGCAACCCAAACTGGAGACTTGTCTATCTGCCTCTGAACTTGACTAGAGGATCTTCTTAACAACCAGTACCATGCACAGCTTTTAATAAATGGCAATATGTAGTGATTGACATTTTACAAGTGACTTGGTGGTGGTGGGGGAAGTATTAATGCATTAAGATAATTCATATTTTTCTTCCCTTGCCAGTAGAAAATCAGATTTTATCAGCTACTGAAATATTTTTTTGGTTAATAACGTCACTGGAATTTTGAATGAAAAAAGATGCCAGGAGAAAAGCTGTTAGGGAGAGGTTCTCAATTACACATTCATAGAATGACCTAATTATAAGGAAACCCAGAGGTCACAAAATCCATTCCACCTCTGGAAAATCATTTCCCCTACAATACACCTGGTTAGAGGTCAGCCAGCCTCTGCTTGAAGATCTGAAGAGAGGGGGAACCTACTAAATCCTGAGGTACCCCATTCCAGAGACGTCATTAAAGTCTGTACCTGAAGATCTTTAGAGAGAGAGAAGCCTACTAATTCCTGAGTCAGCATTCTGGACCCTTCTAAGGGATAGGGCAGCTAGGTGGCATAATGGATAGAGCACTGGGCCTGGAGTCAGGAAGACCTAAGTTCTAATCTGGGCTCAGACACTTACCTGTGTGATTCTGGGCAAGTCATTTAACCATGTTGGCCTCAGTTTCCTCATCTGTAAAATGATCTGGAGAAAGATGTGGCAAATCACTCTAGTATCTTTACTGATAAAACCCCAAATAGGGTCACAAAGAGTCAGCCATGACTGAAATGTCTGAACAATAACAAAGATTAGGAATCCTCATCCTTTCATTAAACTTAAATTTACCTTTCAGCAGCTTCCCCCAGAAGAAGTCTAGTCCCTCTTACACTTAAAGCCCTTTCAGATGCTCTAAGACAGCTTTTACATCATTCCTTCAGCCTTCTCTTCTCTAGGCTAAACATCCTCACTCCTTTTAAACACCAATGAATAGTATATGAATTTGGGGAGGAGGAGTGCAAATGGAAGAAGAGAATTTGGTAATTCTGAGGAAAAGGACCTCTCTGTCTTGAAAGAATTCAGGACTTTCAGGAAGGTGGAACAGTGTTTAAAGCAGTGGTTCTCAACCTTCCTAATGCTGCGACCCTTTAATACTGGTATGTGGGTGTACCTGAGGGTATCTGCATGTGGGTGGACCAGCCTGGAGACAGGTAGAGGAGCAGTGCCTTGATTCCTAAGACCATAGGAAATATTCTGCGACCCACAGGTTCAGAACCGCTGGTTTAAAGTATTGGATTTGGAACTAGAAAGACTGAGTTTTCGTACTGCCCCAGAAACTTACTAGAAATGACTAAGTGGGATATGGGCAAGTCATTAATAGCTTTTAGACTCAGTTTCTTCATCTATAAAATAGGAATAAAATAATGCTCAAAGTTGTTGTGTGGATCAAATGAAATAACAAGAGAACATATAAAGCAATTTGCAAACCCTTGAAACATTATATAAATACTAGCTGACATTATTATTACTATTATCATTTCCTTACAGACTAGGGAATGTTTCTAGGTATTTATTCTGAGAGGAAGTTATCAATGAAGATGGAAGCACTGGATGGCAGCAGGTCTTCTGACCCAAATCTTGTGCCAGTGTGGATAGTCTATATAGCTGATAGAATGCTTCCCTAAGTGGAGAGACACTGATTTTGGGGTTAGGAAGACATGAATTCAAAGCCCACCTCTGACATTTATTAGATATGTGACCCTTTGGGCCTCATTTTCCTAATCTGTAAAGGGAGAGAAGCTCAATGGTCCTTTCGGCCCTAAATCTATGATCTTATAATTGTGTGAGGGTTGCGAGGAGACCTACATCCTTTCCCAGTAATATGGAGGCTATGAAGGCAAAAGTATTTGGATTGCCACTATGGGCTTTCTATGCTTCATATGGAGTTTGTACTGAATCATAGAATGTTAGAGGTAGAAGAAGCCTTAGATGTCATCTGGTTATGTTTCTTATGATAAAGTAACTAAAATTTATAAAAATGAAGTGATTTACTGAAGGTCACAAAGATAACACTTGGGGTATTATACTGAAATAGCATTAGGAACTCCACTTTGCCCTTATCTACTATTTTGTGAAGTTAAGTTCCAACTTCTTAGAAGTCATCTGGTCATGGCAAAACAAGAAGATGGTAAAATCACAAGACTAACCCCTCCCCCCTCACTATCTCCTAATCCTCTCTACATATAAGAAACTGAGTATTTCAATTACTATGTCCTGTTTTGTCCATTCCTTTTAATTGTATATTAACCAAGATTCAAGGTGCTGACTGACAGACTTAGATCTGATTTGTTTCACAATTATATGCCTTGCTAAATAAATTGTT
The DNA here is from genome assembly GCA_028646515.1 of Pseudochirops corinnae. Taxonomy (NCBI): domain Eukaryota; kingdom Metazoa; phylum Chordata; class Mammalia; order Diprotodontia; family Pseudocheiridae; genus Pseudochirops; species Pseudochirops corinnae. The sequence goes on from CM053591.1 coordinate 172,001,106, forward strand.
GTCTACATGAGTCTTGGAATTTTTCTTTCTCTGTAATAGTGGCAATGTCAGAATTTGAATACAGTTCTCCTCACTGCAGGTCTATACTTTCTCCACACCACCTCTTGAGGGAAATGAGCCAACTCTCTGGAGGCATAAGCAGTCCTCAGAGAAGTAAATGGGAATGTTCACATTTTTTGGGGATGGCCAAGTGTAATTGTAGTGGGATTTGAAGATCTTCCATGCCCCTTGTGTTGGCAAGCTGACAGGTACTTAGCACTTAGTTTCAAGTTCATAATTATGGCAAGTATTAAGACCCAGAACTTGTGAATCCCACAGTGGGATGAACTTGCTGACATAACAGGAAGGAGTGGGGCAGGGAGGAGCTAATACCATATATAAGGAGAGGCCCAGGCTGGAGAGGGGAGAGATCTGGAGAATGGAATTTGTGGTGGCAGAACTTCTTCTGAGAATCAGACAGAACTTCTGCTGAGATTTTTCTTCAGAGGACTTCTTAGAACTTCTGCTGAGGACTTCTGAGAGCCAGCCAGAACTTTTGCTGAGAGCTGCTGGAAACGGGAACTGCTGAGAACTGGAACTGCTGGGACGGAGCAATGTGGAGGCTGAGTAGCTACTGTGAGTGAGGAGAGGAGGATCTTTGCCTGAGGGAACGTGTTTTATTTTGAAGGCTTGGGAATGTGGGTGTTCACTGCATTGACTATGTGTACCAACTTCATGGCTACTGTAATGACTTTGACTTTCTGGTTTTGGGACTCGGTTTTCTGGTATATGAATAAAGGCTTTGGTTCTGCTCTCCACATGGAGAGCCTTTTACATTTTGTGATTCGCAACTATACCAGCATATTTATAGTCACCGTAGGTGCTGTAAATATCGCATTGTGTTACAGCAAGTTCTTTATACAGTCAAAGGTTGGGAGAAAAGAGAAACAAGGCTGTTATAAAGCAATGAGAATTCTTTTTGTATCTGTAGAACACATAAGGTCTTCAATTTATGTGATTTCATCATCATTGGAAACAATTGGGGTTGGAACTCCCTTCTAATAGTTATGATCTCACTACAGTAGGTGTACTTTAATCTGGTCCTATGATCTTTTGATCTGAGGATAACATATGACTTCATCATATCACTTTTTCAAACTACCTTAATCTAGAATTCCTATACTAGAACCAGAAGGTGCTTCAGGGGACTTTGAGTCTAACCCTTTAATTTTACAGATGAGGCAACTGAGGTCCAGGGAGAATAAATTGCTTTGGATCAAACAGCTAGTAAATGTCTGAGGCAGGATTTGAATACATGTTCTTCCTACTGTAACAGTAAATAGTTCTAGGAAGTTACCTCTGACACAGATGACTTGCCCAAGTTTACATAGGTGTAACAAATACAGAGGGTGTTGCACCTACGGTGCTATCTATTCTCTCTCTCTCTCTCTCTCTCTCTCTCTCTCTCTCTCTCTCTCTCTCTCTCTCTCTCTCTCTTTCCCCCTCTCCCTCTCCCTCTCCCTCTCCCTCTTCTTTCTCTCTCTCTCTCCCCTCTCAGTTGTCTCATTCACTATCTATACCCACACAGCTAAGTCTGGGGTGGGGAATGTTATTCAGAGGTGAGGTTGTTGGCCATAAACAAGCATGTGCCAAAATCTACTTGTATAACCTTAGGGATAACCCTAGTGTGAGTAATTATAATCCTACTACTTACAACTGTAGCTCCTGAGCCCCCATCTGTGTGTTTGCCATTTACACAAATTAGTCACAATGATACCACTAACTTTAAAAAATGAAACATTACTAAATGGCAAGGGGTGATTATTATATTAAAAAACTTATTAAACAGAAGGCAAAGCCAGGAATAATGAGAGCAGAATAGCCTACCTATAAACCTGGTTCACATTCTCCCACTAATGCAGACAACGTCTTTGAGCAAAGAGTCAATATCAGTTTACAGAGACCTACTACTAGCTCACGTCACTAGGGAAACAGGAAACCCATGTGCCTAGGTCAATCCATGACCCTGGATTCTAGTTCTTATTGTTTTTTTGTCTTCTCAACGAATAATCGACACAATACTCACCCACTGGGTGAGAATGTTTGTTTTCTCTGCTCTTCTGCTGAATGAAACTACTTCTCTGCTATATTCCAACTTCTGAAGTCATGCTGATCTCTTTTTTGATAGCAACAGTCCTAAACCTTGAGCTTCCCAGGCCTGCTCCCTTGGCTTGATACAGAGGTAGCATGACATTATTTCAATGAAAAGACCTTCCCTTTTATCCTGGTATATGGATTATTCTGGTCTTTCTCTCTATAGGTCTTGAAACATTTTCCTAATTCAAGTAATAGAGTATAGTAAAGGGGAAGATATGAATTCCTTTGAAGAGTTTCATGTCTCTTAATATGTAGATGACCCTAAAGGGCAAGGCAACATTTACTGCGCTCAGCTTTTTAGCCATAGCAGCTATGGATCAGTTCTTTCAAATAGCAGAGCTTTCCTCTAAACAGATCACTGTTCCACACCAAAGGAGTCCCTTTGCAGCTGGTATCAGCATCTATTAGCTTTTGAGCCCTTTGAGTTCCTCAGGTTCATAGTATGTTTTCTGAACACCTTCTCCTATCAGTTTATCTTATCTCTTACACCCTTCACTTCTATCACTGACCTCTGTCTGGCTTCTAATCTCTGATTTCTGATGGCTCTAAGTATGGTCTCCTCATGCATAGGGAAATATTTCTAATAGGCTGAGAGACTCTAAATCCACATTTCTGTCAAATATGACCCATATGGTTAGCATACAATTTTCCCAAAGTCTCTAAAAAGTTTTTTGATTCTGTTTCCCAGCAACAGCCTTCAAAACCTGAAATCAGTTATATTCAAATTTACTGTTGGGAAACAATGCCCTGCATCTGTTTCTCCCATCAGTCAATATCTGCCCCTTTGAGGAGATGTTTTCTTTCAAGTTCCTTTAGAACTTCTATCTGAGGAACTTCTTTTCCCTCACATTCTCTTGATGAAATCTGTTTCTCCTCAGGCTTCTTGTCTTTGTATTCCATACAAACTGTCCAAATTCAGCCCCTTTTAGCAAATAAGATGTCCACATAAGAAGAGGCTAGTACCTTACAAGTGTCATAAATGGGGTTTTGGTCCTAGTTTTCCTAATACTGAGTCCATTGCCCTCTTCGCTAGACCAAATTGCCTCTCACTATGTGACTAGGTTTTGCCATTTCTGATTTCCTTTGTCCTAACATTTAACAATAAGGTCATGTGAGTACAGAATAAAAGATGCCATCAAACAAGTATATGATTAAAAATAACTGGGCTGGTTGTATGGTAAGAATCAGCAATGGCTGACCAAAAATCCATAGGCTTCCTTGATATGTTCCTAGGCATAGGAAAAAGTGAGAAAAATCCATGTTTGTTATGGACAGTGGGGCATAGTCAAGAGTAGTACAGATGTGTCAGTTGTGACCTGTGTTTATTAGAGACAATATTCACATCAGTGAAGTCCCAGATCTATGTGACTGTGTTTTCTTTTTTTCTTTTTTCTTTATTTTTTCTTTTATTTTTCTATTTTATTCCATCCAAGAACCAGCATAGAAGAGTACAGAGAAACATTGGTGGGGAAAGAACCCTTAACTGGAAATTATGAGACCTTGGTCTTAAGCCTTGTTCTGTCCGTTGACATTTCAGCTCTCTATGTTTTGACTTCATCTATAAAAGGAGAAGTTTGGACTAGCTGAATTCTTAGACATATGATACAATGGAAAGAACAATGAAGTTGGAGTCATAGGAACTGGGTTCAAATCTTGACTCTTCTACAATGAGTGACAATGAGGCAATCATTTCATTTCTCTGGTTGTCAGTTTCCTCATATGGAAAATGATGTTAGACTCACTGGTTTCTAACAACCCATCCAGCTAGATACCTGTGGTTACATTTTCTCTTCTAGCTCAAAAATGCTATAATTTTTAGAATCTCAAAGTCATCAATTCAGATGAATTTATACCCCATTTTTCATGTGAAAAGAATAGGACACAAATTTACAAAATGATTTGTTTAAAGTCCATGGCAGGGCTGAAAGCAAAACTCCGGCCTCCTGATTCTGCATGACTGCATCAGCTGTTCCAACAGCACATTTTCCAAATAAGAGCCAATACTGATCAAACTAATTAGCTTATGCAGAATTTGAGGGCACAATAAATGTTTGGAAATATCATTTGATGTGCCTGGGCCAGCAGTGTTTACAATGAATTAATTCTTCTTTATGGACTATGGCAAGAAAAGAGAAAAGAGGCCCTCACATTTTGCTGTTCTTGTGTGTGTCTGTGCAATGGAGTAGTGAGTGGGACTAGAGTCAGAAAGACCTGAGTTCAAATATAGTTCTAGATACTTACTAACTGTGTGACTGTGGGCAAGTCACTTAACTTTTGTCTGCCTCAGTTTCCTCATCTGTAAAACTGGGATAATAATACCTGCCTCCTGTGGTTGTTATGGGGATCAAATGAAATAATTTTTACAAAGTGCTTGGTATGGAGTCTGGCACATAGTAGGTACTTAATAAAGGCTTGTTACCTCTCCCCTTCCCCTATGATGCTTGTTTCCTGCCTACAGAGAAAGATCTACAATTGTATTTTCTGTTTTTCAAGCAGCCACTAAATGTGTTATTTCACCTATTTAGGAATGGGACTGACAAATATACTGTAATGGACTTTTCTTTCATCCTAATGACACACCTTATGTCCCTTCAGGAAAAACATTGCCAAGTCTTGGTTTCTCATTGACAAAGCTGATTCCTTGAGGTTGGTCCTTGCCATCAGATACGCTTCTTTGGCTTGGGAGCATTTCCTGGGCATCTTTGCTTTGTGACCTTTCCTTTTTGCTCTTCATTCATCCAACTCTTCATAGACACCAGCTCATTCAATGACCTGTGACAAGACTCCAGCCAACACCCCTCTGTGAATTAGAAGGTGGTCAGAAAGAGAAGCCTAGGTAAAGGAAGTCATCCCCCTCCAGCCTATTTGGTGAGGACAGTCTGAATGGTGTGGCATCTGGTGTGGTACAACCTGCGGTACCCCAAAGGATTTTGGGTGACTCTCAAAAAATGCTATCCTCTACTTTTTTTTGTAGATCTCCTGAAATTTTTTAGCATGCTGGCTGCAGGTTGTGTAGGTCTGATCTGAATGAATCCAGAGCTGGAAGTTACTTCAACGGCCTTTTTCTATGACTCCCTCAATTCTACCAGTGAGAAAACTGAGACTTAGGAGCACAGATATGGAGTTGGAAAGAATTTCAGTCATCTAATCCAGTTCCCTCATGTTACAGATGAGGAAACTAGGGGCCCAGAATAGGGAATGACTTTCCCAAGGTGAGATAAGTGAGAACCAACGAGTTTAAATGACATACCCAAGGTTGTCAAGGACAGGATTTGAACCAGAATCGTAGTATCATAGTCTTACTCCTCATTTCAGAGATGAGAAGACTGAGGACCCCCCAAAGAAATGACTTGGGAAAAGTCACATAGTTAGCAAATCTCAGAGCTAGGATTCCAACCCAGGTGTTCCAATGTCAGATCCTGTGTTCTTTCTGCTACCCTATGCTGTCCCCACTTCTACAAAAAGCAGCTGAGTAGAAGATTTGTATGTTAAGAACTTAAGAATTTCAAGCACAATGGTTTCTATTTAAAGTTACATCAAAGCAAACATTTTCACCTGGAGAGATTTTTTTTCTTTTGGGGCATAATGGATAGTCAGCATGGCCAGCAGTTCAAAATTACCTAATTAACTCTTGGTGAGGACATTGTAGAAGAAATATTGTTGATCACACTCTGTTTATTCTCCCACGCTCCCACTCAGGCTCGGGCACTTGGGCTACCATCTCTGTGTTTATTGAATTGGCTGTGAGTTTTTTGTTTTGTTTTAAAAAACTAACCTTTCATTTAAGGAAATAAAATCTTTTAAAATGTCCAGTGACTTGTAGCTTGAGGTACAAGTCCATAGGGAAAATGGGAAAGCTTTAATATAGATTTACCTTTTTAAATTTATTAAATAATTGGGGCAGGTGGTGGGGTGGGGTGGGGTGTGTGTGTGTGTGTGTGTGTGTGTGTGTGTGTGTGTGTGTGTGTGTGTGTGTGTGTGTGTGTGTGTGTGTGTATGTGTGTGTGTTCTTGTTTGTCTGTGGGGGAGAACAAATAATTAAAAACACTTTGTTGGCCTCTAACATTGTGAAAGGGGAGCCTGGGTGTCAAAGAGGAATATTCCGGCAATCCCCCTTCTTCTCATCCCCTTTTCCCCCACCAACTTCCACCCTGCAAAAACCCTCAATGATTTTCCAGTCATCCAGGGCAATGGTCTCCAACCTGTGTGCCCCAGGTGGAGGGAAGATTTATTATAAGGAATCCCTGAATCCATGCATAAGAAAACTTAGCTTCTGTAGCCATATAAAGTTAGACTCCTCATACATATCTGTATAACAATTTTAAATTATTTAGATGCTGTTGGGATAAAAAGAAAAAGTCCAAATTCATTTCAAAGCATTACTCAATTCTTAGTAATTTTTTATCATAAGATGATAGACTCATAGATTGAAGGCAGCTTCAAAGTAATCAAATCCAATTCCTTCACTTTACAGATGAAGTACCTGAAGCCTAGAGGGGGGCAATGACTCTCCCAAGGTCACAGGGATAGAAAGTAGCAGAGCCAGGAGTCCTGACTACACTGACTCTAAATCTGTTACTTTTCTTTTCCCATTTCACAGCCCTGCTTCTCCAAAACAATAAATAGCATTAGGACAATTATTATGTGAGGATCTTTTTATTATTTGTTTTTACTTTAAGAAGGGAAACATTTGAAAAAGTGAGGAGCAGCTGGCCTTTAGGAATGAGTATAGACTCTTTACCAGGGCTGTACCTCCAGGCCACATGGGTCTTTGGGTATGGCTTTGAACAAATCCTTTTCTTAAGGGCATTTGCTCTGGGAAGTTTGGATTCAGTCAAAGGGCCACACTTAAGGACCTATAGGGCTACATGTGGTCTCAAGGCTCCAGGATCTCCACCCAAACTTCACCACCATCTGACTCTAACCTACTTGTCCAGTGCCTAACCATTCCCCAACATGAACCCTCTGGAACAATTTTTGTACCTTGAAAGCTCTGTGTTCATTCTTAACTCCACATCTTCGCTCTGGCTGTGCCTTATGCTCCAAATGCCCTTCTCTCTCAGTCAGTTCTGCAAAACTGAGATCTTTTGGGGGCCAATGCAATTCTCACCACCCTTATTAAGTCTTCTAGTACCATTCCAGCCTACATTAGAATCATATTTAGAACTAGAGGAGTCCTTAGAAGCTATCTCATCTAAAACCCTCATTTTACAGTTAAAGACACTGAGGCCAGTGGAAATCAAGTGGAGCATGCAGTAAGGATCAGAAGTGGAAGTCCCCAGACTCCAAATTCATTACTCTCTTCACTGTTCTACATCTCTCCCCTCCTTATTATTGACTCTATTATTTATATATTATCTTTTATTATCGTTTACATTTCTCATGGCTGAGTGTCTTATCTCTTCCTTATCTTAACCACTGGTTCCTATTCTCAGTCTATAACTTTCCTACCCCCAAACAACAAGATATTGGGTCTCAGACTCCAGTTGTTTTCTCAATTTCTACACTTGAGGTATCAAGGTTTTTGAGATTGTAGAGCCCTTTAGTCTGTCTTCTACAAGATACAATCTCAATCCTGATCCATTGATGTGCGGCGAGGAAGGGTTAGGGAATAGATTAAAGAAAGATATTTAGGACATTTAGGGTGATCTTGCCTTGTTTCTAGAAATTCTCATATTCTGTGGGACCTTTCATAGTCCCACATGGAATCCGTACTTAGTGCCAGGCACATAGTAGGTGCTTATCTGTATGGGGACAGAAATACTCTTGACAACATCTCCAGAAAGTCAGTGAGACTTCTGTTGGAAACCTCCAGTAGAAGGGAATTCGTTGCCTCCCAAGGCAGCCCACTCCACTTTAGGTCAGCTCTAATTGTTAGGAAGTTTATGTTTTGAGGAAACACAGACATGATCTTTATATCAAGTCTGCCTCTTCCTGCCAATTCTGCCCTAAGGGACCAGGCTCAACAGAGCTAAGTTCTCCTCTTTGTAATAAATAGCCAGTTAACTCTCCCCCTATAAATCTCCTTGTCATGTCCCTGCTAAGTCTTATCTCTAGGCTAAATATTTCAGTTTAGCTGATGGATCTTCTTCAAGGCCCTTCCTCCTCCTGGTTACTGTCCTCTGGAAATACTCTAGCTTGTCGATATCTATGCTAAAATATGATGTCTAGATCTGGATATGAAACTCCAGGTGTAGATGTGGGGACGATGAAATGGCGACCATGGAAAATTATCTCAAGGCCACTGCTAGGTAAGTCAGAGAGCAGAGGGAAGGGGCTTGAGGGAGGGACCTTAATCCAGCTTGCTATCGAGTTGTTTTCTATTTTAAGGAGTGATTCTTAACTAGAACCAGCTGCCAAGTCTTTTATTATTTTTTTCCTTATGGTGTTGAAGCATTATAAGTGCTATTAGCACCCACTAAATCTTATGCCCTCTAAAATCAGCACCCTTAGTCATTTTACTTATCTTATGCTCCTGATAGGACTTAAAACTTCTCCCAACAGTTCTGAATACCAGTAATTATTGACTTTCATATCCACAATCAATATGTGCCATTTAAAATAGACCTAAGTTGGGCCTTTAGAGAATTAATTAATGCATTGCTTGCTAAATAAATAGGACAATACAATATATTATCTCATTTGATCTTCACAATAATTCTGTAAGGTAGGTGTTATTATTATCATCACTTTACAGATGAGGAAACTGAGGCCCAGAGTTACATAGCTAATGAGTGTCTGAAGCAAGATTTGAATTCAGGTCTTTAAACTTTAACTCCAACACTCTAATCCTAAGCTGCCCAGCTGTTTTATGCATAATTGCTACAAATTAAATAGGCAGAAGCAATTGATTCTCTGGGTCAGAGGAGCACATTTTACAAAATTGGACTAACCACCATAGGCATAGAAATTAGAAGCAAGTTTTTTATAGTACAACAATAATCATCTATTTTTTATGCAACATTGTTATAGGGGAATAGGCTTCTAATGTTCTTGCCTAGGACATGTTTTTTCTTCTATGTTTATTTTTTGACAACCCAGCACAGACCTGCAATATTTCTCACTTATTTTCCTGCCTAAGTCAGACATTAGCCCCCCGGGATGGTTATAAGCAGGTTTTTGCTGCAGTTACTTAAATTGTTCCTATAACCTCCAGCTCCCTGTCCTTCTGTGGTTTGGAAGTGGAAGTGATGTATTTGCCCAGAATAACAAGGCAATGGCCACCAGCCTTGGTGGAGGGGATGCCCACAAGTCAATGTTTTTGATGTATCATGGACACCTCATTATATAAGCCCCATTAAATTACCATTCATGTCCATTACCTTGTCTGGAGGGGACCCTATACTCTCAAGGATCTTGCTAAAACCAAGCTGGAAAGGCTCTATAAGACTCAAAATGGGTATTATGTCTGATGACTGGAGACTACACTATGTGCAGAAAGGTCTTCAACAGAAGACTGACCATCAAGATTAAAAGTTTTTTTCAGCTCCAGAAACTCATAAAGATAATTTGCTATGGGCTCACATGGGTTGCCAACTGAAATGATGGTCATAGCAATGAAATCTTGGATCCTCACAGTCACAGGACAATAGATCATACATTTAGAGTTGGAAGGGAACACAGAGGTCGTCAAGTTCAATCATTTTACAAATAAGGAAACTGACACTCAGGAAGGTTAAGTAACTGGATATCATAGGATTACAAATTTTGAGCAGAGTATAGAGGATATTAAGTCTGACTCTCATTTTTTTTTTTTACTTAGATGAAAACTGAGGACCAGAGAGTTTAGATAATTAGCTCAAAGTCACACAGGTAGTGTCAGAGCTGAAATCTTTATTTATAAAATATGCTGTATCAGACTGTTAGAACATCTGAATTTTTATAGCACACAGTTTTGGGTGACCTGCAGAAGGGGCCCACAGCTGCTTAAAACAATTCTTTTCTCCCTAGGTTATAAAAGAATGCCAAAGATACTCAGAATCATAGGGCATGCAGGAGAGTCAATTTAGAGATCGCCAGATGATGAAAGTTGCATGCTTTGGGAAATACATTTTTGGACACAACCAATCTGGAAATTTGTTTTGTTTTACTATGCATTTCTATTATGAAGATTTTGTTTTTCTTTTACCTCCAGAGGGGATAGAAAACAAAGTCTTGTTAACTGAAAAAAATAATTTTGAAAGAATTTGAAGGGCAAAAAGGCATTTCAGTATAAAAGAGTAACCAAAAAGAAATACAAATGTCTAGAAGGGTGGGAAGACATTGATCCAGAGAGAAGACTCCATGGCAACTAGAAAAAAGAAAGAGATCTTGGAGAGGATAGTTTAAAAGGACAGAGCAATAAGGGACCCAGAGACATTTCTACCATGGGTAATACTTGTATTCTCTCTGCCTTCTGTAGGAATTGATACTTCTAAAACTGAAGTATAACATTAAAAGGGGAAGTGGGAAGATTTAGAAGGCAATAACATAGAAATAAGGGGGAACTTAAAATGGGTGTTTTAGGAGCCGTGACCCCATGAGGAACACTAAAAGACTAAAGAAGGAATAAATAAGTATAAAGATCATGAATTAAAGAATACAAACAGAAAAAGAAGTGAATTAATAAAGAGAATAAGGAAAAAGAAACTTTTGAGAAAAAATTTTAAAAAACAAACAACAAGAAGTTAAAAGGGAGAAAAGGAAAGAAGAATTTAATCAATTGCTTAACTGAGAGGGAAAATAAGATGAGAAAATAGGCAAGTAAAGGAAGAAAAGAAAGGAATTAACAAGTGAAACTCCTCAACTAGAGAAAGATGTAACAAATGGGAGGGGAAAGTTTTAGGGGGGAAGAGAAAAAAAATTATTGGGGAGACAAAGCATTTCCTTACAAAAGAAAAAGAAACAATAACAAAATCAAAATCTTTATTTTTTAAAGCAATATTGGGACAAAAATGAGAGGGAAATATAAACATCGTTCTCATAAGCTTAGACTCATTTTTTTAAAACAGGTATTTGAGGTAATTGCGGATGAACTCAAGTAAATTCCTGTTTTTACTCCACCATCTTGGCTCACTCTCATAAATTTAAATGGATTAAGTAATCTAATAAAATGAAGGAGAGTGATATAATAGATAAGAAAACCAAAACTCATAGTGCGTCATAAGAAATACATCTAGAAAGCAAAGACATGCAAAGGATAAAAACGTGAGGCTAGAACAAAAATTACTATGTATCTGGTGAATCCAAAAAAAAAAACCCCCAGAAATTGCAGACATGCTATCAGACAAAGAAAAAACAAGAATTCAAAACCTGAATATAGATAAACAAGGAAGTTACATTATGATAACCATAGACAAACCAATATTAATATTTAGTCAATATGCGCCAAGTCGCATAACATCTTAATTCATAAAAGAAAAATTAACTTAACTATAAGAAAACACAGACAGTAACAAAATCATAGTTGGAGATGCTAGTGTCCTTCCCTCAATTTCGGACAAATCTAATAGAAAGATAAATGTAAAGGAAATTATAAAATTGGGAAAATAACTGAAGGAGAAGAAAGAGCTAAAAGACTTGTGGCATCTTCCAAAGGGGACCCCCAAAGAATATAGATGTTTTTCAGCACCACATAGAACTTTTACAAAAATAGACCGTTTATTAGAGTGCAGAGATATTCCACATAAATGGAAAAAGGCAAAATAGTAAATATATTCTTTACAGAATATAGTGCAACAAAATAGTGATTAGTTCATTAGGACAAACAAAAGACACAGACCTAGATGGAGACTTAATAATGAAATCTCAATTAATGTGTACATCCAAAAAAAAAAATAAAAAAGTAATTATGTGAAAGACAATGACAATGCTGAAACAACATATCAAAATGTATATGATGTGGCTAAATCAGTTTTGAAGGAAAAAAATAATCCCCCCAACCTACATTAACACAATAGAAAAGGAAAATATTAATGAATTTAAAAATTGGACCCCCTCTCTAAAATAAACAAAACAAACAAAAGAATAAGCACAGAAAAGAGATACTGAAAATCAGAGGAGGAACAGATAAATTGGAAACCAAAAATGTTGTAGAAATTATAAACAAAAGTAAAAGCGGGTTATTTTGAAAACGCTCAAAATAGATAAACCTCTAGTTAACCTGATCAAAAAGAAGAGGGCAGAAAAATCAATAAAATGATGAATGACAAAAGCATGACAAAACTATAAGAAATATAAAGAATTATCAGAACCTACTATGCATAGTCACATTTTTTAAAAATTGAAAACATAAAGAAATAAATGACTTCCTTCCAAAATATATAACCCCAAACTAAGAGATGACCAAATAGATATGAAATAATCCAACTTCAGAAAATAAAATAGAACTATCTATAAACTACCAAAGGAAAAGAATCCTCTTCATTCTGATGGATTTATGGGAGAATTCTACCAAACTTTTAAAAGAACAATTAATAGAAATACTGTGCAAATTATCCTTAAAAACTGAGAAAGAATGAACTCTTAACAGATTCTCTTTATGAGAACAATGTAATCCTAATGATTTAAAAAAGTGAGGGATAAAGCCATGGAGAATGATAGACAAGTATAATGGCTGAATATTGATTAATTTTTTAGATGTTGTCAAATAGATTATAGCAGTTCATCTAAGAAATAATTATTCCTGTCCAAGTTGGATTCATATGCAAGAATGATTTGATATTAGGAAAATAATAATCAAAACATTCCCAACCACACAATTATCTAAATTTATGCAGAAAATGTCTTGACAAAGTAGAATACTCATTCCTTCTAAAAAACCTTACCAAAATATAGCCAAGGAAGGAATCTTTTTCTTAATATTATAAAAGTGTCTGTCTGAAACTAAAAGCAAGTATCACATACAATGGAGATGCACTATAAACTTTTCTGATAAATACAGGAGTAAAGCAAATATGCCCAATTTATCTACAATTATTTGATATAATTATAGAAACGCTAGCAATAAAACAAGAGAAAGGAAATAAAGGTGTAAAGACAAGAAAAGAGGAAGTAAACTATGTCTATTTGCTGATGACATAATCATTTACTCAGAAAATCCTAGAGAATCACCAAAGACATTAATAGAAACAATAGAGATCTTAGGAGGAAATTTACAGGAATGTCATAGCCAAGTCTTAGAATTCTTAGGTAAAGGAGAAAATATTGCAAGCAACAAGAAAAAAAAAAACATACTATGGAAATACAAGTCAGGACTTCACAAGACCTAGTAATTTCTACTTTAAAAGACCATAAGTCTTGGAACATTGTATTTTGAAGAGCAAAAGGTGTGGGGTTGCAACTAAGAATCACTTGTCCAACAAAGTTGAATATACTCCTTAATGGAAAAAAATGGATATTTGATGAATTAAAAGACTTTCAGGTATTTATAACAAAAAGGACAGAACTCAATGTATAATTAGATATGAAAGATCCAGGAGAAATACAAGGAAAACACTAAGGTAAAATTGTTTATTATATATATGAAAATGTTGTCAGTGTTCTTAAAACTGTGATCATTACTAAGGTAGTTTAAAAGAAAAGATTGGGGCTGAGTTGTATATGATGGGGTGCGTCTAAAAAACTAAATTGGGTAGGAAAAAGTAAAAGGGAACAATTATAAAAATCAAATTGGGTGTGAAAGGAAGAACTGATACAGGGGAAGCAGGTTGAGGTGGAGGGCTTATAATGTTGGAAACTTACTCTCATCTGGGTTGAAGAGGAAGCAATGTGTACATCTGGAAGGGTGTATGTGGTCTTTTGAATATGGAAAGGTGAGAAAACTGAGGGATATGGACTTTTTGAGGAGTGTGTGGACTGAAATTAGGGGTGTGGAGAGGGGATAGGGAGATTCTTGGAGAGGTGGATGGAGTGGGGGAAGAGTAGAAGGAGAAGATAAGCAACACAGATAAGGTAAAAGTTGAGTCTGAGAAAGAAAATAGAAGTAAAAATAAGATGGAGAGAAATTCACAAATAGTAATTATAACTTTGAATGTGAATGGGATGTTTTTATTGGCTCTCTTTGTGGTAGCAAAGAATTAGAAATTGCAGGGATCCCCATCAATTGGGGAATGATTGAACACATTATAATATATAGTTGTGATAGAATGATGAATGCAATTATTTTTAAAAAGGCATGTAAAGGCTTGCATGAAATGATGAAGAGTGAAGTGATCAGAATCAAGAGAACATATACAATAACAGCAATATTGTTTTAAGAATGACTTTGAGCAACTAAGTCATTTGGACTATTATAAATACACAAGTGAAAAATAAAGGCCATATGAAGAGACCTTCTATCTGCATCTAGAGAAAGAACTGATAAATAGAAGTATATAGAATAATATATAGCTATCTGTGTCTAATGGTCGCCTTCTTCTATGAGGAGGGAAGAAAAAAAAGGAAAAAAGAAGAAAATTACATGATAACTTTGTTTATGTGGAGCAAATAGCAAGTTATACAATGTAGAGTTGCAGTTTCATATGCAATCAACTTTTTTTATTGTACTGTGTTACGGAAATGCTCGTTTTGTTCTGTGAATTGGAAATAAAATAAAAAAAAAACATAGCTTTAGCAAAGTTTCAGGCTACAAAATAAAGACACAAAAATCAACAGCATTTCTGTATGAGTAAAAAAAATCAGAGACAATAGAAAGGTAAATAGCTTTAAAATAACTACAAAATACATAAAATATTTGGGAATAAATCTGTCAAACCACACAAAATACTTGTATAAAGCCAATTAGAAAGTCCCCATTGAAGAAGAAATTAAAAAGCTGGAGGAATATTCACTGCTCATAACTTGGTTTTGCCAATATAATAAAAAAGGGCAGTGCTACCAAAATTAATTTACATTTTAACACTATACCAATCAAAATATTCAGCAAAATATTCATAGAAATTGGTAAAAATAATAAGAAAATTCACATGAAAAAGCAAAAGATTGAGAATAGTAGGCGACATTTTAAAAAAAGTAGTGGTGAAGGAAGAATAATAATTCCACGTGTCAATCTATATTTGAAAGCAGCAATCTTCAAAACTATATGTTATTGATGAAAACAAATAAAAAAGTAGACTAGAAAGGGAAAATCTGATGAAACTCAACTCAATAAGGGGAAGAGAAGGAAGAAATAATTTACTTAGTACCTTCTATGTACCAGGCACCATGCTAAACACTTTACAAATATTATGTCATTTGATTCAATGTTTTAATAAACTACAAGACTTAAATTACTTAAAAATGAACTCATTTGATAAGAACTTCTGGGAAAACTGGAAAGCAATATGACAAAATATGAGGCTTAGATAAACAACTTACATAATCTTCTATAATAAAAATAAAATGAACTTGTGACTATAATATAATACAAAATATTGTCATAACATAAAAATTAGAAGGGAAGCAAATCACATACCTTTCACAAATGTAGATGGGAGATTTATCCAAACAAGGAATAGAGAGAATTATAAAGGCTAAAATAAATAATCAGGAGTACATGAAATTGATATGTTTCTGAAGAAACAACATTAATGCATTTAGGATAAACAGAAGAAATTGAAAGGTAATTTTTTTTTCTTTCTGGAGGGAGGAAGGCAGGGCAATTGGGGTTAAGTGACTTGCCCAAGGTCACATGGCTAGTAAGTGTAAAGTGTCTGAAGCCAGATTTGAACTCAGGCTCTCCTGACTCCAGGGTTGGTGCTCTATTCACTGCACCACCTACCTGCTCCTAAAAGGTTAATTTTTTAAAAAAATTCAGATAAAGATTTTACATCCCAGATACATATAC
>CM053591.1:172017545-172045391 GCA_028646515.1 Pseudochirops corinnae
AAGAAAGATAATGTAAAAAGTATGCTTCAATCTGTATTCAGACACCACCAGTTCTCTCTCTAGGGATGGAGAGCATAACAATGATGGTTTTGCATCTATCTTGGAGCATTTTCTTTGACACCCCCATTGGGTATGACTCCCATTGTAAGAGTTTTAGCCACTGGGGCCAAGTTGACTGAAATTTCTTATCATCTTTAACTACCAATTAAAAGAAGCCTGTCTTGTGAGAAGAGGCAGCATATCATCATGGCTAGAGGAGCATAATCAGAAGATTTGAGTTTGGATGCTGTCTCAGACACTTATTAGCTATGTGACCTTGGGCAAGTCATTTAATGTGGTTTCCTAACCTCTAAAACCCCTTGAATATCTCAATATGTGTTCTTTCAAGAAATATGTAAAAAAACTCAACAACTCCCCCAAACCTTTCTTAGCCTATGGGCCACACAGAGATAAGTGTCGGTTCAGTTTTGTCCTATGAGCCATTGTGTCAACCCTCGGCCCAGATCAACCCCATCTTGCATGTAAGGGCTCCCAGGAAAAAAATACCCTGGTTTCAAAATACTCTGTGGATTCTGATCCATTAAAAAAAATAGCTCAAACTTCTCCCAACTGTGTCATTTGGAGGAAACATTTAGCTTGAAGGAATTTAAATAATATGAAAATAACAATTGAATGTGCCCCTACCACCTTCCCCATAATACACCATTGGTGGGAAGGAAAATTGGGTTTGGGGAACCCAAGGCCTGGGGACATGTGGAGGAACACATACATAGGGAAAATGTGGGACCTTGGCACAGTGGTGGGAGGGCCAATTCATGCTTCTAATGCTACAGGGCTACCTGTTCTCTTTAGGGGAACCAGCTGGAGTTCTAGGGTGAGGGCTGGGATTCTAGCATAGCTACCCCCTAACATAGTGGTGAATGGAAGGACAATAAAGGATGGGGGCAGTTCAGAACAGAAAGCTGAGGCCCAGAGAGGTTAAGCAATTTTTTTAGTGTCACAAAACTAGTATATGTCAAAGGCAGAGTTCAAACTCAGAGCTTTCTGACTCCAAATCCACCTCTCTCTCTCTCTCTCGCTCTCGCTCTCGCTCTCGCTCTCGCTCTCGCTCTCGCTCTCGCTATCGCTCTCGCTCTCGCTCTCTCTCGCTCTCTCTTGCTCTCTCTCTCTCTATTTCTCTCTCTCTTAAAATAACTTTAGGCTTTTTTTTCTTTTTTAAATTTTCTTTTTTTTTCTTTTTGGAAGGGGGAAGGCAGGGCAATTGGAGTTAAGTGACTTGCCCAAGGTCACACGGCTAGTAAGTGTTAAGTGTCTGAAGTTGGATTTAAACTCAGGTCCTCCTGACTCCAGGGCTGGTGCTCTATTGACTGGACCACCTAGCTGCCCCCAAATCCATCTCTTTATATACCATACTCCCTACCTGCCTATATATTATGCATAATGTTTGAAGTGAGGAAATTCCCTCTTCCAATGCAGGTAGGCATGTGACTTGGAGTATTAGAAAACTGCTTAGGGCAATGCAAGGGCAAGTAACTTACTCAGGGTCATAGAGTCAGAAAATGCCGGAGATGGCATTTGAACACAAAATTTCCCAGCTTTGAGACCAGCTCTCTATTCCCAATGGTACTCAGTGTCTTCT
Organism: Pseudochirops corinnae; assembly: GCA_028646515.1. Lineage (NCBI taxonomy): Eukaryota > Metazoa > Chordata > Mammalia > Diprotodontia > Pseudocheiridae > Pseudochirops > Pseudochirops corinnae. The sequence goes on from CM053591.1 coordinate 172,019,185, forward strand.
ATATACAACATACATAAAATAAAGCTAGGTGAGTTTGGTGGGAGGAGACACAAGAAGTTGGGAGAGACTGGAAATCAGGAAGCATTGGAGGTTTATAATGGCTAGACTCAAGCTTAATCTGACTCCCTGTTAGAGAGAAAGAAGGGTACCTAATCAAAAAGGGTTCTGATTTAGGGGGTGATGGGGACTTCAGGTATGTCCAGGCTCTTCCATGCATTAAGAACACTATCATACCTTTAGTTCCAAGGATTCCAAGGCACCCCTACCATGCTAATTTTAAGGGGATTGGGTACATTCCCTTTCCAATTGTGAAATTTTTGTTTTGTTTTTCAAGGCAGTTAAGGTTGAGTGACTTTCCTAGGGTCACACAGCTGGTATCAAGCATCTGAGGTTGCTTTTGAACTCAGATCTTCCTGATTCCAGGGTTGGTGCTTTATTCATTATGTCACCTAGCTGTCCCTCCCCCCCCCCCTTCAGTTTTAATTGTGAAAAAAAAATTGAGTTGGGTACTTATGTTAGGATTTCTTACTTGAGGTGACCAACCAGAATGGGAAAATTCAGTACTAGGGATAAAAATGGGTCCCCCCAAATATCGGGAAAATGCCAGAGAGATAGATGGCAGGATGCTTGGAGATGGCTCAACCACGTGCCTACTTTTTTTCCTCAAGTTCTGTTTACTAAGATTGTTCTGTCACTTTCCCACTGGGAGGGTTCTAATGTGGGAAGTGATACTGCTTTCCCATTTGCTCACAATTGCCAATTTCCCATGGAAATCACTCCTCAAATTCATGGAGTTTGTCTGGTAGTGATGGGGTCTAATCTGGCCTCATTGAATTAAGAGCATCCCATTCTAATAGATGGCTCCATGTAAGATTAAATACGTCACACATAAGCCACTTCTTTCTGCATCATCAACTCCTAATGTTTCTGTAGGCTGATGGCACTTTGTGTTTACTGGAGTCTGGAGATGGGCCAAATAGTCTTCCCTGGCAGGCAATTTCTTTGATTTTCTTTTCTATCTTGATGTTATGTTGATCTTCAGGGATTTCTGGAGTTAGCATGATTCTTTAGTGAGTGGCTTCCTCCTCCTTAAAGTGAAATAAAAGTTGCCAGGTATAAATGTTGTGAAGTGAGGTACAGCATGGAATGGTGGAAATCACATTGGGTTTGAAACTGGAGGAACTAGGTTCAAATCTGGACTCTCCAAAAACCTTGATGAATCACTTAATTTCTCTGGCCTCAGTTTCTTCATCTGAGAAATGGTGACATTGGGCTAGATGACTTCCAATTTCCCTTGGCCCAAAATATATAATCCTATGGTACTCTCACTATGAATGAAAACAGAAACCATATGGAATTTTTACCTCAGTGGAACAATAGCACACAGGTTCTCCTTGGAAAGGGAAATAAAAGAGTTTGCCAAGTAGGTTTTATCATGGACCTGAGGCAACAAGAAACTTAACATCAAAGGATATTTAGTTATCTCACTTGCAGAGCTCATGATAAACTAAGCAAACAGACCCCCATAAAGATAACTGCAGCTTATGTACCAATGTCTGGTGCAGAGGATAAAAAGGGAGCAAAACTCTCAGAAGGTCTTTACAGATACTCTACGGCAGGGATTTTTTCCCCTTGTCTGGACCCTGGAACCCATGGGCAGCAACAGCAGCATGGGGAAGCAGAGGGAGTCCTCAGAATCATGCCATTAAATACATAAAATAAAGTATATAGGATTCAAAAGGAAATAAATTATTTTGGACTAGTTATTAAAAAAGATTTAAAAATAGAACTGCAAACAAATTTGTGGATTCTAGGTTAAGAACCTGTTCTATATTATAGTGCCATGTACTATAATACTTAGAGACTTTAGTTTGAAGGTTGACATCATAGGGCATGAAAGCAATCTCTGTCTCCTCTCCTGTCCTCTCCTCTCCTGTCCTCTCCTCTCCTGTTCTCTCCTCTCCTCTCCTCTCCTCTCCTCTCCTCTCCTCTCCTCTCCTCTCCTCTCCTCTCTTCTCCTCTCCTCTCCTCTCCTCTCTTCTCCTCTCCTCTCCTCCTTTCCCCTTTTCTCTCTCTTCTTTCTTCCCCTCTCTCCTTTTTGGATCTTCCTCCTCTCTGTCCTTCCCTTCCTCCCTCCTCTCTTTCTTTGTCTCTCCCTCCCTCTCTCTTTCCTTCTCCCCCTCTTTCCATCTCCCTCCCTACCTCTGTCTCTCTAATCCTATGAATATACATATATGTATATGCATATATGTACATAACACACACATATAAGCATACACATACATACATATACATGTATGTTGGAAAATATGATTAAAAATTTAAAAATAGCGAATGTATAGCTTTCTTGGAAACTTGTGTATTATGAACATTTTTTTCAAGAAAAGCGTCAGCAAACAATGGGAATGACATATCAAATATAATCACAATAAATTAAATTGACTATATTGTAACATTCAAGAAATAATTGGTGACAAGTGTGAGATTCCTTTCCAAATGAGACCACTGGCTAATTAGAGCAAAGGTCAAATTCAGCACTTATTTAGAATAGAGATGAGAAGAATATATTGTAAGCCATTACAACTGTTTCAGCCTGGTCAGCTCATACTAACTATTCACTGTAAGCAATAGGAAATAGATAATGGAAAAGTGGATTGCTACTGTCAAAATTTCCCACAGAAATTTCATTCGTGCAATACAATCACATTGAATAGGAGTCTATGAGCTATCTCAGCAGATACTTGATCTCTTTGCTAAGCTGAGGGACATGGCAGATACTATAAAGAAATCTTTTCCAAGCAGCAGCATCTCAGGATGGAGAACAGGAGAGGAGAAAAAAAGAGGAATTCACATGAGGTTCAAGTAAGCCAGATTGTCATGATAGCATTTGTAGATAATGAGGGCAATAACAGACATTTAGATAGCACTTTACAACTTGCAAAGTTTTATCTTACCTCATGTTAACCTCACAACAACTCACATGAGATAGAAAGTATAGGTCTTTCAGCCCCATTTATATGGGGGAAAGTCAACTAACTAAGAAAGGAGATCTAGAATCTTAAGGAAGAAAATGACACCTTGAAAATTAGAATTGGGCAAAGTGAAGCCAGTGAAATTATAGGAGATCAAGAAATGATGAAACAAAATATGAATAATGAAGAAAATAGAAGAAAAAGTGAAGCATCTTATAAGAAAAACAACAGATTTGAAGAATAGATCAAGAAGAGAAAAATATAAAAATAATTGGACTAACAGAAAGTTATGATAAAAAATAATCTTGATACAATAATACAAGAAATAATAAAGAAAATTGTCCTGAAGCATTAGAACAAGGGGGGAAAGATGAAATAGAAAAATAGAGGAATCTGGATGAGGTTTAAGTAAACCAGACTGTCATGATAGCATTTGCAGATAGTGAGAGTGATTACAGATGTTTAGATAGTCCTGCCTTATCAGACCACATTTCCAGTATTGTGTTCAATGATGAGTGCCACATTCTAGAAAGTACGTTGTCCAGCTTTAGCCTATCTATACACATACAAAGAGATTAGACACACACTCACACAAACTCACTTAGAGAAGACTAGACTATCATTATTACTATCCTTCCCTGCAATGTGAGAGAGGGCTACCTACAATGATGACTTTTTTTTTTTGCTTTTTGGAGGGGGGAGGGGAGGGCAATTGGGGTTAAGTAGCTTGCCCAAGGTTGCATGGCTAGTTAAGCGTTAAATGTCTGAGGCAGGATTTGAACTCAGGTCCTCCTGATTCCAGGGCCAGTGCTGTACTCACTGTGCCACCATGCCTCCCCAAATGATGGCATTTTATTAAGGAGTCCAGAGAATCTCTTTCTGCATTTCTGAGATAAACCAGAATTTGTACCCCATGTATAACTGGCCCATTTTGACAAAGGTGTGTAGTCAGTGACCAAACATATAGGGGGCAGAATAAGTTTCTGTAGTGATTCTCCCCTCCCCTGAACACCCTGTGAAGCTTTAGGAGGGAACATGACAAAGAAATCACCTTAGGGGACAAGACCAGCCCTAGGGAATTGAGGTTGGGAGGTTTGGAGGAAATGGAAGAAGATGAGATTTGGGCCAATTCCAGGTGGAACTGTTGGAAGGAGGAATGAGAATTTGCTTGGATCTGTCATGAAGTCAAGGAATCCTCTGCTGGCTGCCATTGCTGCTCTTCCATGTGGTCCTTCATGTTTTATGATAAAGATACTCCTCAGTGTTACCTTTCAGATTCGACATGCATTGAACTGACTGTAATGATGCTCACAGGAGCAGAGGATCATAGGTGTGAGAAATGAAAGCCTTCTCAGTCAGGGAATATTTCATCTGCCTTATTTTACAGATGATGTCTCTGAGGTCCAGTGACATGGCAACCCAAACAGTTAGCATAATAATAGAGGTATTGTATAGGGAGGGAGCATAGTATAGAAAAGAGAACATTGAAATCAGAGGGCTGGGGTTGAAATTCTGTCTCTGATGCTTATGATCTGTTTGACCTTGGGCAAGTTCTTTGCCCTCCATGGGCTTCAACTTCCACATGTTTAAAATGGGGACATTGGACTAACTGGCCTCTGAGGTTCCCATCAGTTCTAGATCTATAATCCAGAATGTGAGAGATGATAGTTCCTGATTGTTCTGCCTTATCAGACCACATTTCCAGTATTGTGTTCAGTGATGAGTGCCACATTCTAGAAAGTGCATTGTTCAACCTTAGCCTGTCCAGAGGAGGGAGTCTTCTCTTCTACAGACTAAACATATCCCAGTTCCTTCAACCAGTCCCTATACATCAATATCTTTTACCATGCCCTCTGACCTCATTTAGATATTCTTTTAATTCATCAACGTCTTTCCTAAACTATGGTGTCCAGAACTGAACATAATCCTCCCGATGAGGTCTGATGCAGGCACTAGGACAATCACCTCTTTTTTTTCTGCAAGATATGCTCCCCTTTTAAAAATTATTTCTTTTTCAATGAATGAGCTTTTATTTTTTTTGTCTCTCCTACTTCACTCTGAACTGAAAAAATAAAAAAAGAGAGAGAAATAAAACCTTTGTAACAAATATTCATAGTCAAGCAAGATGACCTCCCACTTTGGCCACATCCAAAAATGTGTGTTTCATTCTGCAATTTTAGCTCACTATCCCTCTATCAGGAAGAGTGTGGCATTGTTTATCTTTGGTCCTCTGGAATCCTGGTTGGTCAATACAGCAATCAGAGTTCTTATATCTTTTGAAATAGTTCAGTCTATTGCATCCTGAGATCTCTAGTTTTCATTTTGTTTTTTTGACTGTCACCCTGGTTCTTATTGTGCTTATAATCCCCTGAAATTGCTCTCTCGGATCAAAATTCAATTCATTCACTTCAACAAGCATTAATTAACAGTGCCAGGTACTGTTCGAGGCCCTGGGGATACAGTGACAAGAGCCCCTCCCTCAAGGAACTTTCAGTAACTTCTTTCCCAAATCTTTTCATCTTGACCCTGGAAATGACACACTTGGATTTAAGCCGACTCTGAATGAAACACACAAAGTCTCGGTCCTCAGGAATCCTGGCAAACATTTGTTCTCTATGAATGGGTTTTTGCTGATCCCTACAGGGTCCATTTGTGGAAGTGTTCAGTCTCTGATTAGTTATTTGATTGATTCCTACCCTAATCATAGGACCATTGTGAAAATTAAACACAGGGAAAGTTCTTTGAGAGGAAAAAGCCTCTATGCAAATGAAAAGTATTATTTCAAACAGAGAGGTTCTGTATTGTTAAAAAAAAAAAAGCAATTCCATTAAAAGGAAAAAAAAAGACATCAGTTTCTTTATTCGGTAAATTGCCGCGGGAAGCTGTATTATGTGCTATTTGTTATACTCTCGCCTACAAAATAAGTGTTGATTTCCTGCCCAACTGCGCCCTGTTTTCAATAATTAATGAGATACACTTTACAATCAGACACAGACACTGAGTCGCTGCTGAGGGTGAAATGCTTGCAAACATACAGAATTAAAACTTAATAAGAGGCGGTTATATTGGGTTTGGTCTGTGCAATAATGCACACTAGACATTTCACATCTGTGGGGAGCAGCTTCTGCTCTTGGCAGAAAAGTGTTTTGAATACAATAAAATGAAGAGGAGATAGTAATGCAATTACACAAAAAATATTTGGGGACGAAAAAAATAAAAGTGTCTGAATGAAAGATGGAAACTGTTATATACCACCTAATACTTAATCATTCATTGTGCCCTGAGGGTTGTACTAATCATCTAAGCAGAATTTACAGGTTTGTTATGCACCAACAACACTCAGCTGAGGACTCTACACAAACTCCAAACAAACAACTGTTTGCCCTCATAGGATCATAGATCCAGAGCTGGATAGGAGACCCTCTCATTTTACAGATGAGGACACTGAGGCCCAAGCAGGTCCAGTGATCTCCCACAGTAACTCAGGCACTAAATGTCAGAGTCAGGATTTGAACTCGGACCCTTTGACAATAGGGACTGTCTTCTGTCTTTCTTTGTATCCTTAGCACTTAGCATAGTGCTTAGCAGATACTCGATAAATATTTACTGAATGATTGACTCTAGAGTTTACCTAGAATCAATCAAGAATCAAGCAATTATTTATTAAGTAATTACTCTGAGCCAGGCACTGCTATAGCGCTAAATATAATTTGGGAAAACAAACAGCTCGTGACCTCAAGGAGCTTACAATCTGACCAGAAGGTACAACATGTACATATATAGAAAACAGATACACAGTGATTTTGAAGGCAAGATGCTAGAAGTCAAGGGATCAGAAGAGGCCTCAGATAAGAGATGACACATGAACTGAATCTTATAGCAAACTAGAGATTTCAAGAGACAGAGGTGTGTGTGCAAGGGTGCATTCTAGGCATGGTGATAGGAGACGGAGTCACGTAAGAACAGTATTGATTGCGCTGGGCACGCAGGAGGGTAATGTGAAATCAAATTAAAATGGAAGTGGAAACCAGGTTGTAAAGGGCTTCAAAAGCCAGATCTAGGGCTTTATATTTGATCTTGTAAGTAATAGGGAATCGCTGGAGCTTATTGAGGAGGTGAATGATATGATTAGATTCACATTTTAGGAAAAATCAGTTTGACAGCCATGGGCAGGAGAGATCAGAAAGGGGAGATGCTTTTAGGGGGCCTGAATAGGAGGCCATATCAACAGTTCAGGCAAGAAGTGATGAGGGCCTAAATTAGGGTGCTTGTGGGAATGGAGAGAAGAGGACAGAGATGAGAATTTCATGGAAGTGGAAACAACAAAATGTGACAACTAGTTGGATTTGTAGGGTGAGTGGGAATAAGGATTTGCGGATGACACTGGGGTTGCAAACCTGAGTGACCAGGATAGTGGCACCCTCAAAAAGAAGAAGGGAAGTCTAGAAAAAGGTTTGATTTTCAGGAAAATGTGATGAGTCAATGAGTTCAACATCTATCAGATATCCAGTTGAAAGGGTCCATTAGGTAGATGATGATTTGGAATTGGAGTTCATGAAAAGACTGTCAATCCTACGAAGGTTTGGCATAAGGGACTGAGTTCCCAGAAGGTTTGGTGGATAGCTTTGTACTGCAAGCTAAGATGAGTCAACAGAATGGTATGGTACCCAAGAAAGCTAATGCAATGTTAGGCTGTATTGAGGAGGACAGGCCCCAGAACTAGGAAGGAAATGGTACTGCTGTACTCTGCCCTGCTCAGACCAGATCTAGAGTATTGAGTTCATCTATGGATGTCACATTTTAGGAATGATGTTAATGCACTCAGAAGTGTCCAGAGGAAGTCAGTCAAGATAGTGAAGGGCCACACATTCATGATATAGAAATCTAGGGATATTCACGGTAGAGAAGAGAAGATGCAAAGGGGTGTGATAACTGTCTTCAAGTATTTGAAAGACTGATACCCAGGGGAAAAGATCAGAATTGTTTTTTTTTTGTCCTTAGAGGGAAGAATGAGGAATGATAGGTGGAAGTTGTATAGAAATACTTAGGTTTGATAAAAAAAAAATCTTCCTAATCCTAAGAGCTATCTATAAATGGAATGGGCTGCTTGGGGGAGGTACTGAGTTCTCTGTCATTGGAGATCTTCTAGCAAAGGTTAGATGACACCTGGGTGGTTATATTACATAGGAAGTTCATTTTTGGATACTTCCCAGAGTAGAAGACCATCAATGGTCCCTCTAACCCTAAAATTCTCTGATTCTGTGATTCTTTCAATTCTCAAACTTATGCATTTATGAAAGGAAACCTTTACTCACATTTCTCAAGTATATTCCTGCTTAGAGTATTTAGTAGAAGCTTAGTATCAATAGAAAAATATTTATATAGATCATTTTAGAAAGCACAGTGAATAATCCATTTAGTTTAGTCCCTAAACCCCCCGAAGGAAACACTCTTCCCCCATTTATAGGTTCTACCTTCTAAAGCCCTGGGCATCTGGGGGAATGAGCCCCATTCCAAACTCATTTATTATAATGTTGCCTCTGGGATATTAAAAAGAATCTGTTATGGATCATCAGAGATGTACATTACGAATCTGCCTGCCTGACAATAACTGATATTATAGGGCAAATGCCACTTTCAGATATTTGTTGAGAGAACTATGAGATATACCCATTGACTGAGCCTCTGGGTACACATATACAATAATCCATCTTGATCCTCTCCTTCCCAAACTGTCCAACTTCCACATCAGTCAGTCTGAATCTTGATCGAAAGTGTGAGCCTTGCCTGGAAGACCAGTGCACTCTGACTGAGTCATGGGCAGCAGCTTGGAAGCGAATGGAAAGCACATGGATTGTTGCCTGTGGTTTTAGGCTTTTAATGCCAGATGGTGAGATTTGTATGGTGCCCTTATGAAAATACTGGAAGGATGTATGAGTCTGTCCCTCAGGAAGGAGCTGCTGGCACCTGGTAGTTGAGTCCTAGGGTGGTGTCTGAAACATAGAGAGATCAAGTGATCTGCCTAGGGCTCCTGAGCTAGTAAGTATCAAAAGTAGAATCAGAATCCAGATCTTCCTGATCCAAAGACCAGCACTGCATCCTCCAGACCACATTACCCCAATAGTACCATTGTGGTGAATGGCAAAGTCAAAGTTTTTCTGGAAGTAAGCATGTCGCAGTAATTATACTAGACAGCTGGTGGTAAACTAGAAATAGAATCACCTGAGTTCAAATGTGGCTTTGGAGACTCACTAGTTGTATGACTCTGGCTAAGTCACTTACTTTCTGTTTGCTTCATTTCACACATCCGTTAAATGGGGTAATCCTAGCACCTGCCTTCCACGCTATTGTGAGGAACAAATGAGATCATACTTGTAAAACACTTTGCACGCCTTTAAGTGCTATCTAAATATTCCGTCTGCTTTATACTCCTTCTGTTTCACCTACTGAGTTCATTTCAACTTAATAAGAATTAAGTAAGTACTTACTATGTGCCAGGAATTGCTTTAGGACACAAGGACAAGAATAAAAGTCCTTGTCCTCCAGGTGCCTTGTTCTCTTAGAACTTAGTTGTACCTGCCTTCATTCTGAAGCCATGTGTGCTGATAGCATAGGGAATTACACATGGTAAAGGAAAGTATGAAAAGCTTGCTATCAGGTCCTTGCCTGGTAATCAGTTCACAATCACTTATTAATCATCTATTGTATGCCTTTCATCATACTTGGTCGTATCGATGGAGAAGTTGACAGTGATTACTGAGTGCCTACTGCTTGTGAAGTACTGTACCATATGTTGGAGGGCCTTGGGGGGGGGTTACACTTGATCCCTTCTCTCAAGGAGTCTCCAGTCTAGTTGGGGTTATGGGACATCTCTGCAGGTGAAGAAATAAGTGAATAATGCTTTTAGAACATGACCTCACAACAAAAATTAATGTTTGACAGATTTGATTTCTGTTAACCTAGACAGTCCTCCAAATACTTATGTATAAGTATTATGCCATTCTCACTTTCTCCAGGCTTCCTGAAATATGCTGTCATACAGCATGAACTCAGGGGCCTTAATTATCCTAAGTGCCTGCCTCTAGATACTTTACAAGTTATAAATGGTCTACTTAAAATACAGTTCCTACAACTGCACACTCACTCCATATATGTTGTGGCCAGCACAGAAGATGGTGATCCTATGCCCTCCTCATTCTTGGATGCTCTGTCTCTCTCAGTGCAGTCCAAGATCACATCAGCTTTCTCTGTGGTCATGTCATGGTGTTTTCAAGCTGAGTATCAAAGAATTAGGAGCCTGGTGGTACAGAGAGGACACACATACTTGGCTGGTGTCAGCTCACTGTACTTCTTGAAATATCTTTTGAATGTTTGGTAAAGGCTCTGTCATTTTCCAGGCACTGTGGGGGATGCACAGAAGAATCTTGGAAGTCAGGGGGATGTTGGAGTCATGTAGTCCAACCCTGGTAGAACAGATGAATTCCTGCTGTATCATTCAGAGCAAGTTGTCGTCGGTAGGTGCTATATAAATGCTTTATTCCCCTCCTCCTTCCCCTCCATGAATAGACCTTTAAGGAAGGTATAGGCACTCCACCTGGAGGATCCTTACTCTTCTTCTGGACAGATTTTATTGTTAGGTGGGTTTCCCTGACATAGAATCTGAGTCAGCGTCTCTGTATCTTCTCCCCACTGATTCAAGCCGAACAAATTTTGTTCTCTATCTTCTCCATGAAAGCTGCACAAACATTTGGAAGTAGCCATCACACCTCAACGCAATTCTCTTCTCATGTTGAAACACTGCCTTATCCTCCATCCTGTTTCTCCATCTTGTTTAGGCAGAAAGAAGAGCCAAAACAGAAATTTCCTTTTGCCTCAGTTGTTTTGGGGATGTTTGGTGGCTGCTATGTAGAGTTGTGGATAAAATCTAGGACTTAGAGTCAGTAAGACCTAGGTTCTAATCCTGCCTCATATACTAGTACATGACCCTGGGTAAGTCACCTAACTTTTCTTTGCTCTATCTTCTGCATCTGTAAAATGAGGATAAAATCTGCTTTATAGTATTGTTGAGGATCAAATAAGATGATCCATTGTGTTTTCCAAACTCTTAAAGTGTTTTATAAATTTTGGCTATCAATATAATCATCATCATCATCATCATTACTGCCACAACTACCAACACCACTACCACTACTACTACCATTGCTACTACCACTACTACCCTCCACTGCTACTACTACTACTACTACTACTACTGCTGCTGCTGCTGCTGCTGCTACTACTACTACTACGACTACAACAATAACTACTACTACCACTACTACCAGCCACAACAATACTAATACTGGGGTGAGGAGAGATTAAGAATATGAGCTGAGCCCCTTCTTATTCTCCTCTAGATTGTAATCACTAACACTTCCCATGGCTTCTCTAAAGTATTTATTAGAGTTCACAGTGATAGAAATTTTAAGAGTTTCCATTCATTGATGATTTACAAGAAAAACAAGCCCTGTCAGGACTCTATGATGGGATGATGGTGTTATTGTCACAGTGCTTTTATGCCTTGATGTTTAATCTCAATACTGATGGTGGGGAAGTATCAAGATGTCCTCTGAACCATACAGACATGGGTTCAAATCCTGCCTCTGACACATATTGGCTATAGGACTCTAGGCATGTCAGTTAACATCTCAGTACTTCAGGCATCTTTCTGGGACTAAAATTGCTGAACATGTATGTGCTAATCGGCATTGGTCAAGGTGGTTTCTACAGTGGGACAATTGATATAAGACAGGGTCACACAGCTAGTAAGTATCTGAGGAAGAATTTGTACTCAAATTCAACCCTCTGCCCACTGCACCATCTAGTTGTCCCTTATATCAGTTGATTGCAAACACTGGCAGATCTTGCCAAGTTGTATAGCTAAGATGGAGAAGGTCCATTGGCAAAATATGGTACCAGATTGGTTCCCATTCACTGGACATCTCTTCCACAGCTTCACTAACTGTCTTACTGGCCGGGGTGGATGGGTGGGGGTTTCCTCCCTGGAGCCATGCTGTCTGGAAGGGTAACTGTCTCTCTGGGAACATTTTCAGAGAAGCCCTCAGCCATTATGCTTCAGTTCATTTCCTACTCTTTAGCCACCTCCTCCACATTCTGGCCAACTACCTTATTGTCACCCTGTCCTGGCCACTTCTCACCTCTGTGTATCTATCTACTTACTCCCCTGTGGTCCCACTCATCATTGCTGTAATTGTCTAAAGCAAAGTGTCTTTCCTTGCCCACCTATGTGTGTTGTCTGTCCCATTAGAATTGAGAGGTGAGGAAAATGAAGAAACTTGAGGGCAAAATTTTTCTTTGCTTTTGTATCTGTACCCTTAGTACTTAGCACTTAGTATTTAACATGGTACTTGGAGCACAGTGAACACTTAACAAGTGCTTTTTCATTCATTCCTTCATCAAAGAAACTCATTAAATTGTCTATTAAGGTGTGAGTTTCAATTTGAATTAGTTAAGGGGGTATCCAAGTTGGTGCAATAATGGAGCTTCTGAAGTATAACAGGAATGTCAACCACGACTCATGAAGTGGTTTTAGGGGTCAAATGAAATGGCAAATGAGGAAATGTTTTAGAAATTGCATGTAAATGGAACCTCCCGCCATCATCATCATCGCCACCACCACCATCACCACCATCATTACCATCATCATTCCCTCCCTCATTCCTATTTTACACATGAATTCTAAGAGGTAGAAAGATTTAATGAATGTCACACAGTTAATTAGCAGAAGAACTAGGGCTAGAGTTCAACCTTTTGGCTCCCAGTCAAGTGTTCTTTCCATTAGATCGTATTGACTCCTCAATTTCTAATTGAGTCATGGAAAAAAGTATACTCTCATGCTTACTCAGATTAATAAGGATTGGCCAGACCATATAATTGGGGGCATAGATTGTGAATTAAAAAGATATCTTAGAGGTCATCTAATCCAAATCCCTTATTACACAAATATTGAAAATGAAACCCAGTGAGAAGAAAGAATTTTTCTAAGCTCCCATAGCTAGTTAATAGCAGAACTGGGGTTAGATCTCAGCTCTTTCATTTTTCTGAGCAGCTAGGTGGCTCGTAGAGTATATAGGTGGACCTGGAGTCAGGAAGACCTGAGTTCAAATTCATATTCAGACACTAGCTGTGGGATCCTGGGCAAGTCTCTTAACCCTATTTGTCTCAGTTTCCTTATACATAAAAGAACTGGAGAAGGAAATGGCAAACCACCTCCAATGTCTTTGCCAAGAAAATCCCAAATGGGGTTAGGTAGGGCTGGAAGCAACAACAACCAGCCACCACAATGACAACCCCAACCACCACAACGATAATCACAACAAAACATTTTTAAAGTCATTTTGGTCCTAGATTTAATCCAATTGAATCTAGCCAGCACTTATTAAGTACCTACTACATACAAAATATTATTCTTCAAAGATTAAAAGAAAGCATTTTTATCTCCAAGGGACTTATACTCTATGGGGGAGGGGTAAAGGGGATAACATGTATGCACATACATAAGAAGAAAGCATTTTTTGGTCATGATTTGTGATAACCTAGGTATAGAGAATTCTTCGGGAGGAAGTTTCCTCTAGCAATGCAGGTTGGTATAACTTATAATCTTAATGAGTTATCAAGAGGACCATAAGGTAAAGTGACTTGCCCAGGATCACACACCCATTGCATTCAGAGGGAGGACTTGTCATTCTTACTTTGGTCTGCTCTCTATCCACTGTGATAGTTTCCATATAGAAAACAATTTCAGGGGAATAGGAAATAACAACTGGAGGCATCAGAAGAATCCTTGGGTAAGGAGGTGGCACATGGGTCATCTTGATGGGAGCTAGAGATGATCAGAGGTAGCAGTAAGGATGGGAATATTTCAGATATGGATGAGAAGGCACCTTTGGAGCAGCAAGTGTTCCAGTTTATTTAGAACCAAAAGTGCATAAAGGGAGAATAATATGAAATCAGCCTGGAAACAGACAAGCAAGATTTTGCAGAGCTATCAATGCCTGATAAAGGAGTTTGTGTTTTATCTCAGACGCAAAAGATTCTTCTTGAAGCTTCTTGAGCCGGGAGTGGCCCAGTCATGACTATACTTAAGGCAGAAATGTCTGTGGAATTGATTGAAAAGAGGAGAAACCAGTGTTCCATGACTGAATGGATAGACAGGTGAATAACCATTTATTAAGCACTTCCTTTGTTATAGGTTATTTATATAAATCCCCAAAGTGAGATGGTTCCTGATCTTAAGGAGCTGACATCCTAATAGGGGAAAACAACACATAGAACAGAATAATGGTCCACCATCATCACATGCATATCTGAATATGTGTGCTTATATACAGAAATCTAGAAGTAGTATTTGACTTTATCAGTAATGGCTTCTTTCTCTTCTCTTCTTGATTCTCTTTTATCAATTTGGGTTGCATTAGCAGATTTTTACAGCCAAAGAGACCATAGCAAGAACACAGACCCCATGGCATTGATTTTCCAGCTGAATAGACTTAAAAAAATACCAGCCAGAACATTAGTGGTGCTACTGAATACTATTAATTTAGTTAATCAATTTACACAACATGCTGAAGAAAATGCCTATTAAAATGGAATTCATATTCGATGTCACAATCCTTCCCACAAACTCACAACAACCTTGTCAGTGTGGTCTTTACCCTTTCAGGCTAACATACTCCAGCAGGTATCCTGGGTCCCCTGCAGAGGCCATTTTTAATATTAATTATCTTGCTGTGCCTAAGCAGTTTTTGTCTCAGTGTTAAAAGGATTGTAAAGATTAGATTAGTTAAATGACAAAAAAAAAATCAATTTCCTTGAATTTGGATAGTCTCTTTGCAGTCAACTGTAAAAGACAAGAAGATTAAAAGAAAAAAAATGTATTTGGTTGATTCTTTTCCAAATGGGAAAAAAAATAAACTAGATTGGTACTTTATGGAAAGATTCAATAGATTGTGATGGATTTATAAAGAAAAACTCATATATATATATAGAAAGAAAAACCCATTATTTGTATTATAGGAAGTCTGTATGGATCTGGGGGAATCTTGCCACTTTGGTGGTGGCCAGAGGTCCTATTTGACTCACATAGGGAAATAAATCCTTGTTAATATGTCAGACAGAAATAGGAAAAAAAAAAAGTAGAGGCATAAGAGACCATAGGATCATAGATTTTAAGTGAGTTTGGACTTTAAAGGTCATCTGTTCCAAACAGCTTATCTTAAGATAAGGAAGCTGAGACCCAGAGAGGTGGGAGCTTGGCTTACATCACACAGGTGGTGAGGGGGCAGAGTATCAAGTTTAAAATTGAGTCCTGTGACTCCATATTTACACACCTCTCTGGAAATGGGCTCTGATGAAAGGGGAAGCAGAAAAGTCATTTTTCAAGCTACAGATGCCTGTAGCAGATGGGAAGCCAGGAGCCAGGACCAGAATGGGAAAACAGGAAGTTTGTCTTTTTCCTCTCCTGTCTTTCTCACAATGACTTCCTTGCTGCCCTCTCCTAGCCCCAGATGACTACTATTCTCACACCATCCTGTGATTACCCAGGCATTACACTGATGTCTTCCTGACTTTGCCCTATGCTTTAGATCTAGTGTGGAAAAAAAAAAAACCTGGAGCAGGTAGGTCATGCAGTGGATAGAGTACTGAGCCTGGGGTCAGAATGACTCATCTTCCTGAGTTCAAATCAGATGCTTAGTATCCATATGATCTTGGGCAAACCACTTAATCCTGTTTGCCTCAGTGTCCCCTTCTATAAAATGAGCTAGAGAAGGAAATGGCAAATCACTCTTTGCTGAGAAAGCCCCAAATGGGGTCACAAAGAGTTGGACACAACTGAGCAAAAGGGAAAACCTGGATCCAAAGCTTTTATTTATGATTATGTTAGGTTGAAAGTTCCTCAAGGGCAAACACAGGTTCTCACGTACCCCTTTTTTAATTTTTAAATTTATTTTTAAAGTAATAAACCCACAAAACCCGTATGATATCATCAAAATTTAGGATTACAGATCATAATATCATAGATTCAGATTTGGAAGGGACCTCAGAGGTCATAGAATACAACTTCTCATTTTACAAATAGGGAAACTGAGGCACAGAGAGATTAAGATACTTGTCCCCAGTCACATGATTCCTAAGTGTCCAAGGTGGGATTGCTGTCTTCTGACTTTCTGTCCACTCTTCCATGCTTCTTTGAATTTGTTAAATGAGTGAATTAGTTATTAGCAGTTCAACTATACAAATATTTATTAAGTTGCTTTGATTTGCAATGTATTGAGCTAGAATAGTCCCTAAGGATGCAAAGACAAATATGAGACTGCCCCTGCCCCTCAAGGAGCTTATATTCTACAGTGAACTAATTAATCCAGCCAGGGTGGTGGCATTAGTATGGTCACAAGTAAAATAGTTAGCCAGAACTATTTATGGTATACATGGTAATCATGGTATCCTGGTAATACTATCATGCTAATACACAGTACGGGATCAAAAGGAAAGGATTCTCTGTAGAATTTGATGTTCTCTGTTCTCCTTGTCGAGGGATGATATTGTTGCAGATTGCATCAGATCTCAGAAAAACATAGATCCTCTTCAAAGAGATTCATGATTATTCAAAGATCACCCTAAAAAATTCATTCAGGAAAAACTAAGTGGATGAAAAATTCCTGTTGTCAAAGACTATGACATTGAGTTGGAAGGTCATACCATTGAGTTAGTGCTTATATCTGATGTAGGCAATACAGTTGAAAAATGAGTGGGGCTTGAAAGAGAACATAAAAAGAAAGGAGGAGACAGAAGCCAGGGAGAGAATCACCAAGGGATTGGTAGCTGGCCATTTGGCCTCACCCTTCTGTGTCACTGTCCAGCTACTCCAATGCTACAGGTTCCCCAAAGCATGGGGCCTGGGTCAATCCCATGCACACACATACCTTGATCACGCCAGGGATAAGGAAACTGAGGCAAGAAAGGCATAAGAGAAGCTATTTGGTTTAATTGAAACTTAAACTAAGTGAAAAAAAGGTAAGCCTGGGAGTTAGTGGGAGAAGAAAGAACTCAAAGGAAAAATTTTAGATTTTGAAGAGAAATCTTCAAAAATCATTATTTGTTAAAGCAATATATTGCAGGCAGTCTGGGAAAAGTTTCAATATTTTTCTTTGTTCTTTGAAAAAATGGATCTGAGTTGACTTTTTTTCCTATGAAGCTATTTCCATTAGCTCCCTTTTATTGATAACCCAGCAGCTTAGCAGCTGGTTAGGATTTTATTTTTCGCATCATTGTCTGATTCTTATCCACCGTGACCTCTCATTAGCTCGTCTATTTTGTCATCAAGTCACATAAAGCACACAATAATAGGCCCACTGGCAGTTAAAATTTCATTACAATTCATCTTTTGTTTAGCACCTTCTCCCCAGCACACATTAATTTCTGTGCATGGTTGAGCCTCTTCATTTCCTCAGAAATGGAGTTAGACCATCAGGCTACAGGCACTGGCTGCTGGTAGTGATTTACTTCTGAGTTCTCCCTCTTTTCTTCTCTCTTTTTCTCTGTCTCCCTGTCTCTATCTCTGTCTCTGTCTCCATGTCTGTGCTTTTCTCTGTGTCTCTCTGTCTTGTCTCTCTCTCAATCTGCCTCTTTCTTTCTCCCTCCCCTTCTCTTTTTTCTTTTTTCTCTCTTTTAATTCTCTCTCCTCTCTTATTTCTTTCTTTCTTCCCTGTATTGCTCTCTTCTCGTCTTTTCTCTTCTCTTCTCTCTCTCTCTTCTCTTCTCTCTCTGTCTCTCTTCTTCTCTCTCTTCTCTCTCCTTTCTCTCTCCTCTCTTCTTTCTCTTTATTTCTTCTTCTTCTTCTTCTTCTTCTTCTTCTTCTTCTTTTTCTTCTTCTTCTCCCTCTCTCCCTCCCTCCCTCTCCCCTCTCTCACTCTCTCTCTCCTCTCCCCTTATCTGTCTCTTTCTCTCGCCCCTTCTTTCTTTTTCCTCTCCTTTCTCTCTCCTCTCTTCTTTCTCTTTATTTCTCTTCTTCTTTTTCTTTTCTCTCCCCCTCACTCTCTGTCCCCCCAAGTCTCAGTCTCTCTCTCTGTCTGTCTCTGTCTCTGTCTCTATCTCTGTCTCTCTCTCTCCATCTCTCCCTCCTTACCTCCCATTACTAGCTTTGTTTATTCATTTGCTAAATATTATGAAGTACCTCTTGTGTTGTCTCTTCCATTAGTCTGTGAGCTCCTTAGAAGCAGGAAGGGAAGTTTTTAATTTTTTGTTTTGTTTTGGGCACTTTGTTTGTATTCCAAGACTGAGTACAATGCCCTACTCATGGCAGGCACTCAATACTTCTTGAGTTGACTTGATTTTTAGAGCATGGGATGCACTGGAGGTGATAGAAATTCCTCAAGTGCTCTTTCCCATTAGTTGGCAGGGAAACAAAATTTTTGACATCCTGAGGAGGTAAAAGCATTGTACTTGGGGTTACAGAGCCTTAGTTCCAATCTTGGCTCTGGTATCTACTATATAAGGGACTTTGGGAAACTCGTTTATCCCTCCTATGGATCAGTCAAATAAGGAGTCATGTTTTAAGTTATTTGCCCCCAAAACAAGTCTCTCTTCTGATGCAGACACAACCTTGGCCCCTCTCCCGCCCTTATTTCTTACCAACCTTTTCAATATTGTTTTTCAGTCTGAGAAAAAAGCCTATGGGCTGCTGAACAAGTACCAGGATGACTATTCTTGATGTTTCTGCCACCAGGTCTCCCAGTGGAGGGCAGCCCAATGCATGCCTGGCCATTCTATGTGAGGAGAGCAATCCCTGGGGAGGGGTCCGGGGATGGGCTGAATGAGGCAAGCCTCTAGTCAAGAGCATATGTCTAATATTTAGTATTTCTTTTTTCCCTCTGTTCAGTTTTCTGGCAGGCAAAGAAGGTTTTTTTCTAGCTTAGTTGGCAAAAGGATTTTGAGATTATGAATTTTATAGAAATGGAAATTAGAACCATTGAAGTGTGACCTGGGGAATGGAAAGGGGGCACAAATCCAGGTTCTGGCATTTGCCAGCTGTGTGTTGATGACAAAGCCAATTAACCTCTTTCCAGACTCAGTTTCTTGATCTATAGAATGGACATCCTAATATTTGCACAATTTATTTCTCAGACTTTTGGAAAAGAAAACACTTTTTAAACCTAAAATCATTATATGATAGAGTTGTTATATGACAAGAAACCTCTCATCAGAAGGGGTTATTTACAGTAATAATAACAATTGTCAATATTTATCTTTTTCAGGCAGTATAGGATAGTGAATAGACTGCTCACCACAGAGTCAAGAAGATTCTTCTGACAAGTCTTATTTCTGACACACATTGGCTATGTGACTCAAACAGTTAAGCTTTCTATATTCCAGAAACTGTAACTCTCTGAGATCATGATTATTAAGCAGTTGTCCATATTTATTAGCAGAAGCAGTTTCTTCACTGGGAGGTCTTTATACCTTTGAAATCATAGTCCTGACCCCAACACCCCAAAATCTGCTCTTTTTCCGTTTGGTCTGTAATCCCTGAGATGATGAACATTGGCCACTCTGTGTAACTTGTGTCTAGGGCATGAAGAAGTTAAAATATTTGCCCCTCATCAGGGCAGAGGTGTCAGAAATAGGATGTGGACCTGGGTGCTTCCGGCTCCAAGGATGGTTTCTAGCCCCCTGCATGTTGCTCTCACTACAATAAAAATATCTGCTTGGTGAAGCCAGGGGTCTTTTAAAAATTGTTATTTACAAAGCACCTTCAGCTACATTTTCTCTTTTTATTCTCAAAGTAACCCAGGGCAGACATTATTAGCTCCGTTTCACAGATGTGGGAATGGAGAGTCAGAGAATTAAAGTGATTTGTCCAAAGAAAACTCGATGGTGCCATGGACAAAGCATTGGATTTTGAGTCAAGAAGACTTGAGTTGGAATTCTACCTCAGACACTAACCAGATGTTTGATTCTGGGCAAATTAATGCCTCCCAGTCTCAGTTTTCCCATCTATAAAATGGGTATGATAATAGCTTCTACCTCACAGGGCTATTGTGAGGAAGATCAAATGAAATACTATGTCAAGTATTTTTCAAACCTTTCAAAGTGCCAGTTGCTATTGCTATTGTTAATCACACGTCTATTAAGCATCAGAACTGAGATTCGTTGCATGTACGTACATTGCAGTCATTCTGTAATTGGATGGGAGCATCCCTATTAACAAGAGTCCATGTAAATTCTGAAAAAATCTGGTTCTCTGCCCCACCCTCCACTTGCCACCCTTCAAAATAGAAGAAGTTATCTCTCCTCCTATAAACTCCTCCAACCCTTGGTTTATGTGTCTTACAGCATTTTCCTCACACTGTTTGCATTTTTTGACAAATTGGAGTTTGTCATTTGTATCTATAAATTACATGGAATTTTGAATTACATGCAACTCAGACTCTCAAAGTTTATGGCTGTGAAGTGCAGTGGAAATTTATTTTGTATTAGTTTTTTGTGCGCTTGTCATTTTCTCCACATTGTGGGTTGAATTGGGTGGATCCTGCCTAAAAGATATGAGAGTGCAGACAGGAATCACACAAGGATTAAGAAAGCGTGGACGGGTCACGTGCTTCTCTGTTAAAGAAAGTACCCACAGTGCAGAGAACATGGATCCATTGAAACATCAAAGTATACCTCGTAGGACCATGGGTTCAGAGACATAGAGCAGGAAGAGACTCTTATACAGATCACCAAGGGAACTTAGAGCAGAGAGATATGCCTTGCCTTGCCTCCTCTGATGCAGGGATATACTGGTAAATATTTAACAACCAACTCTCCAAAACATAAAAATGACAAACATTACACTTTCAAGTTTATCTTGAAATATCTTCATTTTCTTCATCACTTTATTAATCATAGATAGTCAAGAAAATGATAAATCTAGTCATGATGTGTAAAGTCTGCCAATTTCCAAGGTGTAAATATACAAACTCAAAATTTAACAACTGGTCTCTTGGAGAGCTTTTGGATCTGACTCCAGCCACCCTTGCCTGGTAGACTATAAACTGCCTGAGGGCAGGGATCAGGCCTTTTAAATTTGTCTGTGTCCTTTTCAACACCTAGCACCTTGTCTTCCAGAGACACATAGTAGGCAGCTGGATAAGTGTTTGTAGAATGAAGGAAACTTTGGCTGTACTCAAATACAGAGAATAATCTAGGGTCACTGTCTGCATTTTGAGTTTTCAGCTCATTTGTTTTGTTCTTCATTCCTTCAGAATGCTCTGGAAAAACCAAAGCACACCCTAGAGCCATCGTGCAATCCCAGATGGCACAACAGTTGCCACATTATTTCTTACTGATTTTTCTTAATGGTCATTGTGACAGCTGTGGGCAGGAGATAGTTTTATTGGGCCCTTATCTTTTGGGGAGAGGAAATGGAAGAGAGAGACTTGTATTTGTCTTATTTCAAAAGTTTGATTTTTTTTTGCCACACTAGAAGACAGAAAAGAAAATGGGGTCAAATATTATCATTCCGTCGGTGCTATTTCTACTTGTTTGGATGCAGATTGCATTCATCAGGTCTGACAGCATGAGGGAAAAAATCTCCAGGTGTGTGTAAGAAGATAGGCGTCAATTTTGGCTGTTTGTTTTTCTTTGAATATTTATCCATCTTTAGGAAAAAATGATCCCTTCCCTACAGTGTTTCAATGAGTCATTGGGACGGGGTTGAACACAGAGTAGTTGGATATTATTTGGACATATGAAGGTTTGTCATTTTATAAATATATATAGGGACATATATCCTCGGTATGCTATTTGCTATGGAGAGAGAGGGGGAAGGAAGGAGAAAGAATCTGTTTTAAATTTTCAAAGATGCAAATGGAGCTATGATCTCATTGATTTGAAAATTCCCTTAAATGACACATATTGCTACTCAGTCCTGTCTATCCACCCTGGGTGACATCTGTCTAGTTTCTCTCCAACACTCCATTAGGAGGCTTTCCAAAAATGCTGGTGTTCTCACTTTCCCTTGCCCTCACAAAGATACCTGTTGAGTACGTTGGCCGATAGAGAGCATCATGGAAACAACAAACGTGAATTTGGATAGTAGAGAATAGAGAGACCTGGAATCCTATTGCTCATGGGGTCACAAACATGACTAACCACCAAAAAAACAAAAAAAGCAAACCAAAACCTTGTTCATGCTGTATGACTAGCCTGTTTTTTCTTTTTACTTATATTTTCTAAGAGGTCTTTTCTAAGAGGCCTTAATTTGTCTCTATGAATCTTCTTTTAGAAAGAAGTGTGCTTTGCTCGTACAGAGATCATGTTTTCTTCTAAAGTTATTGCTCTTTTGCTTCTCTATTTCCAGATGAATCTTCACTTTTGTATATCTGCATTCTCACTTATTTGCTCTTTCTTACGTTTCCCTGGTAAGATGTGGATTCAAGTTTTTCTTCTCTATCAATTATTTCTGCTATGCAGGCCATACAGGTTTGCCTGTATGATTCTTATTTTTATCCTGAACCATTTGGGAAGCTTCTGCTGTCTTCCCATGTAAGAAACAGCTTTCTCTTAGGAACCCATAGGAGTCTCTGCCTTGTTGAGTATTGATTCATTTTCCTGACTTGCAATATTTATTCAAAGATGTTTGGACTTCTTTACATGTCCTGGAAGCCATATTCCCTCTGCTTGATATCTGCTTCTGCTTTTGGTGAAGATTACGTTTCCTGTTTTATGCTTTGTCTGATGTTTATGATCAGAAAATTATTGAAGCAGATTCTTTCTGTTACATCTTCCAAGAACTCTCGAATGACTGTGATGTATATCTGTGAGACGCTCAATTGAAAAGAATCTATAAGGTGACATTTTACTCTACTGAAGCGAAATAGATTTTTATTAAATCAATATAGGGTTTTTGGTGGGATCTTACACAGAGTGTTTAAACATTAATAGCTTAAAAACTGCACTAAGACTTTGGAAACCTCTTGTATTCTCCACATCTTCCAGGTAATTATGAAATGGTAAAGATGTTGTCCATTGTTGAATATTATTTGCAGAAGCCTGCTAGCTCCCTCCTAATAATTTCTTCTTCGAGGATGCCCTCAATTCAAGCATTGATGACTTATAAAGATTTTGTATAGATGGGGGAGTTGACATGTAGGTCTGTAATTTTTTTCCGGTATTAATAAGGTCAGATTTTTCCCCCTTCAAGTTTCCCCCTTCACTTTCTTCCAGTGTGTTGTATATTGATTCTTCAATGCCTTTACAATCATATATCCAGCAGAGATTTCCTCTACATATACTTGGCCTAATTTGGCTATTTTACTTCTGTTTATTCTATTGCCATTTTAACTCCCTTATAATCATATGCAGGGACTGTGATGCTGTGGTCCAAGAGTGGTGCTTTCATTTTGTCCTCATTAAATAATAGTTTGGTATCATAAATGTTTCCATTTTTCTTCTGTTAGTTACCCACCTCCTATTTTTGTCTTTAAGTGTCCTTGGGCTGACTTTGCTTATTGGGTTGTCTTGCCAAGCTTTCCTTGCATGATTTTTCCCTCCATTGCATCTCTCTATTTCTAAGCCTATATCTTGCATAATTGTCCACTATTCTACTTAATGTTTTCCCAAAGAACCTTATATTTTAAGCTGGCATTGCCTTTGGCAGCTCCCTCTCTTTGTTGGACAAGTGAATCAAACCTTTGCCAACTAAGGTGTTTTTTGGACTCTTTTCACTTTCTTGTTGTGGCAATTCATCTACACTGGTTAAACTTTTATAAAACTTATTATCATAATATCTGTTAATGAGATTGGATGAAATGGAATGAGGGAATTTTTTTTTTAAATAAGAAAAGTAGAAGAGAACACATCTGGGCTCTTTCAAATTTAATTTTTAGGTACATTAATTCTGAACTATCTCTTTCTGTTACGAATTCATATGTCATTCAGTGCTTATCTTTAGAGGTATCACAGGAAGCAGAGGTATAACTTTCTAATCAACTTCTTCAAGTATGCCATCAAAAAGGAATATATTGATTAAAGAAGGACTCAGTTATGAGTTTCCTATATTCAGAAATGGGACTGTGGGAGACAGTGTCATGAGGAAATTATACATCTCTCGACTGCAGGAATGTCAAGGGCACAGAAGCTTTTGACAAAAGCTGCAGCTGCATTTAATCATTCTCATTCATTCAATCGCACAAATATTTAATAGTCACTTACCGTTAGGTGCTGGGGAGGAGTAATAGAATACCACCACCAGGAACACCAACAATGGATGCAATTTAAAGCTTTGTGTGTGTTATTTGGTGTGCTATTTCTTTTGCTCTAACAACCCTGTGAAGTAGATGTTATTATTATACTCATTTTACAGATGAGGGAACTGAGATACAGAGATGTTGTGACTTTCTTAGGATCACATAGCTAGTAAGTGTCAGAGGTATTATTTGAATTCCCAATCCCGGGCAGCTAGGTGGCACAGTGGATAGAGTGCTGGAACTGATGTCAGGAAGACTCATCTTTCTGAGTTCAAATCTGGCCTCAGACACTTCCTAGCTGTGTGACCCTGGGAAAGTCACTTAACCCCATTCACCTCAGTTTCCTCATCTGTAAAACAAGCTGGAAAAGGAAATGGTAAACCAATGCAGAATCTTTGCCCGAAAAACCCCAAATAGAGTCATGAAGAGTCTGACTCAACTGAAACAACTGAACAGCAACTTCCTAATTCAAAGTGTAACATCTTATCCACTGTGCCACCTAATTGTCTATGATATAAAGATGAATAATAATACAATTCTTTACATTTTGCAGTGCACCATCATCTTATTAAATTTTCCCAACAATCTTATGAAGTAGGCATACAGGTATCATTACCCCCAATTTACAGATAAGGATACTGAACCTGCCACTGTTCCTTGTTCTTGGTCAGTACTTTTCCCACTGGATCATTCTGCTTTATGAATCTCAAAGATCTTCCATATATTCCATCCCCCCTGAACTCAGGGTAGCATAAAAATGCTTAATTCATTATTCATCCCTTTTTCTCTCTCTCCAGCTATAGGTGAGTCATAGATACAGCTAATAAATCAATGTGCTTGGCAATTCCCTGATGTTAGGACGAGTGTAGTGGAGTCTTTCTCAGCCTAAGAGAATGAAGAGGGCTCTAGCCCATAAACAAGCATATTGGCCCCTGGTTACTTGACTTCCCAATTCCCCCTTTACTCTCCAATTTAGATTCCCAGTTATAAAATTTCAGAGTTAGAGCTCAAGAGAGTATCCAAATCTAACCAATGCCTGGATCTCTCTGTGATGGTAGCAAGGTTCTAGATTGGATTCAACGATGAACATGGAGTCAGGAAGACCCAGGTTCAAATCTGCATCAGGAATTTACTAGCCAAGTAAACTGGACAGGTCTCAACCTCAGTTTCCTCATTGGTAACATAAGGGAGTTGGACTTGATGAACTCAAAGGTGCCTTCCAGGTCGGGATATATGTTCCTCTTATCCCTACCCTAGATAGGAGCATCCACCTGAGACATTTTAAAATATTTATGTTGACAGACATGGTTTCTGGATAATTAATAATTTTATTAATAATGCTAGCATATTACCAAGAAAATGGATCAGTGACACTCTCTAATTTCTAAAGACCCATGGTTGTGGGCTCATGGTTTATTTGCCCTTAGAAGAATAGGTGTTCCTGCGGGTGGCAATCAACGCTGATTGATTAACAATTAATAAGAAAGAATGAATATTAGATGAGAGGTGGACCTTTTCTGATGAGACTGGGGGATGTTACTGTGATTATGTCATTTACTTCTATATTGCCCAGCCTCGGGCAATCTAATCCAAGAATTTATCCCCATCCATACCTGTATAGAACATAATGGACTTCTCCACCTGGATGGGATTGGAATAAGATTGAGGAGAAAGTTAATTCAATCTCTTTATTAGCAGTGTCCTTTAGAGACCTAGCTTTGAAATGAAGACTTCAGAAAAAGGGGAGAAATCTGGATTTTTCCAAATCATTGGTTATTAATAATCGTTTCTCTCATGCCTTAATTCTTGGAGACCTTTTGTAAGGGAGAATCAACTATCCTGTGCCCTTTGGGTTAACTGTAATAATTAGGAGGCTTTTCCTTATACCAAGTTAAAATTTGTGTGTCCATAACTTCTTATTGCTGTCATTCCTATCATCTAGGGTTAA
>CM053591.1:172045891-172070687 GCA_028646515.1 Pseudochirops corinnae
GGTTCAAATTCTTCTTCTAATAGTACTAGTGTGACCTTGGGCAAGTCACTTCATCTCTAGATTCTCAGTTTCTTTACCTGTAAAACTAGGGGTTTGCAGTGGTTGTTGTCCTTCATTCTTGAAGAGGACCAAAATGACATCACTATGCTAAAGTCAAGTTTCAATGTGTTCGACAGTGGTTGATCAAATCAATACGAGCTCAGAATGCTCTACCACAGGTCGGGCACAAATAATCTATGTGAACATTTGGAATAGATTGTCCAAATTTGTGCATCCTGCATTTCCTTTGACCTACTCCAATTCTACTTTGCTCATAGATCACAGCACCCTCTCTGATGTGGGCACACCTGCTAAGCTGTCTGTCCCAGTATCTCCCATATCACACAATTCCAAAGTTCTTGAGAGAGACCTTGAGAGTGTCCTTGTATCGCTTCTTCTGACCACCTTGTGAACACTTGCCCTATGTGAGTTCTCCATAAAACAGTCTTTTTGGCAAGCATACGTTCTGCATTTGAACAACATGGTCAGCCCATTGGAGTTGTGCTGTCTGAAGCAGGGTTTGAGTTGTTTAATAGACTGGAATGTAGGTGTCTCAAATTTTTGATAAGCCTCTTACCTTCAGTTCAGCGACCCCCTGTAGCTCTGAAAGATGTTTAATGTCTCTAGGTTTGGGGGATGCTCAGGGCTTGACCCTGCCCTTAGACTAGGTCAGATAGGACAAAAAACCTAGTGTGATCTCAGAAAAGCACATTGACCAAAATGGGGGAAGTAAGAGTTCCATTTTGTCCTGGTCAGGACACTTGGTTTAGTTCTGGGCACCACATTGGAGAGAATGACATATATTGGAGAGTGGGAGTGTCTAGAAGAGATCAAGCATATGAGGCTCTTGGGGTCATGCCATATGAAGATATCACTTGAAAGAACTGGGGGTGATTGGACTGGAAAGGAGAAGACTCTGAGGGTGAAGTGAATAATAGCTGATTTCTTTAGGGATGTCATGAAAAGGAAGGGTTTGACTTTCTCTACTTGGCCTGAGTCAGTCAATCAATATTCATTAAAGACCTACTATATGTTAGGCACCATGTTAAGTGCTGGGCAGAAATAGGTGTAATGGATGAGAATTTCAAAGAGAGATTTAGGCTTGATGTCAGGAAGAAGTTCCTAAGAATTTAAAGGTACCCAAGAATGGAATGGGTTGCTTCAGGAAGTAGTAGGCTCTCCCTCACTTAGATTTAAGCAAAGACAGATCATCACCTGGAGATGGCCATGAGTGGATTGAACTAGACACCTCCTGAGGTTCCCATGTACTCTGAGATTTTGTACTTTTGGAACTGGATATGGATTAGGATACACACACTCTGGTGCTAGCCAGAATCCTGAAAAAAACTTGTAGTCACTATCGGAACAAGACAGTTGTTTTTTTTTTTTTTTTAAATCAGGCTAGTTGGGTGGCTGTTGTCACTCTGTAATTCAAGATCCATTCAGGCTAAAATACTTTTGAATCAAATGCAGTTCAGACTCAACTGGGGTTACAAAAGTCCACTTTCAGGCTCAAACTCCTCTTCATTATTAAATTTAGCTTCTTCCTTCCCATAAGGCAGAACCACAACCATGCCATGACTGTCAGGTCAGCATTTGTGTCCCAATGGGCCTTGAGCAAAGGAATTGGATTCTCTCAATTGACCAGAGCATGGCAGTGAATAGGTCAAGGCAAGAGAGTATGAATCACAGAGAGAACTTTGGGATCATATCTTGGATTCCTAGAGCGTTGTATACTAGAGGCAGAAAGGACTTTAAAGATTTTCTGGTCTAGAGCCCTTTATTTCACAGATGAAGAAGCTGAAAGCTGAGAGGGGGAAAAGAATCAGTTACCATTATATCAGTGATCCTCTCCATTTTCATGGAACTCTGGTCAGTATTTGGTTACAAGGTGAGACTAAGCTATAAGATGGTGTAGGTAGGACTTAGCATGATGTGTAGTGGATCAAGGACTGGATTTACAGTTCGATTACATGGGCTCTAATTTGGCCTCTGTCACTAACTTACCAGTAAGACCTTGAGCAGGTCACTACTTATCTGAATCCCAGTTTCCTTATCTATAATTGAATGAATGTCAAATATTTATTAAGCCCTTACTAACCTCCAAGGAGTAGGTACAGCTAGATGATGAAGTAAACAGAGTGTTGTACCTGAAGACAGGAAGACCTGAGTTCAGATCCAGCCTCAGACACTACCTGTGTGACCTTGAGCAATCTCTCAGTCTCTGTTTGCCTAAAAAGCCTTTCCTGGATTACTGCCTTGTAATGGCAGAGGGGCTTGCATAGCTCAATAAAACTATGAGTTTTTCTGCGCAGGATTACCCAAGATGGACAGGTCATAGCGGAGAGCTCTGACGAAAAAAAGAAACCAAACAGGCCCTCAAAAGTGAACCACTGGAGAAGGAAATGGCAAACCACTACAATATATATGCCAAGAAAAGCCCATGGAAAAAATTACTCAAAGTGTCATGAAGAGTTGGACATGACTGAGCAGTAACAATAAGCACCAAGGACTGTACAAAGGACTGGAAATGAAAAAAGAAAAGCAAGGGTAGCTCCTGACCTCAAAGGCTTTTAGTAATATCTAAAATGAGAAGGAATTTGGATTACATGACCTTTAAAGTTCCTTCCATATACGTGTTTATGTATATGTGTATGTGTATATGTACATGTATATGCATACATATACACATATGTGTGTCTATATATACATATATAGATACACACATATATAACCACATGCACATATCAATATATATTTCTGTATTCCATATATCATATTTATTGATACAAATATATATTATACAGACATATACAATTCTATCCATTACCACAATGTTAAATATCATTCAAATTGAATATCATGGATGAAGACCATCAATCATCTTTCCATAAGAAGAAAAAAATATAGTTTGGTGGTAAAGAGTGAAATGTCTGATCTAATATGACCCATTTGCTGGTATAATCAGTCATTTTAGGCAATCAAGTGGACTTTTGAGATCTTTGCAATGGTGCTAATAACGTCTGTCCTAGGGGTCAGCCAATTGTTTGCTACATCCGGTTGTTCAAGAAGTATGATGAGTATCCCATTATTAAGGCCAATGAGCTCACATTTCAGAGGGGAAAGAGCTACTGTAGTTCTCAGAATGAATATTTCACAATTTGTAATCATGAATCTGAAGGACTGAGTGAAGGACATAACTTAGTGGACAGTGGTGACTTGCCATAACTAACTCCAAAGAGCAGAAACATAAGGGCAAACTAAGCAAGATTGCCTCTGACTAAAGATTGGAATCAAATAAAAATTGCAGAGGATAGATTGGAATGGGTGATCTTCAGTGCAGCTATCTCTTAGCTGCATGCTTCATTTCCTTATCTCTCTCTGTTCTGCACCATACATCTTTTTTCCCTGGGCCTGGGCAAGCTTCCAGGTGCCTGCAGAATGATATGCATTCTACTTATTAGGGGTGACCTTTCAGCAGATCCAAATAAGTAACTGAGCTCCAGACCTCACAGCTTGATGGAGAGGAAGAAGGATCCAGTGATTACCAAGGGTGAAATGGTGGTGACCATTATTTTTGTCAATATGGGGTGAGTGATATTGAATATAGGGAAGAAAGGGGATAGAGATGGACCTACCATGTTTGCTCTAGTCATGGTGAATTATTCCCTTTCACATACTTGATGTTCAAACCGAACTGGAACAACTAGCACTAATGTCTTAGATTAGGCAATGTGACTCCATATTGAGATGACCTGAGTTCAAACTCTGCCTCCAACATGTAGTACCTATGTGACTTTAAGTAAGTCACTTTATCTCTTGAAACCCTAGTGTCTTCATCTGTAACAGGAGTAGGTTGTTGTAGTTAGCATCTGAGGTCCCTCACATCTCTTGATAAATGATCTCTTGATCATACATGCTACTGACTTCATGTATTTGTGCATGACAGTTTCTTTGTCTGGTATATAGTCCCTCTGGGTAACTACCTGGTCATTAACAAAAAGGAGTTTGAATCTAAAAAGGTGTTTAAACTATCCCAGTAGGGTTGAGGTTACCTATTATGGCCCCATTATTTTTAAAAGCCTATTCTATCTCTTTGCCTTCAAGGCCCAGTTCAGGTGACATTCCCACCATGCAGCCTATTCTCTTCCCCTTAGCTAAATATCTCAAGTTTTCCCATAGTTCTTTATTTCTTTCCTTTGCCCCTGTCACATCTCAGCATACCTTGAAGTATACCTATGGCTATACATGGTCCAGCCCCACTATTATGGTGAAAACCCCTTGAGATCAGAGATGGAGTTGTTTACTATTTTTATTATTCAGAGTCTCCTGCATCGTGGATGATAGATCAATATTTTTCATATAAAATAGAATTGTGTAAGGGATCTTTTCTTTACCCATGATGATGATTATGTAATAATTATGACAAAGATAATGACACAGTGATGGCGGTGGTGGCAGTGGTGATAGAGTAAGTCATAATGCCTTTTTTGCTTGATTCCAGATTGTTTTCCAGAACAGCTGGTCCACTTCCCATCTTTAACTTAACTGTTTAACTTCTCGCATGGCTTGAATCATGTGACAGTCACTAACTCCTTTCCTTTTAGTGACATAGAAGCCCACCAGACCTTATAATTGACCTTGACATTGTCTTTTAACATTCTCCAGGCCTTATTATCTGCCTTGCCTCTGTGACCTGGAATTGTCTTCTGACCTACTGATAGAAACCTTGCCATCTGCCCCTATGCTAAGCCCTTAGGACTTCCAGGCCTTTCCATTGACCCTGAAGTGACCTTTAAGCATTTTCTGTGTTTATTAGAGAATAAGCTCCTTAAGAGAAGGGGCTATCTTACTGTTTCTATTTATATCCCCAATACACTTAGCACAGTGCTCAGCATACATAATCAATACTTTTTCATTCTTTCCGAAAACAGTACGTTAGTTTACCTGGTTTTTTGCAGACCTTTTAATACTGATCACCACTGCTGGATTTTTTCTAATTTTTCTTTTTTAGGGACATGAGGTAAAACATAAGTCAGAGCTGTTTTAATTAGCATTGTGCTATACGAGTGGAGTATTACTGTGTAATAAAAATGATAAATATAAAGAACTCAGGGAACCTTGAGACTTCTATGAATTGATACCAAGGGAAGAGAACCAGACACATCTACTGTAAGGTAAATGAAAATGACCCTCAAATGCTGTTAACCTCAGAGCCAGACTCAGAGTCAATCTTAGTCCTAGAGGAAGAAAAAAGGAGAAAACACAAGTTTGCTTATTTTGGTAGAGAAGGATTTGAGTGTGTGTGTGTGTGTATGTGTGCACATGTATGTGCACACACATGTGTGCCCATGTGGGGTGGGTAGGAAGGGTAGCAGTCCTAAACTGTCTTTCTGTAAGCTATGGTCATTTTTTTCAATTGGATTTTATTTCAAATGTCTTCATTACCAGGAGTCAATGGGACATAATGCATTCAAAAAGAATTCTGGTATAAAAGAAGGCATAGATATAGGTTATTGATTGGAAAGAAAGGGATAGAGACTGTATCTATGATTCCAGTGGTTTAGGAAACTCTCCGATGGGGAAAATCCCTCAACCATTGATTAGAAAAATAAAAACAAAACCCAACAAATTGAAGCATACAGATAGACTTATGAACGAGA
Organism: Pseudochirops corinnae; assembly: GCA_028646515.1. Classification (NCBI taxonomy): domain Eukaryota; kingdom Metazoa; phylum Chordata; class Mammalia; order Diprotodontia; family Pseudocheiridae; genus Pseudochirops; species Pseudochirops corinnae. The sequence continues at coordinate 172,051,594 of CM053591.1, forward strand.
ACATGTTATGTTTGATGTACAGGATTGCAGGACCATAGCTTTAGAGTTGGAAGGAAACCATCTAGAAGCCATCTAGTCCACCTCATATCTCTCCCCTCCCCCATTTTACTGATGAGGAATTCAGAAAGTAGACATTTTTTTGGTCTTACTTTAGTGCCCTCTAACCTACCTTGTTCATGCCCTTCTGTTCCCTCTTAGTATTTAGACCTCATCAATTTCTCCCAGGCACATATCCTATGTCATAGTCCTAGAAGGTCTTACTAATTCAACTTAAAATATATTCCATACTAAAGGTGAGGGCATTCAGGATAGCAAGGGACCTTCAGGTCATACCTGAAACCATGCTTATGAAACCATATGAAACCATATAAATATAGTTTGAAGTAATATAGGTATTTAGCCTAGAGATGAGAAGACCCAAATAGGGCATGCTATCTGTTTTTGGATATTTAAAGGGATTTTATAAGAAGGAGAGATTAGATTTGTTCTCCTTGGTCAAAGAAGGCAGAATGAGAATCATTGGGTAGAGTGGCAAAGAGACAACTTTAGGCTTAGTACCAGGAGAAATGGATTAATAATTAGAGTTATCAAAATTGGAATTGTCTGCCTTGAAAAGTAGTGGATTCTACTCTCATATATTACCACCACAGGACAAAATAGAAATTGAAAGAATCCACCAATCATTGCCTGAAAGAGGTCCAAAAATGAAAACTCCTGGGAACATCATAGCCAAATTCTAGAGCTCATAGATCAAGGAGAAAGTATTGCAAGCAATAAAAAAGAAACAATTAAAATATCATGGAGCTATAATTACACAGGATTTGGCAGCTTCCATATTAAAGAAGTGGAGGACTTGAAATATTATATACTGGAAGGGAAAGGAATTAATTCCTTTTATTAAGGGGATTTGTTCTGTGAGGTTTGGATTCAGTCAAAGGTCCACACTTGAGGACCTAGAGAGTCATATGTGGTCTTGAGGCCTCCGATTCCCCACCCCTGAGTTAGGATTACAATCAATTTAGTACCCAGTAAGAGTGAATGTAATCTTTCAGGGGAAAAATAGACATTTAACAAAGTAGAGGGCTAAATAATGAAGACCAGAGTTGAATAAAAACTTTGACCTTCAAATACAAGACTCAATGGAAACATAAAAAAGGTAAAAAAGAAACAAGAAAGAGAAAATGTAAGAAATGCAATAAGGTTAAACAGTTATATTTCTATATGGCAAGATAATTGTAACTCAACAACTTTATTACTATAAGAGCAGTTAGAAAGAGTATATGTAGATAGAAGGTATGGATATAAAGTAACTTTGATGGGATGATACCCCAAAAACAAAATAAAGGGGGGAGGAAGAAAATTGCATTGGAAGAAGGAGGGAGAAGATTGAATGGGACAAATTATCCGACATAAAAGAGGCATGAAAAAGCTATTATCAAGGAGAGGAGAATGGTATGGAACATGCAGGCAAAGATGAAATCTTACTCTCATAAAAATTGGCTCAAAGAAGGAATAACATACACAATGAGTCAAATATAAAAATCTATCTTACCCTATAAGGAAGGAAAAAGAGATAGAGATAATAAAAGGGGAATGTGGGGGCTGATAAATAGAAGAGTATATTGGAGAAGGTGATGATCAGAAGTAATGCTTGTGAGGAGGTAAAGGGTAGGGGATAAGAGAGGGGGGAATAACCAAGTGAAAAGTAGCATGGAGGGAAATTGAGTTAGTTATCATAACTGTAAATGTGAATGGGGTGAACTCACCCATAAAATAAAAGCAAATAGAAGAATGGATTAAAGACCAGAATCCTATAATACATTTTTTACAAGAAACTTATTTGAAGCAGAGAGATACACACAGGGTAAAGAGAAGGGGCTAAAGCAGAATCTAATATGCTTGAGCAGCAGCAAAGAAAAAAACCAAGGGCAGCCATCATGATCTCAGACAAAGCAGAAGCAAAAATAGATAAAATTAAAAGAGATAAGGAAGGAAACTATGTCTTGCTGAAAGGTACAATACATAATGAAGTCATATCAATATTAAACATTTATGCACCAAATGGTGTAGCTTCTCATTTTTTGAAGGAGAAGTTGAATGACTTACTGGAGGAAATAAATAATAAAACTATACCAGTGGGGGACCTCAACTATTCCCTCTCAGAACTAGATACAACTAACTAAAAAATAAACAAGAAAAATGTTAAGGAAATGAATAAAATCATGGAAAAGTTAATATGATAGATCTTTGGAAAAAAATTAAATGAGAATAAAAAGGAACATATTTTTTTTTTCTCAGTAGTAAATGGTACCTAAAAAAAAAAAATTGATCGTATATTAGGACATCAAAACCTCACAACCAAATGCATAAAAGCAGAAATAACAAATGAATCCTTTTAAGATTGTAACATAATAAAAATCTAATTCAATAATGAACAATGGAAAGACGGATTGAAATTAATTGGAAATTAAATAATCTAATAAAAAAGTGGATCAAAGAACAAATCATAGAAACAATGGATAATTTCATTAAAGAAATTGACAACACTGAGACAACACACCAACATTTGTGGGAATCAGTCAAAGTGGTACTTAGGGGAAAATTTGTATCTATAATTGCTTCCATCAATAAAATAGAGATCAGCAAATTAGACTAGGAAAAGAACAAATTAAAAATTCCCTATAAAATGCCAAATTGGAAATCTTGAAAATCAAAAGTGATTAATAAAATTGAAAGAAAACCATTGAATTAATAAATAAAATGAGAATCTGGTTTTATGAAAAAAACAATAAAATAAACTATTGGTTAATTTGATTTAAAAAAGGAAAGAAGAAAACTAAATTACTATTATCAAAAATGAAAGGGGTGAATTCACCATCAATGAAGAAGAAATTAAGACAATTGTTAGGAGTTATTTTGCTCCATTGTATGCCAACAAATTTGACAATTTAAATAAAATGGATTAATATCTACAAAAAAGAAATCAATTACCCAGATTAACAGAAGAAGAACTAAAATACCTAAATAATCCACTCTCAGACAAAGAAATTGAACAAGTCATCGAGGAACTTTCTAAGAAAAAATCCCCAGGGCCAGATGGATTCACAAGTGAATTCTACCAAACAATTGAAAAACAATCCCAATACTATATAAACTCTTTGGGAAAATAGGCAAAGAAGAGTCCTGCCAAATTCCTTTTATGACATAAATTTGGTGCTGATACCCAAATTAAGAAGAGGCAAAATAGAGAAAGAAAATTATAGACCAATATCTCTTATAAATATTGACTAAAAATTTTAAATAAAACACTAGCAAGGAGATTACAGCAATGTAACACATATACTATGATCAGATGGGATTTATACCAGGAATTCAGGGCTGGTTCAATATTGGGAAAACTATCAGCATAATTGACCATACCAATGACAAAACCAACAGAAATCATATGATTATCTCAACAGATTCAGAAAAACCTCTGACAAAATAGAACACCCATTCTTATTAAAAAGAAAAAACACTAGCAAGTATAGGAATAAATGGAGCTTACCTTAAAATTATAAGTAATATTTATCTAAAACCATCAACAAGCATTATCTGTAATGGGGATAAGGTAGAAGTTTACTCAATACAATCATGGATGAAGCAAGGATGTCCATTATCACCTTTATTATTTAATATTGTACTAGAAATGTTAGCTATAGTAATAAGAAAAGAAAAAGTAATTACAGGAATTAAAACAGGCAATGAGCAAGAAAGAGTATCACTCTTTGCAGATGATATAATGTTATACTTAGAAAGTCCTAGAGAATAAACTAAAAACTACTTGAAACTATTAATGACTTTAGCAAAATTACAGGATATAAAATACTTCAGAGTCTACCTGCCAAGGCAAATCCAAGAACTATATGAACACAACTATAATGTACTTTTCACACAAATAAATCTGATCTAAACAGTTGGAAAATGTTAATTGCTCATTAATATGAGCAATTGGCTGAGCCAATATAATAAAAATGAGAATTCTACCTAAATTAATCTATTTATTCAATGTCATATGAAACAATCAAAATCACTTTATAGAGCTAGAAAAATAATAACATTCATCTGAAAGAAGAAAAGCTCAAGAATATTAAGGAAATAAATGAAAAAAATGTGAAAGAAGGTTGTCTAGTTGTATCAGATCTCATATTGGATTATAAAGTGGTAATTATCAAAATAATCTGTTACTGGCTAAGAAATTGAGGGGTGGATCAGCCAAGAGTTTAGTTACAAATTATATTATACTAAATTATCATAGCAATCTAGTATATGATAAGCCCAAAGATCTAAGCTTTGGAAAAAACCTCATTATTTGACAGAAACTGCTGGGAAACCTGGAAAACAGTATGGCAGAAAATAGATATAGAGCAGTATCTCACACAATATACTGAGATAAGGTCAAAATGTGTACATGACGTACACATAAAGGGTGATATCATAAGTAAATTAAGAGAGTGTTAAATAGTTTTCCATTAGATTTATGGATAAGGGAATAATTTAGGAACAAAGAGGATACAGACAGCATTACAAAATACAAAATAGATAATTCTGATTATATCAAATTAATGTTTACACCCCAAATTATAAGGTAAACAGAAATCTGAGAAAAAATATAACAAGTATCTATGATAAGTGCCTCATTTCTGAAATATATAGAGAACTGAGTAAAATTTATAAAAATATAACTCATTCTTTAATTGATAAAAGATGAAAGGCTATGAACAGGCAGTTTTCAGACAAAGAAATCAAAGTTATCTATAGTCATATGGGAAAAATGCTTTAAATCACTCTTGATCAGAGAAATGCAAATTAAAACAACCCTGAGGTACCATTGCACATCTATCAAAGTGGCTAATATGAAAAAAAAAAGGAATATGTTGGATGTTGAAGAAGATGTGGGAAAACTGAAATACTAATGCACTGTTGTAGAGTTGTGAACTGATCCAACCATTCTGGAAAGCAATTTGGAATTAGGTCTAAAGGGCTATAAAACTATGCATACTCTTTGATCCAGCAATACTGCTAATAAATCTATATCTCAAAAGACATCTCCAAAAAGGAAGGACTTATTTGTAATATATATATAAAACACAAATATATATATTACAATTTTATAAAATATATATACATACATATATATGATTTCTAATACTTAATGATTTATGATTCTCAGAGCCCACAAAAGAGCTGTTATAAATACATATATATATATATATACACACACACACACGCACACACACACACACACACACATATATTTATATTCATTTATATATTTATAGTAGCTCTTTTTTTCAAAGGGATACTCATCAAGTGGGTGAATGGCTAAACAAGTCATGGTGTATGATTGTATTTATTGTGCTATAAGAAATAAGAAAAGCATGGAAGGACTTATATGAACTGATGTGTAGTGAAGTGAACAGAACCAGGAGTGCATCGTACACAGTAACAGCAATATTGTTTGATGAAGAATTGTGAATGGGTTGCCTATTCTCAGCAATATAATTATTCAAGACAATCCCCAAAGGACTAATGATGAAGAGTACTAATCACCTTCAGAGAGAGAATTGATCTTGATTGAATACAGACTGAAGCACGCTATTTTTCCATTTTCTTTTTTTAAATTGAATCTTATTTGAGTCTTCTTGTACAAAATGACTAAGATGGAAATTTTACATAATTGCACATGTATAACCTATATCTGATTGCTTATTGTCGCAGGGAGAGAGGAGGCAGGGAGAGTGGGACAGAATTTAGAACTCAAAACTTTAAATAAAATGTTAAAAAATTGGAAACAAAAGTACACTAAAATTTTGGTGTGAGTGTAGGAAAAATATGGGGAGATACATGCTATAAGTACTATATACATATTTCCTTTCTCCCTTAGACTTTTCTCTCATTTAATCTAGTAAGTAAGATGTAGGTAGAAAACCACTTAATTTATAATATAATCTCCTTTTCAATACATTGTCTCACTTAATATATGTTCTTCTTTATAACTTTCCATATTATTGTGAGATAGAATCTCATCTGCCTCTCAGAAACTAAGTAGTACCCTCCCTTTGTCACCATCCCCACCCCCTATGGAATGAAAATTGGGAAACACTTCTGGGAATGATGGTGCTTTTAAGAGCAGATGACACATTTCTTTTCAGTAAATTTAATGTCTTTGCCCAGGTGATATTACTGACTCAAAGGTATTATCTTTGGACAAGAGGTTAAAAGCAGCCTATCTATGATTATTAAGGTCTGCCTGTCACTCACAATTATTCTGTCCTTGAATCAAGAGGCAATCCTCTTAACAGTGCAAAGTGGACTGAAGTGGTACTCACCTGGTGGGATGGCATAAGATGGTCAAGTTAACTGGATAAATTAGGATATTTAGGCTCAACAATTTCTAATGGTTAGGGTCCCTCAGCCTTGAACTATCAGTGTCCCATGAACTCCGACAAAATTCATGACTCCAAATAGGGAAAGGTTCAGAAGGTGGTATCAAGAACATAGCTGTCACTGTGATGGTGTGATGCAAAGTAATCACCCACTCCCATACTTTGGGGATAGTCTAAAAGCCTTGAGGTCCTTCAAGGCCAACATGATGATGATGATGATGATGATGATGATGATGATGATTGCTTACATTTATGCTTTCAGGTTTGCAAAGTGCTTCTCATACATTTGTCTGTATATCCTGAGGGCAAATTAGTACATAGTAGATCCTTGATAAATTATTGTTGATTGGATAATTGAGTTAGTCATTGCATTCCAGATTCATATGAGGGCTTTCTTTACCATGCCATTGCAACTTTTTAACCTTAGAGGCTCATTCCACTCTGGGACTACTTCTCCCATTGGAAGTAACCTCCACCTCTTTAGCCTTTCACACTGATTGGAGCTGAGATTCAGATATGTAAAATGACTTGCCTAGGGTCACATGGCTAAAATTATCTATAGTGAAATTTGAACCAAAGCTTTTCTAACTCTACTTCTGCCACTCTATTCACTAGGCCACACTACCTGCTTAATGAACAAGACTTTTCCCAGGGATATATGGGCACTGAGGAAAACAAACTCTGCCATAAAGAGAGAATCTCCTAGGTAACTTGAATCCCCAGAGCCACATCATCCTGCCACCAAGTGGTCTCACCTGACTCTCTTACACTCCTTCCTCCCAATATAATCAGAATATTGGATGCGGTTCAGGGGATCCCACACTGGAGGCCTGCACTCTCCATGTTCTCATAGAGTTAGGAGAGGACTTGACAGCATGGGGCAGCACCTGTTGCCCCTCTTGATCTCAGCTGCTTCATTTTAAGAAGGATATTAACAATCTGGAGAATATTCTGAGAAGAAAAATTGGGGGGAACTGAGATTATTTAACCTGGAGAAAAGAAAACTCAGGTGAAGACATGATGCCTATCTTAGAATATTTGAGAGCCTGTCATGTGGAGGAAGATAGATGTTCTTTGTACCAAGAAATAAGAATTGAGGGCAATGGGGTTGGAGGGAGAGAAGAATTGGAAAGAGGTTTGTTTGGGCTATATTTAAGGGTTGGCTTTCTATTACTTGGAGCAATCCAGAGGAATGGGATGCTCAGAGAGAGAGGCTCTTCCTACTCACATGTTCTTCAAGAGAAAGTGGATTGACCACTTATTTGGGATCTGATAGTGTGATTTCTTGGTCAGAAGTATCCACTAGACATCCTCAGAGTTCTTTTCTAATCAATTAACCAGTCAGCTTTTATTAAGCACCCATTATTGTGCTGTGTGCTATGATAAGCACTAGGAAAGCAATCAAAAATTGGAACAGTCCTTTCTCTCAGAGAGCCAGAGCCGTCATTCTGACAAGAGAGATGGAAAGAACATGGATAAGCACAAATAATAAATGGAGAATAAATACAAGGGCATGTGGGAAGGAGAGCATTCACAGTTGAGGGGATCTGCAAAGCTCTCATGTAGAAGATTGTGCTTAAGTTGTGTCTTGAAGAAAAGGAAGGATTCTATGAAGTAGTGAGGAAGAAGCATATTTTGCTCATGGCGAGTGGCTCATAGAAAGGTATGGAAATGGGAGATTGAATCTCCTATGTGAGGAAAACAGAATAGAGCAATTTGGCTAGGTGCTACAGGGTGGAAGGGGGAGTATTACACAATGCAGACAAATAGACTGGGGTCAGGTCATGAAGAGCTTTACAAAGCAAACAGGAGTTTATTTCTGACTGTATAATCAATTGGAAGTGACTGAATTTTATTGAATAGGGAAGTGACATGGCCAGATCAACAAGGAAAAGCAGTTTGGCAACATTGTCCAGGATGGGTTGGAGTGGGAGGAAACTTGAGGCAGGGTGGCCAACTAGAGGTCCAGTGTCCTAAGCCAGAAAAAGACATGATGAGGGCCTCAATTAAAGTAATGGCTATGTGAATAAGGAGAAGAATTTGGAGGAGAGAGGACACAGAGGTAGTAACAACTAGATGTCTGGACCAACTTATTTGATTGGTGGAGTGAGGAAAGGGAGGACAACAAATTTACAGAGCCAAGAGACTGGTAGATGGTAAAGTCTTGACAGAAACAGGAAAGTTTGATAAAGAGGTGGGGCTTGGAAAGATAATGAGTTCAATTTTGATCATGTCTACCTCACTGATTGTGATAACAACAGGCAAGAAAATCCACTCACTTAGGGCTCTGAATCATTTGGCTGGGCTATCTAAATTGATTAATAATTAACCACCTTAATTGCCAGATGGAAACTGTACTCTGTGTGTGTGTGTGTGTGTGTGTGTGTGTGTGTGTGTGTGTGTGTGTGTGTGTGTGCTGGCCTGTGTATGCTCGTGCACGAGTTTAGACACAGCCTTATCCACAGTTTCATAACCCAGTGCCTCTCCTCCTTCATCTTTTTTTAATAGCAAAGAGATTCTTATTAAGTCACCAACCAGCATGACTAAATTTTAAAATAATATTGGCATTATAGGAACATCATTTTCATTTCTTTCACTGTTAATTTATCAGCCAGACAATTACCCAATCCATCATTCTATGCTGTCCAGAAGATTACCAAAGCAAAAACTCTTTGTGATGTTTTGCATCATTAACAGTTGGAAATGTTCTCCTTGGTTTTTTCTAGTTCAACCAATACCTGGAAAAGGAACTCCTTTACCACATATCCAGCCTCTGTTTGAAAGCCACCAGTGAGATTTATTACCTCCCAAGGCAGCTCAGTCTATCTCTGGATAGCTTTAATTGTTAGGAATTTTTCCCCCTGACACCAAACCTAATTTTTTTTTCAATGTCTATTCATACCCCTCTTCCTTCTCCCCTCAGGGGCCAAGCAGAACAACTAATTACAGAATCTCAGAGTTGAATAGAGCCTCAGAAGCTGTACCTTATGACCAGAATAGAAATCTCTACTAAGGCTCCATTCAGTGCCTCAGGATATTCTCCTGAATGGGGTAAAGGAGTCTCTTTTTTCAGGGTAGTTCTCCATGAAAGGTTGGTAAAAGCGTGAAGGCTGGAAATTTCTTATTAACACAGATATTGCTTTTGAAGGATTTAGAGCTAGAAGAGAAGAACCTTAGAGGTCTACATGGTGATGATGATCATAACAAAATTATAATTAATGATAATAGCATTTAGATAGCACTTCAATGTTTGCGCAATATTTCGCAAATTTATCTCATTTTATGCACACAACAACTTGTAAATTGGTGCTATTACAATCTTGGTTTTATACATAGGGAAACAGACTGAGGTACAATAAAAAACATGCTTAGGATGATAAAGCTCACTTATGTTTTAGGGAGGATTTGAATTGGGGACTCTAGTTTTCTCTTACCCTTTTTATGGATTAGGAACTAGATGTTCAGTGGGTTGTGACTGGACTAAGGTCACACTAAGAGTAAAAGCCAGATCTGGGATATGAACCTTTGTCTTCTGCCATGAAGGGCAGCTGGGTGGTGCAATGGATAGAGCACCAGGTTTGAGTCAGGAAGACTCATTCTCCTGAATTGAAATTCAGCCTCATATACTTACTATAAATATGACCCTGGGCAAGTCACTTAACCCTGTTTTTCTCAGTTTCCTCATCTGTAAAATGAGTTGAAGAAGGAAATAGCAAACCATTCCAGTATCTTTGCCAAGAAAACCCCAAATGGAGTTTTGGAGAGTTGGACACAACTGAAAAATGAGTGAGCAAAAACTTCTGCTTTGAAATCTAGGGTTCTTTCCCCTTTGTCACACTGAATGTGTTGTGGTGGCTTAGAAAACTGGACAGATCTTGATGACAATCAATGTGTGCATTGACCCAATGGCTAGTGATCTTCCGATTGTAAAACACATTTATGCACATAAAATATCTCACCTAATTCTCATTGTTGGTGTTTAAAGCCCCTCACAGTCTGGCTCCCTGCAGATCCATTTAGTTAATTTCAGGTACTCTACATTCTAGCCAAACTTGATGTTCTCCAAACATGGCATTTCCCTTTGTCTTTCATTCAGACTGTCCTCCATGTCTGGCATGAAATGCTCCCGTACTTCAACCTCTTAGAAGCCCTTCCTTGCTTCTAGTCTCAGCATCCGTCAGTGCCTCCTCTTACAGGAAGCCTTCCCTTATCACCCTGGTTGTTAGTGGTCACTCCCCTCCTCAGACTTTAACAACTGTGTGACCCTATGCTAGTCACTTGACCTCATTCAGCATCCCTTTCCTCATCTGTAAAACAGGAGTTGACACCAGCACCAACTTCACAGTATTTTCATAAGGATCAAATGAGATAAGGTATGGAAAGAGCTGGGCAAAGATTAAAGTTGAATAGAAATAGATATTATTGGTGCCGACAGGAAACAGATCTCCAGATGGTGATTGTAGATTTACTGGATTTGCTTCTGGCAAGAACTCCTTAGAAATCATCTAGTCTAACTTCCTCATTTAACAAATCAGGAAACTCAAGTTCAGAGGATGAAATAGCTTATGGAAAGTTACAAGACTCACATGTGTCAAAACCAGGACCAGAATCCAGTCTTCCAAGTCCTCAATCCAATATTCCTCCCCGTATGTCAGCCTTCAATCTGTGCAAGTCACTAAGGTTACATGGAAACCAACAAGTCACTTTAGTAGAAAGACAAGGATGTAGACAAGAAAGTCCCATTGCTTTGTTCCCTCTCTCTCTCTCTCTCTCTCTCTCTCTCTGTCTCTCTCTCTGTCTACCTATTTCTCTGTTTCTGTTTGACTGTCCGTTTGTCTTTCTGTTTGCTTCTTTCTTTTCATCTCTTTCCTTTCCCCATTCTCTTCTCCATTTATCTTTCCTTTCTTATTATCTTTTGGCCTTTCAGCCTTGAGCACAGGCATGACACATAGTTAAATGCTTAGTGACTGACTCCCCCCGCCCCACTGCCTCTTTTCTTCTTTAAAGCAGATGTCTTGTATGAGCACAAAGCAGAACACACCTTCTATGAACTAGATATCCTCCATCTCTCTGAAAGCTTCATCTGTTTATCTATCTATCTATCTATCTATCTATCTATCTATCTATCTATCTGTCTGTCTGTCTGTCTATCTATCATCTATCTATCTATCTATCTATCTATCTATCTATCTATCTATCTATCTATCCATTCATTTAATTTTTTAAAAGTATGTACTATCCACCAGATCCTGTGTAGTAGGCCCTGGGAATTGAAACATAAAAAAGAAAAAACATCCCTGGCTTCAGGGAGCATATAATCTACCATGGCCAGCAAGGTACAATCCCTAAAGGAAGCAATATATGCAGGACAATTTGAGGAGGAAGAGAGCAGTAAGCACTTGAACAAGCAAGAAGGGCCTCTTGTAAGAGGTGGGTCCAATACATATTGCTTTAATGAGTCTCTTCTCAAGTAATACCCCCCACAGGCTCCAGTGAAACAACAAGGGACTGACCAGAATTTTGAGTATCTATAAAAATCAGCACAGACAGGGCCTGGCATTATTAGTCAATTAGCATCTATGGAATCTTCTTCACATAACAAATACTTAATAAATGTTCATTATCCCCCATCCCCCTATCTACCAGCAGTACCCTATGAGCAGTGCATTTATGCCAATGTGTCTGGTGGGAGGGGTAGGGGAGATAAGACCTTCTTTTCCTTCTCTCTCATGTGTCTTTCTCCACAAGTCTGGAGACAGATATTTTTCCCCCACTTGCTATTGTTCAGTCATGTCTGACTCTTTCTGGGTTTTATTGGCAAAAGTTTACCATTTCCTTCTCCAGCGTGTCCAAATTTTACAGATGAAGAACTGAGAAAAAATAGAGGTTAAGTGACTTGGCCAGAGTCACACAACTACTACATGTCTGAGACTGCATTTAAACTCAGGTCTTCTTGCCTCCAGACCTGATGCTCTGATCCACTATGCTGCTGCCACCTAGCTGCCCTCCCAGTTGCTATTACCTTATGGCAACTCCATCTCAAATGTTTTGTTTCCTTATAACCCAGGGGAGACCCTGAAGTTTCTTCACAGTTTGAAAATACATCTTTATTTGATCAAAAGCTAATTTACCATAGAAAGTGACACTGTGACTGAACAGAATTCACAAAGCAACTAAAAACTCACCAAGGACAAACATTACATTAATAATAATTGTGCACAACATGATGGGTAGATGGATAGATGAGGATGAGTCTACGAGGGGAAACAGGGAAAAACAGAGTGAAAAAGACATAGGTGGGTCTCTTTCGTGTTACTCATTAATAAAATTTATAGTTAAAATGTTATTAACAATTTAAAATAGAATATGCTTGGAATTAGAGCTATTCTTATTTTTTCTCGTTATTTCTTCACAAAAAACTCTGTATTATATACCCATCCAAAACCTTGTGGTCTATTGGATAGAGCTCTAAGTTTGAGGTTAGCAAGCTCTCAATTCAAATCCTTCCTGGTAGATTATAGCCTTAATGATTACCTTAAAGATTACAATTTCCCTAAAGTAGATAATCTATTTTAGCCTCAAGTTGTTGGGATTTTTTTTCAGTGCCATAGGATATAGTTCATTGGTTTCTCATAACTGGAACTCATTGAAGGCTTGAGGCACTCACCTCAGTTACTTCAGCTATACCTATAACGATAGAAACAAAAAGCACTCTTCACATGCTCCCATATAGGTTCCTTCTGTGTGCCTCAGATCTCTCAAAAGAATTTGACTACTAAGTCCTAGAGCAGTTGTGATCTGCCCTGGTTGAGAATTCATAGATAGCAAATTCCTAACTTGTTAAAATATTCAAGGGAATCAGGATGCCCCTCTAGCCCATCTTTGCTTCCATCCGCCAACTCCAGAACGTAACCCACTGGTACTCTCTATAACCTTCACTGAACAGGGCTCCCCTACCATCATCTGCCCCTATTTTAAACATTTTAAAGGATTTACTATTAGAAGCTACAGAGGATCATATTAGGAAGTAAAAATGACTTCATCATTATTACCGTCCAAAACGTTGTCATAAGGGAATTGCTTGAAGGAGACAATTAGCCTCGAGAAGAGGAGACTGGGGAGAGATGATAGATGCCTTCAAATATCTATCCTTTTAAAGGCTATTAAGTAGAAAAGGGATTAGCTTTATTCTGCTTAGCCCCAGAAGACAGAACTGGCAACAATGGGGAGAACCAGCAGAGAGGTAGATGCATAAATAGGCTTGATTTAAGGGAAAGTACCCTAGTACTTAGACCTATTTAAAAGTGGAATGAGTTCCCTGGGGGAGATGTTGGCTCCCTCTCCCCACAGGTCTCAAAGAAGGGAATGGATGATCAGTTGGGGTTTTGTAGCAGTAATTCTCTTCCAGATTAGGTATGAATTAGACAGCTTCCAACATTCCTATCAATTTTGTGATTGTGAAAATCTTTAATTAGGGAGGTCATTTCAATCATCCCCAGTTTCTCATACATCATTACAGGAAACTGAGCAAGGAAGCAGCCCCTTCCTCTTTCTCTCCTTACTCCCCCCCCCCTTTTTCCTCTCCTAGTTTCTGCTGCAGAGACAACTAGCTAGATGCCCATGTGAATTTGATAACTGTAGAAATTCTAATGTTTCCTTGCATTGACACAGATAGTGAGCTATTCATAACGTGATAGACAAATCTTAAGGGGTTGCCTAAAGTATAGAGAGGCTAAATGTATTCTCATAGCTATAAAATATGAATGACTAATTTGATAATGTATGTCACATGCTTTAACAACTTTAAAACACTATACATGTTGGTTATTATACTTCTTGTTACTACTATTATAGGTATAGCTGATGTAACTGAGGTGAGTGCCTCAAGCCTTCAATGAGTTCCATGTTATCAGAAACCAATGAACTATATCCTAGGGCACTAAAAAAAAAAAAACTCCAACAACTTTAGGCTAAGATAGATTATCCACTGTCTGTGACTTTAGGGAAATTGCAATCATTAAGGTAATCATTAAGGCTGCAATCTACCAGCCATACTAAGGTCAATCTCTTAGCTTGCCATACACAAGAAGGGATGTTTTTATATCCAATTATACTCCTCATTTACCAAATCTGTTCCTTTTGTAGAAGATATAAACTTCCATTGTTACATTCTGGTCAGAGTTCTCTCCCACCAGGGTTCAAAGATAATTAGGTACCAAGAATTTAATTCTATTCCGTTCTATACTACCCCATCCAATTCTATTCAACAAACATTTATTAAGACTGCACTATGTGTCAGCATGGCAGTGAGTGCAGAGGTATTGTGGGTAGAATGCTGGATTTGGAGTTAGGAGGATGTGAGTTCAAATCCTGCCTCAGAATTTAATTAGCAGCATGACTGTGGGGAAGTCACTTAATCTATCTCAGGTTGCTGTACTGAAAAATGGGATTAATAATAGCACCTGTATCATAGCACCATCGCTAAGCTCAAATATGATTTTATTGTTGTTCTTGTCATATCCAACTTTTCATGATTTGTTATGGGGTTTTCTTGGCAGAGATATTAGAGTGATTTGCCATTTCCTTCTATACCTCATATTTACAGATGAGGAAACTGAGGCATGGAGGGTTAAGTGATTTGCCCAAGGTCACGCAGCTAGTAAATGTCTGAGACTTGTTATGAACCCAGGTGTTCCTGACTCCAGGCCCAGTGCTCCATCTACTGAGTCACCTAGCTGCTTCAAATATCTTATTTGCATTGCAAATCTTAAATACATAGGTGTTCTCTCTCTCCCCCCACAATACATACAGAAGTACATTTATATATAAATATATTTAAATATACATATAAGTGTATATTTACATTAGCAAATCTATCATGTGCTGCGAATAAAAAAAGAAAAAGAAGCCCCTGCCCTCAAGTAGCAAAAATACTTTTCTATTTGGATTTGTCTTGATCCATAGTTAACAATATATTTCCTATTCATTTCTCATATACTAAGGAATTCAGCTTAATATTCAATTCAATAAACATTTCTTAAGTACCTACTATGTACCAGGAACTGTGCAAAAAGGTAGAGACACAAATAAGAGAAAGAGACAATCCCTGACCTCTAGGAGCTTCTAATCTGATGGGGGAAGAAAAGACACAAAAGGAAGCTGAAAAGCTGGGAGCAGAATGAGGGCCAGGTGGGGATTACCCAGAGATACCCAAAGCAGGGGAATGTTGTTCCATAGAGTTGGAGCCTGCAGAACTGTAGAAGGAAAATGGAATTATCAGGAAGGGTGTGAGCCTTCTATAAAGGCAGGGTTTGGGAGGAGTTCAGTGCTGCCTACTCTAACCCTCAAGTCAGAGGGGAAGAGGCAACCCTCTGAGGGTAAGTTGAGAAAGTTTCAAAACCAGAATCATTCTTTGTGCTGGGGAGATTTCAGGAGATCAGTTTTTGCTGGTGTTAGGTGGAGGGGTATGCTATTCCATGGAGTTGAAGTCAAGTAGAGCACCTGATGGAGTTTTCCATATGGCTAGTAGATTGCATAGGAAACTTTTGATACCTACAAATCTTTAATAGAAAATAGATTTTCAGTTTTCTTTTTGTATTTCCCACCACTTAACAGTGTCATACATGGACTTAACATTTTTATAACACTTGAAAGTTTGCAAAGCACTTTCAAAGTATTATCCTGTTTGAACCTCACACCAACCCTGGGAGATATGTGCCATTTTCACCACCATTTTATAGATGAGGAAACAAAGAATATTATTTTTCCAGAGTCAAACCAGTAAGTGTCTGAAACATAAGGAACAATAAACATTTTACTGACAGACTTTTTGCTTCCAATCTACAGAAAAAAAATGAGGAATTCAGCTTAGCATGTCTAATAGATGGCATCTCTCTCCATCATTCTTTGCCTTGAGTGTTTCTCATCAATGGAAACTTCACAGAGAATTAGTGCAAATCCAGTTTCTGCAATGCCTTGAATATGGTTATCTGATCCTATATATTCATTTAATTAAAATTCCTTAAAAGTGAAGGATATGTCCAATACTTAGGCATTGGCAAGCCAGTTGACTTTTGAATCTAAATTGTTTGAATCAATTGTCATAGTCCATGATTCTGACATATTTCTTTATAGTCTACGTTCACTTACATGGTACTTTACAGGGTATGATAACACAATTAAAGACCTACTTCAATTATCAGTTGTATGGAAAATGGGGATGTAAGAAAGTGTTAGACACGGGGAAAAATATTCCTGGAGAGACCTCAAAGGAGATGGATAGGCAGCAAGTATGTTATCACTATGAGATCTGTTGATGTCAATGAAACCTCAACTTGGTATTGACCTAGCAGAATTACATGTTCTAAATGGCAAAGACAAATGTCGTTAGTGACTCTACCATTTGCAAGAGACTGACATGATTTTCTTTTTTTTTTTTTCCTTTTTTTTTTTGGGTAAATAGTATTTTATTTTTTCCAATTACATGAAAAGATAGTTTTCAACATTCATTTTTTATAAGATTATGAGTTTCAAATTTTTTTTTTCTCTCTCCCTCCCATTGTCCCTCCCCAAGATGGCTAGCAATCTGATGCAGATTATATGTAGATTATACATGTGCAGTTATGAAACATATTTCAACACTAGTTGAAAGAAGAAACAGAACAAAGTGGAAAAACCACAAAAAAACCCAAGAAAGTGAAAATAGCATGCTTTGATCTGCATTTAGACCCCATAGTTCTTTCTCTAGATATGGATAACATTTTCCATCATGAGGAGTGACATGATTTTCAAAGAAAAATTCTCGGGATCACTTGACCAAAGTCTTAAAGCTGTGAGTACATATCCAACAATGATCTAAAACACTTATTAAATACCTACTATGTACCAGGAAATATGTTCAGTGCTAGGGATACAGAAATGAATATATATATATATATATATTTATACACATATGTATTATAGTATACACATAGAGACACACACAGAAATAAATACATATATGTATATATACACATATATGATTCACACAATGACTTTGAGCATTATTATTATTACCATTTTATGGATGAAGAAACTGGGTCTAAAACCTATTAATGACTTGGCTGTATCCCTCTTAGTAAATCATTTCTAGTAAGTTTCTATAAAAACTCAGTCTTTCTAGCTCCAAGTCCAATACTTTTAAAAGTCCTAGTCAGGATACCTGGACAAAGACATGAAAATGGGAGGCAGAAAATCCTAAACAGTAGCAGTCAGTAGGGGTCATTGGTTAGAATGGAGAATACGTCAAGGGGTAGGTGGATGCAGTAAGCCTGGAGAGGCAGACTGGGTTGGAGGGGGGGATGGAGTGTCAACCTTAGGAGATCTCACTTTCTCCCCAAGCCCGTAGGGATCCCCCAGTAGGCCATCTTTCCAAGAAGTCCCCCATAATAAGCCTTTGCTTAAACAGCTACACTAAAATGAGCCTGACTCATCCTCTGCTAATTCTGTTTCTGAACAGGTCTAATGGTTTATAATTCAATTCACTTCATCTCAAATACAGTTTTCTGAGTGCCTATTCTGCAGATTCCTGTACCAAACTCCAGGGGAGATGTAATCTTTGCATAGCCAATGCATGGTTCCTGCGTTCATGAAGTAAGCTCAGCGCAACAGGTTAATTTAACACACACAAAGGTAAGTATAATACAACCATTTTCCCTTTTTTGAAGTGAAGTCTTACGTCTTTTTGTCCCTTCCACCTACTGGTCTAGTTTTGCCCTTTGGGTCTAATCAGTAATCTGTCGGATATTTCTTTCTGGCCTTCCATAATACTAAGGCCTCCCCTCTAAGGTTGTCTCTAATTAACTCTACAGGCCTCTCATTTGTACATAATTGTTTACATGTCCCCTCCATTAGACTATACACATTCTGAGGGTAGGGACTACTTGTTCTTCCATTTCTTCATATCTCTAGTGCTTGGCACAGTGTGTAGCCCATTGCTATTGTTCAATTGCTTTTGTTGGTTGTGTCAGACTCTTTGCCACCCCATGGACCAAAACATGTCAGGTCCTTCTACCCTCCACTGTCTCAAAGTATGAGTTCATGTTCATTGCTTCTATGACACTATTCATCCATCTGACTTTCTGCCATCCCCCTTTCCTTTTGCCTTCCATCTTTCCCATCATCAAGGGATTTTTCAATTAGGCCTAGTATATAGTAGGTACTTAACAAATGCCCATTGACTTGACTATTCAAAGACAGTGGTTATTTCTACCTGAAGTACTTTCTTCTCCAAATTAAACTTACCCAGTTTTCCCAGGTGTTCTTCACATGACACGATGGTCAGTCAACAAGTCAAGTCAAGAAGCATTTATGAAGTCCGTATTCCACACCATGCATCGCCTTATCCCTTCCTAACAAGTGTCAGTGGTTCTCTATTGCCTCTCAGATCAAATAAATACTTTGCTGTTTGGTATTTAAAGCCTTTTAGAATTTGGCCCCAACTTATCTTTCTAGGCTAATTTTATGTCATTATCTTCCACACCCTCTAGGTTCCAGTCAAATAACTATTTGATTATTACAATTTGATATTCCTTTTAAATATTTATATATGTATATATATATATATATATATATAAAGTGATCATGTAAATTTATTTTTTTCTTCCATCTCCACCTCAGAGATGACTA
>CM053591.1:172071187-172111961 GCA_028646515.1 Pseudochirops corinnae
CAATGAGGAGAAGAATACCTTAAAAAGTCGAATTTACCAGATGGAAAAAGAATCTCAAAAGCTTACTCAAAAGGGTAAGGTCAACCTTACTCTCATTGAATTTGGCTTAGAGAAGGAATGATATAAACTCTAAACTGGGTATCTTGCCACACAGGAGAGTAGGGGGGATGGGTATGAGAGTTGGGATGATGGAGGGGAGGGCAGTGCGGGGGGATAGGGTTGCTGGAAGCACACACTTCTGTAAAGGGACAGGGACAGGGTAGAGAATAGAACAAGGGGAGGGGGTGGAATAGGAAGGAGGGACATATAATCAGTCTCTCACAATATGCCCACTGTGGAGATGTTCTGTGTAATTATACATGTACAGCCTGTGTATAATTGCTTGTCCTTCCAGTGGGGGTGAGTGACAAGGGAAGAAAGGAAAGAATCTAGAATTTAAAGTTATATAATCAAATGTTAAAAATATATGTGAATATATATATATATATATAATATATACACACAGACACACACACACACAATTATTATTATTATTAACTACATCCAACTGGGAATTAAGATACACAGGCACTGTGGTAGGGAGATCCATCCTTCCCTACCAAAAAGTCAGAGAGGTGAGGGGGAGGACATAAGAGAGAGCAGATTGGGGGAGGGTTTATACAGTGGGATGGCTGTTTTGAGGTGTAGGGTAGGGGAAAGATGGGGAGAAAATTTGTAACTTAAAATCTTACAGAAATGAATGATGTAAACAAAATAAATGACTGAATACACAAAAAGAATAAAAGATGGTATCTAAGAAATTTATGATAAGAAGAAAGGATGCACTGTTGGTGTGAAAAACATGAGGGATGAATACCAGAGTGACTACAAAGGACTTTATGTCCAGCAAGACTTTATGTCTCTATTATTAGAAAATCAAATCTGGGACCTTTTTGTCTAAGGAATTTACAATTTTTCATTTGCCAGCTGTCATTCATACTCATACACACACACCTATATACATACATAAATACATATATACATACATTTGTATGTATGTATTTATGTATGTATTAAAGGGACCATCTTTTGACTCACTTCTTTAAGAGGCTTATTCACTGAATGGGTGTTATCTCACTCAAAGTGAGAACCTGAAAAAACCTTAGCCTAAAGTGGCTAGGGTCTCCCATTGCATTCTGGGCCATCTCCAGTTATCCTGGTGAATATCTGGCCACTGGACCCAGATGACTCTGGAGGAGAAAGTGAAGCTGGTGACCTTGCATAGTCCTCCCTCACACAAATCAAAGTCAACTGCAATTAATGTCATCATTTCCCTAATGTCATGGTCCCCTTTGAAAACAAAAGACAAACACAACAACACAAAATTTACACACACATAAACACACACGTACACATATATACACACATATGCATGCAGGGCATATATGTATATGTGTATGCAGGTCTGTGTTTATTTGTATACACATATAAATATACCCACACAGGTATATGTGTATGCACATATCAATATGCATACACGAATGTGCATATGTGTGTTTGTGTATATGCACACATACATATTTGTGTGTGTGTGTGTGTGTGTGTGTGTGTGTGTGTGTGTAGTCAGTTAGAACCCAATTTTTGTGATTGGCATTATTCATTCCCCTATTAGGAGAATGAGACTCCACTAAGGAATTAATAATAGAGCACTTTATAAGACAAAGTAATACAAAAATGAATTCATTTAAAAGTTGTCAGATTAACTTCAGTTGTAACGAAAGGTCCTGGAATGGAATATATAATCAATTTTAAAACAGTACGTATTGAGTGAGTTGTTTATCATAAAAACCTTTTCAACTTCTATCAATGTTCAGATGAATAATCCCTAACAAAAGTGAATGTTTTTATAAGGCATTTATAAGATAGACCGCAAGCCATTCTTCTTTTAAGATAACTAATTATACTGATATTCCTTTCCTTAACATAGAACTGAGACAATTATGAAATTCATGTAATAATACTATCATATCCTGGTTTTATAAATCTTTGCATCATTTGCCTAATTATCCCTATACCATTATGAGAAATTAAACAACCTTAACTTACATAGGAATACATAACCAGTAACAGTAGATGGCAAGGTTAGATACTTATTCATTTATTTGTTTGGAATATAGAAAGAGCTGAAATTTTAGGCTGAATAACTCAAATCTTATAGTGTATCTTATAGTGACTCAAATGTAGTTCAGATTTAAACTAAGAGATAAAGATCTAATATTGTGTTTATCCTGATCATCTGACATGATTATCGAAATTGGCCATGGAAGAATAGGGACATAACTATACAATCAGGGAGCAATGCTTCCTTAACTTCATGTCAATTCCAGGCAAAAGTTATCTAGATAGCCAACTGCTTTGAACCAGACTTAAAGTCAACCAGCTAGGATATTTTCCATTCAAGAGGAAAGTTTGCATTGGAGAAATAGAGTCAGGGAATCCTATCACATGACAGACCAAAAGTCATTCTCCCAACTTTTTTCCATGAGAACTCCACCTGCAGTTCATGCATGTAAACCCCATAGGGTTGCTGGCATCATCTAGTCATTGGCTGAATAACATTACTTGATGATCATACCTAGAATTAGATTCATAATAATATCAATTAACAGTCCCATGAGGTTTTAAATAGTAAGTTCCAGTAATTACAGCTTTGAGTAGATTCAGTTTTTGAGGATCATATTCCTTAGATAACAAGTATTGACTATAATCTCACATTGGTAACAGTATGAGATTCATCATGAAAATTCACAATTTATCTTGATATAACTACTACTCATGCTAAGTAGATGCCTTTTCATTCATAAATTCAACATAACACAAGTGGTTTTGCTTTAAGATATTTAATAACAAATAGTAAAATATTTGGGATGGGATGATTAAATATAACAATCCCAAATTGTATATAGAGAACAGATTAAATGAAAAAATTGTCTACAGTAAAATGTGTTTGGTGACTCTTAGATAGTTTACATGCATTGCTACATGTTTTCTAATTCAAGATTAAATAACGAATGTTAAGTAAAATCAGATTACCCATTAAGGTGACACAAGGTAGTGCATAAGTTACTACTCTTCACTAGCATACCTGTGTTGAAAACCTATTCCTTAAAACATAAACAAAAGAAGATTCTGACATTAACCTCACAACTTAATAGATTCATATCTTTGTTTCACAAGGTCCTTCACTTTTGTCTATATATACTTATATTTTTCTGAAAGAATGAGATACATATGACAAGTACAAGCACCAATTTTAACTCTTGCTTAGGCCATGGAATAACTACAAATTCAGATCAAAACAGCAAGATCTTTCATGCTTTGCAGATTGTTACAGTAATTCAGATGCCTTATTATTAATCTAATAACTAATAGATCCAGTATTGCAGTAACAAACTTCCACTGTTTGTCTACTCTGATAATAGAAATTTGTTATGAAAGTTATAAACAGGGACATGGTTATAATAGTGTCAAAACTGGTTCTCAATGCCTGTAACACTGTAAGTAGCTTAGAATATAGAACCAGGTAGAAAGATTTCTCATATGGAAAAATGAATTAGAGAGAGTCCATCTCAGCTTCTCAAGGTAATTTTCCTACGTCATTCCCAGAGACAGCTATTCAGTAGCTTTAAATATCAAATTTCATTTCCTTTGAGCTTCAAGACTGCTGCCTTTAAAAAAAAGTGCTTATTTAAGGCTGGTCCAAGGATGCAATAAACCTAAGAATGAAACTACAAAAAGAATATTCAGGGTCCCAAAAAAGGCTTTCTCCTCAGATAGTAAAGTCTTACTAATCACAGTATGTCTGGACACAAAATTGTTATTAATCCCATCAAATTACTGCAAGCCAATTACTATAAGCCAATTTAGGCTTACAAATAAAATTTATCAGGCCTTCTACAAATCACACAAAAGTTTTGTTTTTAAAAAAGATTTTTTTTTTTACTTAAACATTCCTTCCTAAAAGTATTTCCCTTTCTTAAAAAAAGCTTAAAGTTTATCCTCATGGTATAAAGGTAATCACTAAACTTTCATGAAGTAAATGAGTTAGAAATCTCTGAAATGACAGATATTTCTCTCTTGTTCAACCTTGAAGCAAAAATAAATCTTAAAAATTGGAATTTATCTTGATGAATTTGGTGTCAATTATCTTTAAGTAACATAAATCCCCAAGGTACTGTAACAAAATAAATTTCTAATTACCACAGATTCCTAAGTGTCACCCCATTCTAGTCAAAAGATGTTTGCGATGGAAAGGATATTCAGTTTTTCTGTCAGAAAAAATGCCCAATTAAGTTAGCCTTGTAACCGTAACAAAGTTTTCCAGGCCTTTTAGCTTAAAATAAATTACTAGAAATCAAGAAAATAGTTACATTCTGTAATCCCATATGAATATATGATATTTCACTTAACCCCCCAGAAAAAGAACACTGGTCAATTGCTGTAAAATTCCAGATTAAGATACATTTATATCTATGTCTATGTCTATGTCTATGTCTATGTCTATGTCTATGTCTATGTCTATGTCTATGTCTATGTCTATGTCTATGTCTATGTCTATGTCTATGTCTATATCATCTATATCTATATCAGTGATTCTCAACCTTCCTAATGTCAAGATGCTTTAATACTCATATACTCTGCATGTGGGTGGATCTGCCTGGAGACAGATAGAGGAGCGGTGTCTTGGTTCCTAAGACCATCGGAAATATGTGTTTTCTGATGGTCTTAGGGGACCCCTGTGAAAAAGTTGTTTGACTCCCAAAGGGGTCATGACCCACAGGTTGAGAACCACTGATCTATAGCTATCATCTATATCTATATATATATCTATCATCAATCTATCTATCACAGACTTGAAAATTACCACTCCCCCTGCCATTTTGTGGAAGAATTCCCATTTAACACAGAAAACTTTTACACAGAGTTGATAAGAATTTTTGACTATATGGTTCCAAGAATCCTTTTAGATTTGCAAAGGAGATTTTACAAAGTCTTTTCAATGTGCAATCACCAATTTTCATTTTAAAATACCTATGTAAATACTTTATTAGAACAATAACTCCAAATAATTAAGAAACTCATAATTTTCATAGCTAAATAATTTTAGGTGAAACTTCCTCTAATATTACCAACACGTGGTAAGCAGGGCTGATAGAATGACCTAACAGCTTCCTAAACCATTTGATCTTTTTTTTTTACAGTACAATTCTTAATTTAATATCTAGATTATAAGAGAAATTGCTGATATTGTACCAGATTACACAATATAAGAAAATTTAGAAATATAACAACACTATAAACAATATTACTTATTTCAAACACACACAGACAAAAACATATAGAAATCAGAGTTGAGATAAAAATTACTTGTGTGGGAGAACTTTAACCTTACTTTTTTTTTTTTCACTACTTTTGGGCAGGGGCATGCTGGTAAATGTTTAACCACCAGCTCTTTGTGGGGGGGGTGGTTGAGATGTTCCCACCACACACTTTTAAGTTTAATCTTCATTATTAACATTTTCTCCATCACTTTTTAAAGTCTAGACAAGTAGCAAAACAATGTATCAAATCCAGATTTGTAGTTGCTGATTCCCTGAGGTATAAATCCTCACACTGATAATTTAATAGTCAGTTCTCTGCAGAGCTAGCTATATCACACTCTTGCTTCTGTTTGATCCTCAGTTTCTTTAGTGAATGCAGTATTCCATTCATCACCATCATACATACTAGATTGCAGTAGGTAGCAGGAATCAGGTTAATGATATGTATAGTGAGACTAGAAAAGAACATCCCATTGGAAAACCCAGAATCACAGTCAAAAATAAAGGCTGAAATTGTCAACTTTTGGACTGCAAAATAGACCAATCAATAGAAGAAGATTGGATCTTGGAGTTGGGGAAAGGTTATCCAGAACTGAAGGGTTAAAGCTGAATCTTAGAACAAGGAAGAAAGAAAAGGCTGATGTCCTAGGTCTGCTTTGGAAGGGAAAAGAAAGGCTGTCCAAAAATATTAAAAATCTATATTAGTAGTCAGAGAATCCTGGCTGACATATGTTCTCCCAACTGCATGGGGGAAATGGTGTGATTTTTGTTATTGGAAAGCATGATTTCTGTCCTAAGAGGAACACTCTATGTCTTTACAGTTCTATCATACTAAGAACTTTCCTTGTTCCTTCAGGCCATGATTCAGAGTGTTTTTCATTTCTTCCAGATAAACATCTTGTTATAAATTGCATGTTTGATTTAGTGGAAATACCAAGGCAATTTCCAATTCAGAAAAGATTAAATCTAATGGACTAGGAATGGTTCTACCACTTCTCATGTTACATTTACCAAACAACAAAAAATGGAATGAGCCAGTATGTAAAAGAGGTGGAAGAAGAGTTTCAGTACAATAAGAGAATAATGTATGAACTCTTTCTGGTCTGTATCATATCAGAGTAAAGTTAGATAGGCTTGTTTTTTCTTTTCTTTCTCTTTATTGTCCATGTCAAACACAAGTAAACTAAGTAAAGCATCAACAGTCACCCAAATTAATCCTTCTTTATAGACAACCTCCAATCATCCCATAAGGACACTCATTTCAAGTGAAAACATTTTCCATAATACTATACTACTGTCTGTTGTATTTCAAAGGTATTTCATCTTTCCTTCCCTACATGCTACATGAACAGTACCCATCTCCACCAAATGAATTAATCCACATCCACCAATTCAAAGACCATGGTGCACACTTGGGAAAAAAGAAGAATTTCTTTTCTTTTTAAGTGAAACAAGTGAGAGAAAAGGATCATGAATGTTTCACATATTAACAACTAAAAATTCACACATCAATACATACACATACACACATATAAATATATACACATATGCACATATATATGTATACATACACGTGCACATACATATGCAGTACATGCACACAAATGAACACACACATAGTGCACATGCACATATATTACTAATACTGGGGTGTCATTTTCAAGTGCACAGATTGCTTTACATACATTATCTCATTTGAGCCTTCCAAAGACTCTATGAGGTAGGAATGACAAGGATTATTTTCCTCATTCTTCTGATGAAGAAATACAGTCTTGGAGAGGGGAAGGTGGTCATCAAGCTAGACTATTTTGGTTCAATGTTACGGTTGCATGCAACATTTCTTTGAATGGTCATACTCAAACAAAGTTGATTTATGTACTTGGATGCAAGGTTAATCAGCAAACATATATTCCATCATGAAAAAGAAAAAAAATAAATAAAAAGGCATAGCTTAGGGATTTCCCTTTTCCATAGCTTCCTTGCCAACCCCTCTATATTTTTTTTTGTTCTCAAAATTCTTAAGATTTCACATGAATAGTTGGCCCAGATCTTTAGGATGTTCAGGTGGAATGGATTAGTGATACCAAGTGTCCTTTACAAAGTTCCACTTCAAAGGATGAAAAATGTCTCCCCAGGAAAGTAGTCTCCCCTGAGATTTTGTGGCTCAGAGTCCAATACTCCATCTACCCCTAGTTCCTGGAGCCAGAGATCACCAAACAGTAGAAGAGTGGTGAGTCAGAAAAAGATGCTTGGAATGGTAAGTGGGAAAAGAGTAGTTCTCCTTGATGTACTATTGTTCTGCATGTATGGCTGAAGCACTTTGTTTTTCTGAGCTCTGTAGATTTAACAGAACAAATGAGGTGATGTATGGCAATTGCTTCTGCTTATATATGTCCCTCTGCATTGTTTTATTTTTTCCTCATGCCACTTTTGGAAGTGGCAAGAGAAAGTTCATTTGCTAGGAACCTCTCTCTTTACAATTTAAAGCCCTTCACAATCTGGTTCCAAACTACCTTCCTAGTCTTATTATCCATTACTCCTCTTCACTAGCTCTATGTATGATCCAGCCAAATTGGCCTTCTTGCTTTTCCTCATGGAAGACCTTCCACCTCCTATAAGTGCCTTTGAAAATGTAGTGCCTGTAACTCATCTCATGCCTCCTAGAATTTCTGGTTCCTTCATAACTCAGCTCAAATGCTACCTTCCACATAAAGTTGTTTTTATACATGTGTAATGGTAATCAATTTAGCAGGTACTTAGCCCTTAGTAACCAAGGGCTAAGTACTTCTGTGAAAGAAACAGAAGATGCGATCTCTGTCTCCTATTACTGACATAACAGGAAGGGGTTGACTGAGACAGGAAGCCAATGTGTGTGTGTGTGTGTGTGTGTGTGTGTGTGTGTGTGTGTATAAGAAGAGTTCCAGGAACAGAGAGACAGACTCAAGAATTTTCATTCTGGCTGGCTCCTGGTGAAGGAAGAATCATGGAGACTGAAGCCAGCTGAAAGAGAGAGAGAGAGAGAGAGAGAGAGAGAGAGAGAGAGAGAGAGAGAGACAGAGAGAGAGAGAGAGACAGAGAGATATTCTCTACCAGTATCTGGAAGCTGACTGAGAACTGAGTTGGAGTTTTCTTGAGACCAAAATCTGGTAAAGGCTGAAGTTGCTGCAGCTTGGAAGGCTGAGATTCCTTCTGGATCCTAGGGCCAGCCGAACTTCCAGAGGACTGAAGAAGCATGACCTAGATAAGCCTTTGTTTGTTTATGGCTTGGTTGATCCTTGAGTTTCCAGCAACAGAAGTGGTGAAGGTTTTGAGATATGCTAGACCCTGTGAA
Organism: Pseudochirops corinnae; assembly: GCA_028646515.1. Taxonomy (NCBI): domain Eukaryota; kingdom Metazoa; phylum Chordata; class Mammalia; order Diprotodontia; family Pseudocheiridae; genus Pseudochirops; species Pseudochirops corinnae. The sequence continues at coordinate 172,079,879 of CM053591.1, forward strand.
CTTCAGTATGTAGCAAGAAGGGCTTGGAGGACTGGACAAGAACCTGGGAGCTGTCTGCCTCTAAATCCAAGTGACTGTTTGGTGGATTCAGGTAGGAGCTGGGACCATGGAAGGGGATTTAGGGAATCTGAGAGACCACCCCAAGTCAAGATGAAGAAAACACCTCTCCTTGGATATTGAACAAGTGAAGAAATTGAAGTTTACTAGACACCAAATGGTGGAGGGTTTGTGTAATTTTTCTAATGATTGTACTTAGTGATTAATGATATTAAGTAATTGTGAATCTAGATAAGTGACTGATTAAGTTAATCTATAATTGTCCCATGAGTGGAAGTTTGGTTATTGTATTGTGGAATGATTGAATGATTAAGGAGGTTTCCCCCTTAGGGAAACCAGATGATTATTCTTTTGTTCTTTGTTCTAAATATCATGGCCACTATAGTGAAAACTATGTGGCCATTTTAATTTTAAGCTTCTGTGAACATTATATTGTGATTTTCTGTGATAAGATGTAATGTTCTGGATATTATATTGTGATTTGTTGTGAATGTTTGCCTTGATTTGTAATGGAATAAATGGAATGCTCACTATACTGTGTAATCAGAATCCTAAAAGCTATTCACAGCAGCATTCTTTTGGGAAGCTGCTCATGCATGGCATTACAACATGTATTTTGCTTTTATTTGTTATATGTCACTATGACCTTATTGTAACTGAAATCTATTACAGGATTATTTACTCTTAACTCCACACAGAAAATAATACTGCTGTGAAAGAGCAAAGGAGAAAAAGGTGAAAGTTATATTTCTCTATATTGTAAACATATACTCTATATACTAACTTCTAACAAGCATTAAGAGATTTGCATGGACAATTAAGGAAATGATATCCTATATTTCCATTCATATTCAACAATAGCTTATTATGACAGAGTATCTATTCCTTTTAATAACCCTAGCAATAAGTTTCTTCAGCTAATTAACTTTCAAAAGGACTAAATATACTGAAGTGCTGTATAGTTACATCTACTTAAGCCAACACACCTGGTTTTTATCCCATATTCCTGGCTACTAGTGTCTCTACAGACAACAATCTTTCTTTATCTATGAACTGTTAGAATATAAACTCTTTTTAGGCAAGGCCAGTTCCATTTTTGTTTTTGCCTCCCTAGCACTCTGCACAGTGCTGGCACATAGAAGGTACTAAATCAATGCTTGATAGCTGCTGATTGATGGGGGACTACATAAGCCACCCAAAACATCAAGCTCATTTACCACTGAGCTAACCCTGGGTGAAGAAATAAACCTAGGAGAGAATATACAGTAGGATAGAGGGTAGACATATGGGTTAGATCAGATAGTCTTTGAGGCTCCTTCCAATCCTAAGATTCTGAGATCCATAAAACAAATATTCCTTCAGTCTTTAAATAGTGAGCAAAAATAATGATGAATGTTCATGGTTGGAATCTATGAATTCAAGAGCATAGATTAGACTAGAAAGGGGTCTTAAAGGCTGTTTAATCCAACCTTGTTATTTTACAGATGAGAGAACCAAGGCCCAGAGGGCTAAAGAGATTGGTTCAAGGTTGCCCTTAATAAGTGGCAGGTCATCTGATTTTGAAGTCTGTGTACTTTTCAGTGTGCCACACTGCCTCTCAAGACCAGGGAGCTTTGGGGAAACTTTAGAAAAGGGGAGAATAAGAAAAAGATTGTACAAGCTAGGAAACTCTATAAACTGGGAAAAGAGTCATGGCATTTAGAGCTGGAAGAGACTGTTGAGGGCATCTAATCCGTGCATGTTCTTCACTTTACAGATGAAGCATTTGAGGCTCCCTTTCCCCCTAGAGAGATGAAGAGGATTGACTGATAAGTCTCTAAGATAGAATTGAACCTTCTTGATTTTAAATTCACTTCTCCAGAGAGTATATTTCTAGCATAACATCTTTTCTAAATGGTACCCAGCAGAGCCACCTCTGAGACAACTTAGGAAAGCTCTTTCTTCCAGCTTTGGCTCATCCCTCCTTTCAAAGTGCCCCATTCTCCCTCCACATCTCTTCAAGTACCCACTTTTTCCTTATTTTCCTTGGCTAGCTAGAACTCCCAACCGTAGTCCCTCATCTGGTCCTTTTCATGTCTAATATTGGACATGATAGAACACTGAACCTGAAGTCAGAAAGACCAGAGTTCAAATCTACCCTCAGACACTTACTAGTTGTGTGACCCTGGAAAAGTCACTTAACCCCTGCTTAAAACTGCAATAATGCAAACCATTCCAATATCTTTGCCAGGGACAGTTGATTGACAAAGAGGCAGGCATAACTGAACAATAACAATGTCTGACATTGTTCTCAAAATGTCCTCCTTTCTCCCCTTGGCCACTTTTTCCCATAATGTGTCAGGAAAATGTCCTTTTAGTTGAGATTGAGCTCATTGGTGAAGGTTCAGATCTGTGTGTTTTTGACTGCATCTGTAGGATACATTACTGTTGATGGAATTCCCTTTTGGATGGAATCTGGATCCTGGCTCCCCAGGTACCTGGAGGACTTGATCATCACCCACACAAGACCATAATTCATCACCCACACAGAAATAACATACCATGATGCCAAAGCTTTCCAGGAGACAACAGAGATAGAGATTCCGTTTGATGCCCTAAAGAACTGGTTGCACTTTGACCCTTCCCTCCACCTGGAGGTTTCCTTAATTCCTGGCACCATTTGGCCCAGCCTAGGCAGGAGGATATAGAAGAAAGAGGAGTTATTTTGACTTTCTTCATGCCCATCATTTCCCATTATGTAAGTGATTGTCTACTTTGTGCCTAGGTCCATTCTAGGTAGTCAGCATTCCCAGAATGCTTTTGAAAGCAACAAAACCCTGGGGATTTTTGGCTAATATCAGAACTGGGGATAGTTCCTTCATCTGAGTATTGGGGTGAGAAGTGCCATATGATGTGATGTGAAGGAGTTTCAGTCAGTATCTCTGTAAGGAGAAGTCAGATCAATGAGATGATGAATACACTGAAAAATTGGACTGAGTGTTTCATCATTAGGGCAGCTAGGTGGCACAGTGGATAGAGAATTGGGCCTAGAGTCAGGAAGACTCATCTTTGTGAGTTCAGATCCAGCCTTAGACACTTATTAGTTGCATGACTCTGGGTAAATCACTTAACCTTGTTTGCCTCAGTTTCCTCATCTGTGAAGTGAGTTGGAGAAAGAAATGGCAAACATTTCAGTATCTTTGCCAAGAAAATCCCAAATGGGGTCATGAAGAGTCACACATCACTGAGATGACTCAACAACAACTTCAATGCATTGATAAAAGCATTGAGTAATTGGCGGCTCCTCTTGGGTTGGGAGATTAGAAATGGAAAATCAATTTTTATTATCCCCACCCATTTTTGTATAACTCAAATCCCCAGGAAGAAAATTTCCATCCTACTCCACAATGCCTTGTGAGGTGGATAGATGGTGAAGTAAAAAAAGTGCTGGTCCTGTAATCAGGGAGACCTGAGTTCAAATCCAGCCTCAGACCCTCATTAGCTATGTTATAGCTGGGCATATCATCTGTCTTTTAAAGTTTCTTCATCTATAAAATGGGGATAATGCTGATACCTGCCTCCTGGGGTTGTTTTGAAGATAAAGGGAAATATTAATCTAACACTTTGCAAACCTTAAAGTACTATGCAAATGTAAATTTTATTTAATCATCTATCTATCAATGTATCTATTTATATTCATATGAAATTTCCAAGCTAAACTCAGGTTTGTTGAGGCCCATAAGAACCTGCTGTAAGAATCCTATGATCTCTGTCTTCCTGGATCCTGTGATTCCTGATGTAGACAGGCCAACAGGTTTGTGAATAATGTAGACATTGCTACTCAAATCCTTTGCTATCTTCTGGGCCTGGATGGTTCTGGCAGTTTGAGGTAAAAGCAACCACACAATACTCTCCCCAGAGGCACACACAATACAAAAGAGCACAGAGACATGAAGGGAAAGCTGTCCAGATGGGCAGACTCCTCAGGGCCATGTTACTCTGCCACAATGAGGTGGTACATGGTTCTCTCACTTTCCTTCCCTGACAACACAATCAGCTGTGTAGCAAGATGGCCACTTTTAGAAATGTGGGCTCAGTGGCCTACCTTTACTGAGTGACTGCAGGCATCTTCAGAAACAGGGGGATATGTGCCATCAGCAGGGTTATTGGCAACAGCTGGTGCCTTCTAGTCCACCAGATCCATTATCTCCCCTTCCTGATGCTGGAAACACCTGATGCTTGCATTTCAAGGCGGCAGATTCATGCTTAATCTCATTCACAAAGAGTCTTGTGTTGGAAACATAATTAAAGTCAAGAAATTAATAAGGAAAAGAGAATGACAGTGCTGAGTGAAGCTTTAATTACTGTTGAACTAACCTTAGCTTGAGGGAATTGATGATTTCTATTGGCTACATTAAGACTGTGCATGGGTCTTATGGGCTCCAGATGGGGAGAGATGGTGATGAATAACAGCTACAAGCCGAAGTTCCTACACTCTTACAAGGAAATAGTGTGTACTGTCAGAGTTCCTGGCATGGAGTGACAGGAGGAAATGAATACATAAAGGTGGCATCCATAGCCCACAGTCTCCATGACCCTGCACTGTCTTATCCATGATATCTGAAGAGTGGTAATTCATGGGAATTGTAATTGACTCCCTTCAATAGATAGCCCAGAGCAGTCATGAACTCTGGGACTATCATTTCCAGATGAGAAATCTATGCCCTTTCAATTGCAGAGAATTATCATAAAGACAGTGCAAAGGTGTCTTTACTGTGCCCCACCAAGAATGTCCTGGTTAGACCACATTTGGAGTAATGTTCACATCTTCAGTGCACAATTTAAAGATGTTGCTATAATATGGAGATTACTTTGAAGGGTAATGACAATGATGAAGGGTCCTGAGTCCATTCATTAGGATCTTGGGATCACAGACCATGAGCTTGAAGGGACCAAAGAGGCTGTTCAATCCAACTTCATTTTATAGATGAAAAAACCCAAGGTGGTCAAATGACCTGGTCAGTGTCACAAAGTGGTAAGAAGTGGTATCTAAACCCAGAACCTCTACTTCCAGAGTCAATGCTGTACAAGGACCAGTTGAAGAAGTTGAGTATGGTTAACCTGGAAAAGAGGCCACTTCTAGACTCTATTACTGTTACTGAGTACCCACTCAATAACCTCTTTGAACTGCATTTAGTCTAACTTTATCACCCAACCTGATCTAGCTCTTGCTACTGGACCCAGATGGCTCTGGAAAAGAAAGTGAGACTGGTGATTTTGCAAAGCCCTCACTCACTGAAATCCAATTCACTTGAATGTCATGGCATCACCTTTCCGATATCATAGTCCTCTTTGAGAAGGAAAGACAAAAGATAAACAACACCAATCACCCAACCCAGGAACTGTTCACTATCGATCCCTGGGCTGATATCCTTCCTTTCTTAATGAGTTTAGTGCCTGGCTCAAAGTCTTTTTCTATACCCCATGCCTGCTCCTATGGTGGAGGACTTCATATAGCGAAACTCCCTCAAGTGTCCTAACTTCTGACTTCCTCAGTAAGAGAGATGTGATTTAATTGGAACAGAGAACTCTGAGATGAGGAAACTACCAATTCAAGTTGATAAATTATATCTAATTTATAGTTTTAAAGAGCTGCCTGAGAGTAATGAGAAATTAAGTGACTTGCCCAGCTTCTTTACAGTGTCAGAGGCTGGACTGGAACTCAGGTCTTCTTGTGTTGGAGACTAACCCTCTAACCCCTATGATATGCCTCTCAAGTCTGAATCCAGTGGAGATAGAAGGACAAAAACCAATTCCTTGCACTTGAGGATCTTCTAGTCTACAGAAAAGAAACAAAGTAGCAAATTTAGGAAGGAACCAGTTTGTAAAGCAATTTAAATGTCAAAGGGATTTATTTTCTTATTCCAGGGCGATAGGGAATCACTGGATCTTCTTGGGATGATCTGATCCCATCTGTATTTTAGAAATTAGATAAACTTCATGTGGGACTTTGCTCTGCTCCTTGAATTCCTCAGTCTATCAATCTTTCCAACCCCCGTACAATGTGCAGTCACCTTGTACATAGTAGGCACTTACTTTGCTGAATTGAATCATACAACTTTTGAGTCAAGTACAATTAGATCAGGTCTTTCCTTAAGCTCCCGATACCTGCCAGGCACCATTTGCTTCCCTCAGTTAAAGCTTCCTTGTAGAGCCAGCTGCTACTGGGCATGCTGCAAGCTTTATCACAGGGGCGGCAAAAGACAGAGTAGAGTGTTTATTGGGTTTGGCTCTGATACAGCTAACAGTGTTATTTTTATGCCTTGACAATCATAGGCAAAGAGTGGCTCATCTCCTTCCATTAGCTCCTCCCTGTTGTCCAAACATCTTCAGTTCTGTGATGCTTCATGGGGAGGCAGGGGATAATCTACTGTAGCTTGTTACTGTCCTTCACCATAGGAAGGGAAGTTTCCAGAGCATGCACTCAGCTAATGAGGTTCCAGGCACTTTAATTCTCAGTTTTCTAATCCCTTTCTTCTCAGCCAATATTATTTGGGCAGTGTAGTCTGTGTGGACAAACAAGGTAATGGTATCAGGATGCATGGGTTGATGAGGGGATGACAGGGAACTCAAAATATTTGCCCCTAACCAGGGGAGGGTGAGACGTAATGCACTGAATCTCAGAGTTGGTTAGAAGGGATGCTAAGCATCATCTGAACAAGAATCCCTATTTTAACATCTCCAGCAAGGCGTCATCTAGCCTCCACTTGAAAAGCTCCAATGAGGGGGAACCCAATGCCTTCTGGGGAAGCTCATTCCATTTGTAGATGTCTCTAATTATTGAAGTGATTCTTGGCATCAATCAGAAATCTGCCTCTCTCTAGGGTCTGCTCATGACTCCTGGTTCTGCCTTCTGAGGCCAAACAGAACAAAACTAATCCCTCTTGTATGTGACAGCCCTCCCAAACACTGAAAAACAGGCTGTCATACTGCTTTCCGTTCTTCATCTCTCCCCCCCCCCCCCCAAGTCTATTCCACTAAGCATCTGTATTTCCTTCAACCAATTTTCACACAGCATGGTGATATCATTTCACCATGAGGCATCCGGTATTGAACACAATACTCTGTATGTAGTCTGAGCAGAGAAGCTATATCAGGACATCATCTCTCTAGCCCTGAACACTATGTCTCCCTTATTTTATGTCACTATGACAAATGAGGAGACACTATGTCTCCTCATTTAATCTAGACCTTTGTTCTCTATTCAATTAAAGTTTATTAAGTGTTTGCTATGTGCCTGGCACTGTGCTAAGTTCTAGGGATACACATAGGAAAAAGGTCAACAGTGTGGGCCCTCAAAGAGATTACATTTTCATGGGCAAATGAAACAAAAGGAAGCTGAAAAATGAGTGAGAGGATGCCAGGGGTACCCAGCATAGGTGTATAACGGATCATGGAGTTGAAATCCAGCAGAGCTGGTGATGGAAAGTTATGAGTTTTCCTGGAAAGTTCAGATCTCAACCCTCTATAAAGTAAGGCTCTGGAAGGACTTTAGGGCTTTACCCTCCAAGCTTTCCAATCAATGGGAAGAGGTGCCTGAGGGAATTCAGAAGGTATTGAGTATCAATAATCGAGTCACTCGGAATGATGATGAAATTTCATCTCATCAGTGTATCCTCATTATGTTATATTAAAATGAGGCCCAGAGGGGTTGACTTGTTCAGTGTCACAAAGCTAATAACTATCAGAGATAGAACCAAAATCTAGATCTCTTGGATCTTAGACCAGTTCTATTTCCTCTCTACTACCACTGACCTGCACAAATTGTCACTATTTCATGCATGGGCATTTTTTTTCATTAAAAAAAGACTTGAGATTTGCAGCATTTGTCTGAATAGCCTTGATGGGAAGGATAAGGGTGATCATAACAGATTAGAAGAAGCAGAGGATGCTATAACTAGGACAGCTAAGATACTTCAAAAATAGAGAGGAAGGAAAATAACAGAAGCTTCTTCCTAAGGATCACCTGGGCAAGATGCCAGAATACTGTATTAGTCAGGGAATTCTTTCACTGGATATGGTCCTATCATGCACACACAGGTCTCCATGTCAACCCTTTTCAAGTTCGTGGCAGAGCATCCAAAGGGATGGGTCCATGAATTATCTTATTTGGTCCTTTCAATAACCAAAATGATGATTGGAAAGATGGCCCATGCACAGAGAGAGGACAAATTGCTCAGAAAAAGTGTTCAACTAGAATATGAATTGGTCATGTTTTGATCAATTCCAGAAACGTACTTGAGGGAGTCATGGATTCTGGACTCCTTGAACAATTTAATCCAAAAAGCATTTTTTTCATCTAACAACCTAGGTGTACTTGTGAATAAGATGGGAGTGTATGAAGATAATAGCTTTAAAACACATGAAATCCTTCCCCTTCATGATGAGTAGAATGTAGTTCATTTGTCTAGGGAACCCCAACTGGGGACACTCTTGGCCCCAAAGCCATCAGTAATGAGATGTCTCGAACTCATCAGCATCAAATTCCATGAATGCCCACTTCATTTGGATGCAGATCTTCAGGTAACCAGGAAACTTGAACTTGGCTTCATGCAAAATCTTCATCCTGTGTACCCTGTTCTGGACTTTGGTACAAATAGATGTGATCAACATATACATACATACAAGGGAGTCAGCACCGTGAGGTTTCCCAAGGGCCCTGTCCATGCCTGTATGGAGCCTATCAGCCTCCACATACAACAATATTTTGCTAATTCAAATAACGTGGAAAGGGGGCAATCTACTATGAATGTAGAAACCGTCTTTGCCGCCACTATTTGTTATCTATTTGTTGGCACAGATCTGAGCAGCTTCCAAGGTTTCAGAGGACACTCGTTCATATTCCTCAGGCACCATGTAGCCACAAAGAGGAAACTCATCAACTTTTGCCTTTTCAGCCTGGGTCAAAGATTCATAGCTTTGTATTGCAGAAGTCTCTGCAGAAATGGGATTTTGGATATGGCTTGTTCTTTTAATATATGTAGCTACAAACAGGGCAGTAGCCCATAGTTAATGGAGACAGAGAATGTTGAAGTGGACTTCAATAACCATTTAAGCAATGTTGGAGATAAAAAGAAAAATGAAAATTAACCTGTATTCAAGGAATTAATGTTCTACATAGGAATATATTTGTGTATATGTACATTTATATGTGTGTGCATATGTGCCTAGGTGTGTTTATATACACATGTATGACACATACATATACACATGTTTATCTACATTCTACTGGGGAAATATACCATATACACAACTAAAGAAATACAGAATGTCAAGATATTAAATATGCTATATGTAATGTACTATATGCATACATGCATGTGTATATACACATGTTTATAAACACACGTGCATGTATTGGTGCCTATACATGTGTGTGCACACAATGTTATAGTTAATACATATATATATGTGAATATGTATATCTTGTGGGTATATATACACATATATGCATATAAATGGTGTATATATATATATTACATTTACTGTTTAATATGTTTCATATTTATTCATCTGTGCACACATCACATCTCCCCAGTAAAAGGTCTAGGAACTTACAAGAAAGGGAGGATTTCCTTCCCACCCTGAGCCACCAGGTAGCCAATGGCTGCTGGAATGGGGAACTAATGGCTATAGATTTCCAGGATTTATTGGGAGGCCCTCAAGGCCAGTGCCCAAGGCCCATCACTGTGTACTGTTCAAGTGCCTGTGCATGCTTTCTCACACACACACACACACACACACACACACACCCATATACATACTTCTTTGTGGGGTAGCAACACAAAGATGGCCTTCCAGGTTCAGGCTAGGTATCACCTCTTACCTAAAGACTTTTCTGATTCCCCCAGTAGCTAGAGGTGGAGGTGAGGAGAGAGACAATTTCAGGCATTGGAGATGGCCTCCAAAATGGCATGGAGGTAAGAGATTGAATGTTTTGTACAAGGACCACCAAGTAGGCCTGTCTGGCTCAGAGCAGAAAGCATGAGGAGAGGAGAATCCTAGATATGGAGATGAAATAGTCCAACCCCTCATTTGAGAGATGAGAAAACTACAGGTCCGCATATAGAAAGACTTAACCCCTCCATGGAGAGGGTCCAAGTTAGGACTTAGGCCCAGGTCGTTTGATTCCTGATCCAGGGTCCTTTCCATTGCCCCATGCTACTTTTCCAAATCAGTATCAAGAAAGGTCTCACAGGTCGTAAGAGGTAGAGTTGGGAACTAAATAATGTGAAATCAGTTCAGAAAGGCAGTTTTGAGCCAGTTGATGGTCTTCCAACTACTCCTTGCTATTTTTGTCAAACTTCTCTCCAGACTCTTTGAGTTCTGCCATATTAGTCTCTTGAGCACAATGGAATTTGCAAAACGGTAATTCCTCAATGTTCTTTTTTCAGTCTGCTTTTATGAGGGAAGGGGAAAAAACTCTCAAGAAGTTAATAGAAGACAAAAGGAAACAACTTCTAGGCAGAGCACTAATGCCAGAAGAAATTCAACTAAATCCCCCATGTCAGAAGGTTGGGACAAAGAGATCATGAGGGGTAGGCACGGCTATGTATTGCCCTTCAAAGGGAATTATTTCTTTCCCTCCTTGAGCCACGAGGTGGAGACAATGGTTGTACTTTTCCAGGAAGCACCCAAGATCAATGATTTCTGCTTACAGTTGTTTGGAGGCCAGTTTGGGTAAAATAAGCATGGCAATATAGGAGAGGAGGTGGTAGTGAGTGTTAGTTTCAGGAATGCCTTGAAAAAGAATATCATTGTAAATGATTGTGGAAGATATGGTCTTGAGTCCATGGAAATACACTTCAGAAGTGGCCTGAGAGTTGATTGTGAGAGTGACTGCAGAGTCTTACTAAAGAGCTCCTTTGTGTATAAGGCCTTTGTAGCATACTTACAGAATTAGAATTTATGGCCCAGTGGCTATTGTCCCTCACATGGTGTATTCCACAATAGATCAAGCAATGATGAAAACTGGAAAATCAACTTTTATTTAGTGTGACTTATCTAAGTCATGGATAGCTAAGCTCACCTCTGAATTTCTAGTGTTTAAAGAGAACTCCTGGGGAACATGAGGGACCAAGGACCCTAATATGCCATACCTCTCACATCTATATGTACTGTCTATCCACTAATTATCACTGAGGAATATCTTCTTTCCTCTCCAGGCTTACTTCCCACTTTCTCAACAATGCCCCTGAAACTTTTTCACCATGGACACTTACCTCACCCCTAGACTTCCCACATTGTAAATGCCCTTTGTCCTTTTACCTTCTGCCTCTGATTGGTTGGTTCCTCCTAGAATCTTTATTTTAAAGAGTATGCCCAGTCAGCCATGTCTTCCTTTCTCTCCAGGATACACACTTGACTCTCAGGACTTTCTGTGCAATGCCCTCAACTGGGTGCCTCTGTTTTCCCAACCTGCCCACTTTTTATCTTCCTTTTATCTATTATCTTCCTCCATCAGAATGTAAGCTCCTTTAGGACTGGCACTGTCTTTCTGTTTATACATGTATTTCTGGAGCTTATCACAGTGCTTGGCACATTGTAAATACTTAACTTAGCTGGTTGACTTGCCTTGATTCAAAATGAGGTCACTGAAGGGTGGTGAAATTGTAATCACCATAGAAAGATCAATCTGTTTTGTCCATGCTAAGGCAGGAAACAAGTCTAATGCATTTCAGAAAGATTTGCAGTGATGAAAATTGTAAAAAGAAAAGTCTATGGCTTAAATGTCATGCTTAGTCAGGAGATTCAATGAACAAGGGCATCTCCTTTCTTTATATTCTGTTTAATTGAAGTTTTATTTTGCCTGCTTTGCTCTGGGTTTTATCCTTGATGACACAATCAAGCATGGGTCTGAGGCTTGGCTTTCTAGACATTTCAATCATCTAAGCAAGTGCTGGAATATAGAAGATGCCTTTTAAAAGCAATCAGTCACTCAGACTACTTTGAGTCAGGCACTGTGCTAGGCACAGGGGATAGAAAAATCAAAAGAAGATAGATTTTGTCCTTGAGGAACTCAAAGTCAGGGAGAAAATGTCTCTACATATTTATGTATCTCATATAGATATGAGGTGATTCTTGGGGAAGGTGATAGCTGCTGGAAGTATCAGGAAAGACTTCATGGAAAATGTGATATTGTAGGTGAGCCTTGATGGAAACCAGGGAGTCTAAACACCCCCAACTCTGATTCCTTCACCTGAATAACTTATCGCTTCACTGACATCATAGTTTGCGGTCAGCTTCAGAATCAGTCAACTGGATAATTATTCTGGTCTTGTTATTTTTTTTCTCATTCTAAAGGCCTAGTCACACAGTTCATAACTTTTATCCATTCTTTCCCTCTGATTAGCTTGCAAAAAAAAATTTACAAAGCAGTACTCTCCTATGCTCTCTGTATTCCTGATAAGGGACAGAATGGCCAAGCGACTTTCTAAAGAAGCCCCTCCACACCCCAATGTAGAGGTAGGATGAGGATTGGAATCAAGGAGCTGCCCCTTCCCTTTTTAGACTTCTTAACCAGAGTCAATGATTCACATTTGGCAGAGAGGAGAGTTACATGGAGGAAAGGTGTCAGGAATTTTGCCTCTTCCATTTACTTCCTATGAAATCTTAGGCAAATCATATAACCTCTAGCGGAAGTATAGAACCATAGATTTACAGTCAAAGGGTACCTTGGCATTATCCAGACCAACTCCTTCATTTTACACAAGAAAACTGAAGTGAGAGGAAGCATGGTGTATTGGTTAGGGCCCTGGGCTTTGCCCCACCTCAGACACTTACTAACTTTGTGGCCTTGGGCAAATCACCATAATTTTTTGCTTTGTCATCTATAAAAGATTGGCCTCAATGGCCTTGAAGGACCCTTCTAGCTCCAGATTTATGCTTCTTCACGGCTCAATGATTTTAACTAACTTGTCTAAAGTCACGAAAAAAAGTATCAGAAGTAGTATTTGAGGGGCGGTTAGGTGGTGCAGTGAATGAGTTCAAATCTGACCTCAGACACTTAATACTTACTATCTGTGTGACCTTGGGCAAGTCACTTAATCCCAATTGCCCTGCCCTCCCCTGTCCAAAGAAAAAGAGAAAAAAAAAGGTTATACTGGAAACCAAAATCAGGATTTGAACACAGCTTTTTGGATTCCAGAGATAGTACTATTGATCCTCAAGGTCCCTCTCAGCCACCATGTGTGACCTCTGAGATTACCATTTAACTATGTCACATTCCATGGCTGCCTGAGGAAAGTAAGCTTGGAGGTAAATGACCTCTGGGGGTGGAAGTGGAATTGACAACTTAGGCCACTTCTGCCATTGGACAGTTCTAAAGATACTTCTTCCCCTCCCTCCCCCCCAATCTGATAGAGATTCTTTTCCTTTGATTTGGATACCAAAGTTAATCGGAATTTTAATCACCTCCTTTAATGCCTAAACTTCAGAGAGAGAGAGAAAGAAAGACAGAGAGCATTAGCAAAATCTGTCTGATGTTTCCAATGAACCAGAGGCACTATCTTTGCTGCCTGCCTTAGCCAAGGACAAACCATAATTGGTCGGTGTCGCAAATTGCCTTGCCTTATTGAAAACCTCTTTTGGCACATTAAGGAGAGAATAAAATCCTTACAGTATGGATTAGCAGGAGCTCCTCACCATGCAGACGCCAGGGGTGAAAAGTTGTTTTCTAAACTAATGTTCGGAGAAAGAATTCGGTTGATGTTCTAAGGATGGTGAGGACTATAAATCTGGGAGAGAACTGAGGATGATTCAGCTTTCCTTTCTTTTTCTTTTCTCTCTTTTTTGTTTTTCTTGAGGTCCTGTGATTTTTCTGTTCCCTTAATGAGTGATATTCTATTCATCTTTCCCAGAGCTTCCTCAGAGGATATAAATGAACCTTCAGCCTGCTTCAAGAAGAAACTGAGACCCCCAAACAGAGATGTGCTGTTCTCCCAAATCCTGCCAGAGAACTGGAATGTGTTGGTACAATTCATTACAGCCCAACTTCCTGAGTACTTGTTACTCAATTACTGATTGGGGAACATTTCTCATCTATTTCATCAGCCTTTTGAAAGACATTTTAGTGTCATAGTCTCTACCTTAGACAAAGGTGTGTTTCCTGACAACATAAACTACAGGGTACTGTAAGAATATTGAAGAACATGGAAAATCAATACAAAAAATCACTATCTGTCTCTGGGGACCATGCTTTTATACAAGTTGTGTCCCATGCCTAGAATGCTCTCCTTCCTTTCTGTTTCTTGGAACTACTAGCACTTTACAAGGCTCAGCTGAAATGCTACTTTCTACAAGAGACATTTCCAGATTCCCTCAGTTTCTATGCCCTCTGAATTAGTCAACATTACTTTCTGTTCCACCCCTCCAATTGGTTTGTGTTTACTCTGTCCATAATTTTGATCTATTTTCCCCCAACATGTTAGCTCCAACATAGATGGAAGAAAGAAAGGAAACAAGCATTTATTAAGCCCCTACTATATGCCGAGTCCTGTGCTAAGTGATTTATAAATATTATTTCATTTGATTCTTACAGCAACCTTGGGAAGTAGGTTCTATTATGCTCCCCATTTTATAGTTGAGGAAATTGAGGTAGATAGAGGTTAAGTGATTTGCTCAGGGTCACAAAAGTAGTAAGTGTCAAGAGGCTGAATTTGAATTCAGGTCATCCTTGCTTCATGTCCAGTACTCAATCCAGTATGCCACCTATTCACAGATAGATTATAAACTCATTGATAGCAGGGGTTGCCTTTTGCCTTTTATTCTATCCCCAGTACTTATCGCAGTGTCTAGCACATAGTTGGTGCTTGATAAATATTTATTGACTGATATATTACATATAATTTACATTAGTTTATGTGAATATATTGTTTCTCCAATAAAATATAAGTCCCTTGAGAACATTTGTGTCTTTGCATCTCTAGTTTCTAGCACTGTGTCTAGTACATAATAGATCTTAAGTTAATACGTACACATCCATACATATACATATGCATATACATAGACACACACATATGTATTGAATATATATTTATATATATTCATATTTATTCATTTCTCCTCCCTTAGTAGAATATAAGGTCTATGAGAGCAATGACAGTTTTTGTCTTTGTATCTCCAGCACCTAGAACAGCGCCTGGCAGGTAGTAGGTACTTTATGTTTGTTGAATTGAGTTAAGTTAAAATGAGTTATCATGGCCCTTATATCAGAATTAATAAGGTCATTAGTTAGAAGCCATCCTCCCCAACCCAAACTAAAACAAACAATTAGCTTTGCATCAGTTAAGGATAATGAGATGGAAACTTCTATTTTTTATAAGCCAACACAATAATTTCAAAGTTCTTAATTATCCTAGTATATACAACATCTACCAGGAGTATGGAGTGTTAGTACTACAGGGTAGGACAATAGCATCATGGGAGAAACCAGAAATGAACAGTCATGTGGGGCCAGTGCAACCCCCTCCCCCATCAGACAATAAAGCCCAAGCTACTACACAGAGGAGCCTAAAGGGGGTCAGTAGCACCATTTTGAGAACTTTCACAACTAGAGTCAATGCTCAAGTTATTTGAATTAATGGAGGATAATGATAACATGAACAATCCAAAGGAGAAGCCAAGTATTTTTTTTTACTCCCAACTTTGTCCATTTTCTTTCTCAAATGTAGAACTTAGAACTGGAAACAATTTTGTAGATGTGCTCTGACCATAGCAGGGTAAAGCTAGATTATTACCTACCCTGATCTGGTCATTCAATTCCACTTAACACCACATTTTATTGTTTCATCTGCCACATTCCACTGTTGTTTCACGTGGAATTTGAAGCTCATTACGTACCACAATTTTTTGTTCCTTTAAACCTTCTTATTCTATCTGTTCTATAGCCATACTTCCAAAATATTGCATCAATGAAATTACTTTTTTTCAAATTCAAGTATACGATCCTTCATATTTATTTCATTTTTATCTTATTGGATTTAGACCTATTTTCAAGTTCTTTTTTATCCTAACTTTTTCATCTAATGCATTGCCTATGTCTTTTAGCTTTGTATTATCTGCAAATATGATGTTGTTGTTCATTCTTCCTTCTCTAAGAGGACCAATGACTTTGGGAGGGTGTTATCTTGATTTGCAAGTGAATTGGATTTAAGTGAGGCAAGGCTGTGCAAAGTCATCAACCTCATTCTCTCCTCCAGAGTCTTTGGAGTCCAACGTCAAGACACAGATTAGGATGATTGGTGATGGTCCTGGATGTGGTGGGGGACCCTGACCTTTTTAAGCTAAGGTCTTTTCCTGGTCTCAGTTTGTCTGAGGCAACATCCAGTCAGTGATTAAAAGGTGGCCTACTTTGACTTAACAAAAGAATAAATCAGAGAGGAGAAAACCCTCAAAATTTCCAGTCAGAGAAGAAGTAATTGCTTTTTACATTTATTCTGAGCCCTCAAAACCCAAATAATGAACCAGTGAGGCTGGGACCTATTTTGGCCAATCAGTGAGAGCCAGAGTGATTTGGGTTTAAGGGCATTGTTCAGTAGCTCCATATGAATCCCAATGGTCTTTATCAAAGCCTTGTTTACCAGAGCTATATCTCAAGAAATCATAAATAAAAACTATATGAGACAAAAGAGGTAATTGTCCCTAAGCTTATGTTCCTTTTTTCTAGACATCAAAATGAAACCATAGCTTTGTAAGATGGAGAAGAAGAGTTAGCACAGAACTTTTCACCAGATAGTATTTATAGTGATGAGTGAGATATTGGCAATGAAGTATTGTCAAATATGGCAGCCATGAAATATATGGTCATGGTCAGTTAATTACACAATATACTAGATTACGTTTGACTGAACTCTGAAGGAATGGCTGTTTGTTACTGAGCAGAGTAATTTTTAATTATTATATCTGCAGGGATTCTACTGGGGGAAAAAATCACCAGGGTGGGAGAATAATAGCAGAGAAGAGTTAGTGATGTCTTACCTAAAAACTTAATTAAAAGATTTTCTATTCATGAGAATAGAAATATTAAAACACAATGAATCAAATGTCTTCTAATGTCCCTTCCAGCTCCAGATCTAGGATCTGTCCATGATTTGTCCATATTCTTGCAGCTAGAAAATGTCAGGGTGAGATTCAGATTTGCTCTCCTCCCCTCTGGGACCACTTATCCCTTGTCTATGCCACACTGCCCTGAGCCTGGATATCTTGGCTTTCAGATCTAGCAATTGATGGTGGTATATCTAGAGTCTATGGATCATGGGTACAATGGGAAAAGTCATTCCTAGGGTGAGGCAAACAGCTTGTGAACTCAGGTTTGGAGACTGGGGATGGCAGCAGCGATAGCTTCAACCATGCCCTGGGTCCTGAGTACAGGTTCCCAATCAGTGTTGTAAAGGAGGAGGTGGCCTGAAGGGGAGGAGAAGGGGGTTCTGAAAGCCATGCAAGAAGGATCTGAAGTTCTGCTATGAAACATCATCAACCATCAACCACCAAGGCAAACAAGGGGCCCTCCCACTTCTCTCTGTATCATTCATGATCCTCAATTGGAATATAGACCTTGTGGGATTTTGCTATTCAAAGCTGCCTTGCATGTTCATTTTTTTTCACTCAGTAAGAATTTACTAAACCTTTTTTGTGTGTTATATACTATATCAGATCCTCAGGATACAAAGATATAAATATAATAGACCCTGCCTTCAAAGAGCTTATATTCTATTGTAGCAATTTAAGCCGATTTGTTTGATTCTGTGTTTAATAAATATCAAATAAAATGGGAAATTCCATATATGTCATTTAGGCAGCTAGGTGGCTTAGTGGATAGAACACTGAGCCTCAAGTCAGGAAGACCAGAGTTCAAATCTGCCCTCAGACACTTACTAGCTATGTGACCCTGGGCAAATCACTTAACCTCTGTTTGCCTTAATCCATGTAAGAAGGAAATAACGAATCACTCCAGTATCTTTGCTAAGAAAAAGACATGGATAGTTTTGGCATGCTAGGGTCTACGGGGTCATGAAGACTCAGATATGATTGAATGTTTGAACAACAACAAATATCACAGAAAAGAGCTGTATGTGAAACTAAATAGTTCTATTTTATTTTAAATATATATTGTAGCCTACAGGTAACATTCAAAGCTTTCCTACTCGTCAGTGATTTTTCTTAAACCTTCATTCTCTTCCCTTCTGTCTAAGTCGAATTTTTCAGTTTGGGTAGAAATAGGATAGACAGAAAGTGTTCCTGGTTGAGAAACAACACCAATCAATTAATCACACAACCAACACACATTCATTAAGCATTTATTCTGCAGAAGGAACCTTGCCGAGTACTTGTGATACAAAGACATAAATGAAATCCTCTCTACCTTCAAGAAATGCCTGTTCTATGGACAGAGATAACATTTCCATGTATATGTAGATAGGAAATGCACAAGATAAATTTATGATAAATACAAGGTAATGGGGGAAGGTTTGGAGGCATTTCCAGCAGGAGGGATGGGGAAAGGCAGGGGTGATAGGAGGTGGCATTTGGACTGAGCTTGGAAGGAAATCAGACATGCCAGTTTCAATAAAGGTATGAAGCCTGAACAAAAGTATGGAGAAGCAGATAAGCATGTGGAGTTTAGGACATGATAAGATGACTGGGCTGACTTCCTCAGAAGAATGAACTGAATGAAGAATTTTCTGTGTTCTAGACTGAGTACCCACCTATCCCCCTTCCTCAAGCCTCCTAGGCTTGTTTGCTGTGACAAGAAGGAAAAGAGAAAAGATGTCTCCTAGCTACATTGAACTTGCTCTTGAAGGTCTCACTGTCCCCAATCCAAGGATTTTCCTGGTTGTGGGTGCTCTGAAGAGGGGAGAGATGAAATGAGTAACTAAGGAGATCTAATGGGCTCCCCACAAGCATAGAGAAGAACAATTTTGACTTAACTGCCCCTGGATTCCTAGGTGATGGGGAAGAGTCTGAAGTCTGGGAAAAGTGTGGGCCTTGAATATAGTGAAGAAAAGGTACATCTGCATGTATATATGTGTATGTGTATGTGTACATGTGTATATATAGACATATGTGTATCCATATATGAAGATGTAGGCATATGTGTGTTGTGCACATATATGTATTTATACTGCATTACGTATGTATGTATATATGTATATATATATATACACACACATCTATATATATACACATATATATCTTCTGAATGCATTATATATCCATCTCAATGGAACTCAATATCCAACTCAAATGAGAACTCTCTTCTCAGGCCACTAAGTGTTTCTCATTGGTTTATCCCTGACTGAAACAGACAACAGAATTAGAAATAGACAGTAAGAAGCCATGTTTCTTTACCATAGAGCTAGAGATTTAGTGCTGGACGTGGCCATCTAGCCACCCTAAATCCTTTCATTTTATGGAAGAGGTATGGAGGTCTAGAGGTGTCAGTGACTTACCCACATTTACACATGATCTAATAGTTAAGCCAAGATTCCTCCTAGGAGGTCACTGGACTCCAAATCCTTGGCTCTTTCCATTTTTCCATGAGTATTGGGTGCAAACACCAACACAGCTGCTGGCTGGCCTGATTGAATGAATGCCTTTTCTTTTTTTATGCCGGCAGTTTAATGTCTTGGTTGCAGTGGACAGACTGCCAGGCTTAGAGTCAAGAAGACTCATTTCCTGAGTTCAAATCTGTCCTCAGGCACTTATTATTTGTTACTCTGTTCAAGTCACTTAACCCTATTTGCCTTAGTTTCCTCATCTGTAAAATGAGCTGGAGAAGGAAATGGCAAACCATTGCAGTATCTTCACCAAAAAAATCCAAAATGGGGTCACAAAGAGTAAGACACAACTCTTAGGTTTTATGAATGAAGCTTAAAGTTTTATTGACCCAGTAATAGAATTGTGCAAGTCCTACAGTGTTTAAAATGGTGTGAGGAAATCTTCCTCTAGGACTTAGACTCTAGAATATACAACTAGCTGGTTGGTAGGCATTAACCTGAAACCTTGGGTTTGCAATTTCTGTCCTCGCCTGCCACCTTGTGGGTAACTTCAACCATTGCAACGTTCATACTTCATCTCACCCTGATTTTATTCTTTAATTAATATTGATACTATATTAAAGTGACCGTTGAATGTGCCCTATCCAGGACTAAATCTTTTGGGGATCTGGGATTCAGGCACAGGGGGAGAAAGGACGCAAAACAGATGCATCTTCTGTTTTGGAACATTTTGGAGGCTTATTTGGAGTTTGACCACGGTTAGCTAGTGCTTACACAAGCATTTCTGTTTTGTTTTCTTGTCAAAGATCTCAGCCAGTAGCTATTTTCTTTGTCTTCATTCCTCAGGAGGCTGTTCCTCAAGTTCTTACTGTTGTTCTCCTCTGTAATACCCTCTTTCCTCTTCTATTTTTTTTTTTTTCCTTTTCTCTCCTCTGTTTATACAAACCCCACTTAATTGTTTAGGACTCAAGTTAAATCCCACTTGTCCTAAGAAGGCTTCAGTGTCTTCATCTATTAAATGGCCAGAATTACAATAAAATTACAGAGGCAGTGGGGCCCATTGCATAGAGGATTGACCTCAGAGTCAGTAAGTCATGAGTTCAAAGCTGACCTCTAATGCAAACTGGCTGTGTTACCTAGGACAATAATAAAAGTCATAACAATGATAGCTTCTATTCCAATCATACTCTGATGTTTGCAAAGCAATTTACCTATTTGGTCTTCACAACAAGCTCATGAGCTAGGTACTCTTATTATCTCTACTTAATAGATGAGGAAACTAAGCTGAGAGAGACTTGAAAGGCTTGGCATCTTCGTAGAGTACATGTCTAAGGCAAGATTTCAATTTGGGTATCTCAAGTCTACGATTCTATCTATTGCATCACCTAACGGTACTGAACTTTTCTGTGCCTCGGCACTCTTTATCTGTAAAATTAGAGAATTGGCCTCAGTGAAAGGTCTCCTTTCAGTTCTGAATATATGATCCTACCCAAGGCAATTTATCTCCTAATGCCGCCAGGCAGCCATCTAAAGCCAAGAATTGCATCAAAGTTGCCGATCTGTATGCTGATGAAATTATACACCTGGACCAAACAACTTCCTCCCCACGAAACAAACAAACAAGCAAAGTTGTAGCATATGCTTCAGAATTGTTGTGATACCATAAAACATTTTGCAAACTTGAGAGTACTGTAAATATAATGATCATGATTTGAGACAGTTGCACCAGTAATTTTTTTTTTTTCTGAGTTCTATCATCTAGGAAGGCCCCTGCTGACTGTCTCATTTAGCCACTGCTGGGCCCTACTGGGCTGCATGCACATGGCTGGACCTTTAAGATGGTGAAGGAAGGGTGTTTCTAACTTTCCTCAGATACACAGCCCTACTTTCTTTTCCCTCTCCATGGTCCTTATCTGCGCACTATAGGGACCATCTTCCTCCTAACGGTTCTAGTTTTAATAATTTGTTCTCGTTTAGAATTTTTGTGACTGAATTTGCATTTAAAATTGACTTCTTGGAAAATTCAGACCTTTGCATTTTTTGTATCTGGTGTTGCAGCCAGAGTAGTTTTATAAGGATTTATGAAAAAAAAGATCCCCTTGGAATTGGAGGCCCAGTGAAAGACCTGCATTTATTGTTATAACTATAGACCCAGTGGGCACCACAGCATGACTGTTTAAAATAAGTTATGCTTTGAGAAACTCCAAACAATTAATTTTTTATAAAGTAAATATTAGCTTGGAATTGACTTCTTTCTCTCTAATCCAAATGTAAAGTAATATCATTGCAAAATAATGACACAGATAAATGTTTATTAAAATATAAAAACTCCTGGAATACAGAATCAGCACAAAGTACATGAATGGATAAGGGGATAGGTTCTTGGTGTTGGAGGCCCTGGGTCACAATGCTTGAATCATACTTGCTACCCGGGTGACCTTGGTAATTTCTCTGGGTCTCAGGTCTCCTCATCTGTAAGATGAGGAGTTTGGAATAGATGAATGCATAAAGCATTTTTTTGTTTAATTTTAAGTAAGTTTTTAATTAATATATTTTGCATTTTTATATTACCATAGTTTTCCCTAGTGTCTCCTCCCCTTGCCCTTCCCAGAGAGCCATCCTATATATATATATATCCTATATGCAAGTAGTACGAAAAAGTACATTTTTAATAGATGTTATTACGTCATTTTTCAGTCATGTCTGACTCTTTGTGATCCCATTTGGGGTTTTCTCGGCAAATATTTTGGAATGATTTGCCATTTTCTTCTACAGCTCATTTTACAGATGAGGAAACTGAGGCAAACAAGGTTAAGTTGCTTGTTCAAGGTCAACTAGCTAGTAAGTGCCTGAGGCCAGATTTGAACTCAGTAAGATGGATCTTTCTGACTCCAGGTCTCACTCCATCCACTACACCACTTAGCTGCCTACCTATGAAATAACTTAAAACCTACAATTTGCATGGAAAAAAGCCTAAATTGTAAATGCCTAGTGGTAGAAATACCAACCACATGGGAAGAGGCTGAAGCACCCCTCATTCCCATTATCCTGCCTGCTACCGAAGTTGTCCCTAAAATGCTTCTGGTGAGTCTACAAAGCTTGTAGTGCAATTCTTTTATGCATTTACAGAAATATTCACATAAGGCATTTCTGAAGCACTTGCTATGCTATTAGACAGGCAAAGCACTATCCTGTGAGTTGGGATACAAATAGAAAAGTCAGATGGTCCCTGTTCTCAAGAAGCTCCCATTCAAAGCAGGGACATAACCCAGATGAAAGACTTCAGCTGCAAATCGGGGGGAGAAGTCCCAGGATCTGTAAGGTATAGTAGTAAAGCAGATAGCAAGGCTTTGTCTTTAAAATAATTTTCATTGATAAAATGGTATCAGTTTCCCATGTTGAACCATTTGATAAGGCCACCTACTATAACCTATTAGGTCCCTTCTAAATCTCACCCCAGATACTTTCTGGCTAGGTAACCCTGGGCATGATACAGACCTCAGTTTTATCATCTGTAAAATGGAAGAATTAGACTCAATGACCTCTTTGGTCCTTTTCAGCTCTTAATATGTGATCCCATGATTTTCTAAGATTCAGACTTTTTACTGTAAAATGGAGATAATGATAATTGAATGCCTACTTTACAAGGTTGTTGTGAAGGTCAAGTGAGATGTGTGTGAAGCGCCTTGCCAACCTTAAATGACTAGACAAACGTGAGCTGTAATAAATATTGTTGTTCAGACATTCAGCTGTGTCCAAGTTGTTATGACCCCGTATGGGTTTTTTTGGTCAAAGATTCTGAAGTGGTTTGCCATTTCCTTCTCCAATGGAGATAACGATAAGAACAACTATAACAAGGAGGCAAACAAAGTTAAGTGACTTGCCCAGGTTCACACAGCTAATGAGTGACTACTAATCATTACTTCTCAAAAATAGTCATACTTGAAGAATCTGCCACTTCTTCAATGTGGATCTTCCTTCTGCTGCTTCAGATTGTGACCCTGTTATGGGAATCTGAAGATCTTCCCTACCCCTAGGCCCTTTGCTAAAGCGGCTACGTGACTCTGAGAACCTTCCCTGATTTGAAAGTATACTCTGCCCCCTGATAGGCTGAATTTGGTCATGTGGAGCCTGTGGCGGGAGGCTTGTTTTTCGGGAATGCTCGCACCTTGTAGCTTTGTGATTGGGCAGTGGGTCAAGAGGGCTGCGACATTCTCCAAGCCAGGAGAAGGCTATATATACGCCCTGATGTGAGGTTTTGATTTGGGGCTCACTTTGAGAAGAGTTGTGTGATTTGGCCAGACGAGACTCTGGGCAGCCGTTGAGCCCCCCGGCTTTGAAAAACCCAGATGTTGGTGCTTCCTTCTCTGGTAACTGAATACGTAACTGATGTTATGATCAGGCGCTGGAAGCCGTCTGCTGATCTGTTTTTCTGTTTGTTTGTAACTTGTATTTGTATTCTGTTTTCATTCTCTGACGTTCAGGGTGCTGACTTTTCCCTCTGAACTAGATAAATGATATGTGTTTGATTAAAGTAAGATTGTTAACCCATTTTGAGTTGCTTTCCTTTAGAAAAGCAGATCTAAGAACCTGTGCTAGCAGCCATCCAGGGTATGCTAGGGTGCTTGTTGATACAGACCCCTCTATGCCTCAGTGGATCATAAAATCATTAGGTTTAGATCAAGAAACAAACCTTAGAGATGAATAAGAATAGATTATAGATGAGGAAGCTGATGTCCAAAGAGGTTAAAGAATTGATTAAGGTCTCTGAGACAGTCAATGGCAGAGTCTGGATTTGAATCCAGCCATGATTTCATTTCCCACTGGGCTGTACTTTTATGGCTTTCTTCATGTCCCTCTGGAGAAAGGGGGGATGCTTTCCCTTCCTCCACTTTAAACTTCTTTTTGTGTGTAGTCTTCCTCCATTATATTTGGAAATCAAGATCAAAGACTCTTTCTCTTTGTGTATCCCCAGCACACAGCACAATGCCAAGCATGTAGTAAATGCTTGATAAATAGTTATTGACTGATTTTTGGCTACAAATCTAGGAATCATGGCACCTTCCAGCATTCCATTTCCCAAATCCCCCAAGAATAGTCATTCATTCTGTGATCTTTCAGTTTTAGCACTAAAATAAATTTGCATGCTTACTCTACCAGGAAAGAGAGGAAAGAGAAAAATATTTGTCCCTGCTTTTCGTTTCCTCAAAACAAAACACATCACCACCAACAAAACTAATCCATCCACCAGAAAATGTTGCACAGCTTGGTGTCCCCTAAAGATCCAGAATCTAGTTATAAATATTTGTCGCATACCTAACCTCTGATGCAAATATAGCCCATCCCTCAACTCAACTTTCACCATGGCCCTTCTGCCTTAAGAGGTTGGTGTGCTGCCACCTAGTGATCAAAGGAGGGTAAAGAAATATGATATACTATATTTTCATCAGGAATGGGATCCCAGGATTTTATAATTCCTGGACCTTTTTTTTTTTTAATCAGAAATTAGAAAGGAGATTGAAACATACCCAAAATGTTATGTTTTTACTGTGACATAAGGATAATACTTTGATTTTTAGCATCTGCTTTTAGGTGAGTTAATAATGAGTTATAATGAGTTATAATGATAACTCATCTGTATTCCTGGAACTACCAAATGCCTAGAAGTTCTATCCCTGAGTGCCAGTGAGCCCTTTCTGGCCTCCATTCTCTTCTTTAAGCCCAAGAGGAAGCTGTTACTGTGTGAGCAAGTTCCTGGGCATGACAAGGAAAAGAGACTCTCTCTCTCTCTCTCTGTCTCTGTCTCTCTGTCTGTCTGTCTGTCTGTCTCTCTCCCTCACCCATCTCTGTCTCTGTCTCCCTCTGTCTCCCTCTGTCTCTGTCCTCTTTCTCTCTTTCTGACACTCTCTTTCACTCTCTGTCTCTTTGTCTCTGTATCTCTCTGTTTCAGTTTTCTCTTCTATACAATGAAGGATTATAGGAATCACAGATTGAGAAGTGGAAGGGACTTTCCACATCATATGGTGCAACCATCTCATTTTACAGATGAGGAAACTGAGTCACAGAGAGGTCAAGTGATCAAATGCTTTGCTCAGGCTCACACAGGTAAAATGGCAGAGCTGAGATCTGAATCTCAAGATCCAGCCCTCTTTCTACCTCACAAGAAATTGGGCTAGTTAAGCTAGAACACACAGTGTAGAACTTCAGAACTGAATGAATAAAGTTGTTCCCAACATAGAAAATTTGATGGCTAAGGGCTTCTGCCATTCTCTCAGAATCTTCTAGGCTGAGGAGATGGTGCCCAGGGTGTCAACTACAAGTGTGGAGTTGGTGTCTTCCCCTGAATCATGCATAGAAATCCTTCTTCTTTAACCTAGATCAGTGGTTCTCAACCTTCCTAATGCTGTGGCTCTTTAATACAGTTCTTCATGTTGTGGTGACCCCCAACCAGAAAATTATTTTCGTTGCTACTTCATAACTATAATTTTGCTATTGTTATGAGTCGTAATGTAAATATCTGATATGCAGGATGTATTTTCATTGTTACAAATTGAACATAACTCAGAGGTTGAGAACTGCTACCCTAGATGATCTAGAGAGATTATCCTAATAAACAGTCCCAGTGGCCTGCTGGAATGCTTGATCCCTCAACTCCCATGCTTCCCACCCCTCCTTTGTTCCCCATTGGAGTGCATGAGGAAAGAGTGTTTTTTTCTTACTCCAGTGCAGAGCCCATATTCTCCAGAGAAGTGGAAGGTTAAGGTGGATAGAAGGGTGGGGTGACAAACATAAGCCGTTGGCAAGAACCATTTTCTTTCCATGCATGGCAAGGCCATTAGTGGTATGAGAGGCAGATTGCCATAGAGGGTACACTGCTGCACTTGAAGCCAGGCAAACTCTGAGTTCAAATCCTACCTCTGCCTTGCAAGCTGTGTAATCATCAGCAAGTCACTTAACATCTCTGTGGCTCTACAAAATGAGAGAGTTGGTTATGTGACCTCAACTCTAAATCTATGATCCTCTTATTATCCAAAATGAATTTAAAATCATGTCTCTCATATTTACTGCAGATTGCATTTGGCTCACAATACTGCTGAGTCAGGCCCATGTCAGATCAAAAATATATTTGGGAAATATTTAAGAAAATAAATGAAAATACAATAAAGTATAGATGATATTACACTTTAAAATTAAGTCGGCATTCAGTCTAAATTAGAGGGGCCCTAATGTATGGTTTGATGGCCTCTATTTCCATTTGACTTGGACAGCACTGTCAAACCGTAATGCTACCCAACATTGAAAGTCTGAAAGTATGAGATGTCCTCTGCCATTTCTAAATGTAACTTTAAAAGGAAGCTTCAGAGAGGACCAGCATGCATAAAACAGACCAGATAAATTCTGATGATGCCAGGCTACTGGCTCGCATTCAGGGGAGACTTTTAGTTCCTGTAGCTTCCTTTGGTCACTTCAAAAGTGCCAAAAGTATAAGTTATCTCATCCTATTTGTGGCAAATCAATTGCTCTCTGAGATAATCCAATGAATCCGGGACTGTTACGAAAATGTCATCTCTGGACAGCCTTCCCTGGTGATGAGGCATTGATTGAGCTTAGTCAGAGAGGATGAAATATGGGGCTCTTCAGCTGAATTTGTGGAACATGTCATCAGTGCTCATACCCCTCTTAATTGTACTCTGTGTACTCAGGAGCGCCACAGAGACTACAGCAACATGACCTCCAGACTTTGTTCCCCAAAGACAGAACAACCAGAGACACTAAGGAAGATGGATGCAAAAACCTGCCATACCAATGAAAGCTTCTCGGAGCTAGCCATCCTCATTCTCACATACTACATTATGAACCCCAGAAAAGATGGGCAATCTGTTAACAGTACACCAGAGCTAAAGGTAATGCCAAGCTAGTTTAAATACTTCCTCTGACCTGAATGCACATCTAGGTTGAACTTCCTAAAGTCCGATTCTAATATGGGGCCCAATTGTATTCTCCGTAACCACGCATGTTGCTAATTAGTGCTTGCAAAGGGAAGTCCTAATTCTTCTTAAGAGTGTTCTGTGATTATTGGGCACCTTGTTTTTAAGTTATATAATGAGACCTCTATTATAAAAGTGTTCAGTACTTAGATATGGGAAATGGTACCATCTGTTGCCTTTGAAAACACTTCTTCCATGTGTTTCCCCATAGCTCCAGAAGAGATACCTGCCTCCTTGGGTTCTCTTAAGACAATAGCACCTGAAGCCCTCCCAATTGAATGCTAAAAGTATCAGATGTGAGCTTTTGAAGTGAGAGCATTTGCCAAAGCATCTTCAATGTTTTAGTCAATAAGCTCAGTTTAAGTACCTGGCTTTTCATTGTTTCTGTCACCTATCATTGAATGTCACATTTAAAATAAGAAGGAAAAAATGCCCTAATCTTAGACACTCAATATGTTAATGCAAACATATAATAAAGGATACACAGCAGTGCCCTGAAGACAATCTGGCCATCAAGAGATGCTGGTATTCTACATAGTACCATTCAGTGAGTTAGATGAATATTTTCATCAACACTAAATATTTTTTGAGCTCCCTGGGGGAATTGTATTTATTAAATCTACTTCCTCAGTTCTCTCTCTGTCTCTCTGTCTCTGTCTTTCTCTGTCTCTGTCTCTGTCTCTGTCTCTGTCTCTGTCTCTCTCTCTCTCTGTCTCTCTCTCTCTCTCTCTCTCTCTCTCTCTCTCTCTCTCTCTCAAATGCTTTGCTTTTGCGTTTTCACTGACCTCATTACTTATAATTCCAGTTCCTAACTTAAGCATGTCACTTTCTAGCTTGGAATGCTACCCTACCATTCTCAGCCCCTTCAAATCTGAATTAGTATTCAAGGCTAAACTTAGATCACCCACACCTGGAAGACTTTCCTAAGTATCCTACCTCCACAGAGATTGTTCTTTGCCTTCTTTGACCTCCCTGCAATTAGAGACTGCCTGAGGGATTACTGAGTTCTCTTGTTCTCTAATGGTTTTCTATGTGATCAGGGTTCAATCAATCAATCAATCAACAAACATTAAGTTAAGTAACTATTAGATGCCAAGTGCTGAGCTAGGTCCTGCAGGTGTTTGTGTTTAACCACTGGCAGAAAGGAAACTCCCTCTGCTAATACAGATTGGCACCGGGCTGCAATTTTCAGCGTTAGTAAATTTCCTGGGGGCACTGAAAGATTAAATGGCTCCTCTAGAGTCCCACAGCTAGCGTCAGAGTGGGGATTTGAATCCAGGTCTTTTGGA
Organism: Pseudochirops corinnae; assembly: GCA_028646515.1. Taxonomy (NCBI): domain Eukaryota; kingdom Metazoa; phylum Chordata; class Mammalia; order Diprotodontia; family Pseudocheiridae; genus Pseudochirops; species Pseudochirops corinnae. The sequence goes on from CM053591.1 coordinate 172,108,748, forward strand.
TTTCCAAACTAACTCTGATGCAGCGGATAGAGAAGGCAGCTACCCAGCACAGTGGATAAAACTCTGAGTATATCATCAGAAAGCCATAAACTAAAATGTGGACTCATTGACAGGTATGTTACTTTGGGTGAGTCACTTACTTGATCTCTGTTCCTCTCAATTTCCTCAAGTGTGAAATGGAGATCTACCTCCCAGAGTTGTAAGAATCAACTGATGGAATATTTTCAAAGGGCTTAGACTAGTTTGGACACTTGATAGATAAATATTTTTTTCCTTCCTTCTATCCTCCCTTCCCCACACTCCCTCAAAATATTCGAAAAACCCAAAATAAAAACCCTGAAATAACAATCTCTTCCCTCAAGCACTTAAATTCTATTGGAGAAAATAATATACAAGAAAATAAACAGAAGTAACTACAAAATTTGTATTCAATAAATACAAACTAAATTTTTTTTGGGGGGGGCAGGATTAGTAGTTGGGATGGGGATTAAGAAAGTTTTACATAAGAGGTAACAGGAGCTGATATTTGAAACACATTGAGGATTTCATGAAAAGAAGAGCAAGTGCATTCCAGGTAAGAGGGGGCAACCTATATGAAGGCGTGGAGATGAAGGAGCATGGAATGTTGTGTATGAAGGACAGCGAGTAAGTCAGTCTGACTAGAACATAGAATGAGTGGAAGTGGATTGTATTTACTAAGCAACTTGTTTGATAAATTGAAATGACTTTGAGGACACAGACTTTAGCTTAAATATGTCTTTGTATCTAGCTCTCTCTCCATGGACTTTTCCCAGAATAGAGTACAGCACACTCAGTTTTAGGGAGAGAGCATTGTTTACTGTCCGAAATACCAAAGCAGAAACCTACTTTTTTCCCCCTCGCTTACCAACAGATAAATATAATAAGAATGTGGGCTAGAAGGGTAGAGAGCGAAGATTTTGTCATCTTTTAAAAAGTGTTTTCTTGAGCTTATTCAATTTCACTTTAAGTACCTGAAACATAGTAGGTCTTTAATAACTGTTTATCAATATCTTGATTGATTAATGCTAATTCAAAGGATTTGGGGAATGAAGTGCACTTTATTTTTTTTTAGGGCTTCTGGAATGAATTTTTGAGGCACAGAATTATCATGAGGGATATCAGTATTTTTCTAATCTTCAATCACATGATTATCTGAAGTATTCTACATCAGCATCAAACACAGGCAGTGGAAAAAGGTCTCTGTCTTAGCCTTGTAACTTTCTGGTTGTGCTCAGGCAGGAGTAGTGTCTCAAAGCCTCAGCAACTATCAATCAAACAAGTTCCTTCTCTTGTCAGGGAGAGGCTTCTTGGCTGCCACACAGTAACAGGAGGGCAAAGAGGGCTAATAAAGAGTCCTGAAGAGAAAACATGTAACACACAGTGACCAGGGATGCTCAGCAGAAGCAATATGATGCAGCGACTTTGAAAGCGATGATGGGATGCCATCAAAAAGTATGAGAGAGCCTTATCATAAGAGCAAGAGAGTATGTCGATAATTCTGCAGTAGTGGAAATAGGAGTTATGCAGTTTTCCTATGTGCCCTTGGCCACATGGGTCCCTGACATGTATACAATGGATACAAAAGTTTCCAGAATGTACGTCTTCATGCATAGGAGGCAAAAGGGTGGATGGATTGTTGAACCTGGAGTCAGGAAGACCTGAGTTCAAATCTTTCCTCAGATATTCGCTAGCTGTGTGACCTTGGAGAAGTCATGTTACCTCTGTTTGTCTCAGTTTCCACATCTGTAAAATGGGTATGATAATAGTACCTATCTCCCAGAGCTGTTGTGAGGGTGAAATATGATGATATATATAAAGAACTTAGTACAGTTCCTGACACATAGTAGGCATTATATAGATGTTATTGATGATGATGATGATGATGAAGGCCTAGAAAGCACAAGACTTTCAATTAAAACAAACCCTTTTCTACCAATGTATGTTAATCTTTGTGTGGGCGTGTGCCCCATTTGTGTTCACAGGGGAGGTAATCTTTTCTTGTCACGTTTATTTCCTGCACTGGTTGATTATATGCTTTGATTCTGAATTACCCTGTCTTTGGGGTGGGGCTTGTGAGGTGGGGGATTTTGAAATGGTGCCGACCCATAGAGTACCTTGAATCTGTTTCAGGTTTTTTTGGGGGCACATGTGAAAGGGGATGTCACAAATTTTATGTAATAAATGCTTATTAACTGATTGATTTGTTAAAACAATTCGTAGATTGTTTTTTCAATCGGATAGCTCTGGGAGACACAATGTAGTAACTAGAAGGACAATGAAAACACATTAGAAGCCTGATTCTTTGCTTCCATGTGGATTTCTCTAGTGATCCTTTGAGATAATCGACAGTTTGGATGAACATGAGAAAATGAATTATAATGTGAATATGTATGTATTTTGGATATGACGTCTTCCAAAGAAACTTTATTTCCACAGATCCTTTCCCCAGAGTATAATGAGGTTTGGGGCTCAGCCTTATTTATTGTGTGTGGAACTGAATCTCCCTTCTGTTAAGACTCCCACACAGTATGACAGGCAGTCAACCAGCAGAGAAAGGTGAAGATCACAGCTAACAAATACAGTCCTCTTGGGAAACAGGAAATATTTTCTTTTCTAAGCCCTTAAAAAGCAATGTTTTAAAACATTTAATTTCAACTTTTGAGGGAGGAGAGAAGGGGTATAGATATATGTATACTCCTTATGTAAATATATATGTGCACACATACATCTTTGTATATAAATATGTATTATGTACAGCCCAAACGTATACACACGCACATAAACACATATAGACATATACAGATATATAGACATATACATAATATATGTGTGCATATATGTGGGTACAGATACATACCCCCTTTAAATTTGTTTTACTTGTGATGAACTATCCATAGAGGCAATGATATAGACAATGACAAATGTCATCCTGGGTGTGATTATAGAAAGAGCAGGAAGGCCAACTTCAATTTGCAGCATGTCACAAGTCAGAGGAAAAAGCAGACCTCTCAATTAGCATGCAATTGTATTTTTTTCTGTAAAAAATCTTTCCGTTCCTGAAATCATGAGCCCGTGTCACCTCTCATCTGAACTATTGAAACCAACTCCTAATGGTTCATTTTTCCTCCTTCAATGGCTCCCTATAGCCCCAGGATAATACATACATACATACACATACATATATAATATATAC